>NW_010576876.1:26104-83216 GCF_000705375.1 Tinamus guttatus | reverse complement strand
AAGAGCTGCATTTAGTTTTTATTTTGTTTTTGCATGGGTTGCTCTGCTTCCAGGCTGGCCACGCGACTGTTGCTGTGGGCTGGAATGCTGATGGTGAGAGGGCATTTCCAATTGCTCAGAGCTTTGTCCATTCGCAGGGCTGAAGTGAAAAGCCCTGAAAGGAAAAATTCATTGTTTGAAGTGTCTTGAACAAGGCACAATGCAATGAAATGTGTGGACAACAGCAGATCCATGAAATCCCCATTCTTGGCCACCTTGCCAAAGAGGATGGAAGGACACCCCATGCTTTCCAGAACCTGAAATTCATACCCTGCAAAACAGCTGGCAAAGCCAAAGGGCTCTGGTCTTGAGGAAATGGTTGCATAACATTTTCTAAAAGTGAAAAATGTATTTTTTCTTATTCTGCCCAGCACAGTCCAACTTCCTTTCATTGAAAAGTTCATTGCAGTCCTTGACATCTCCTTTCTGAAACTGAAGACTAGAAAAACAGACATTCAAAACACATCACGGTATCCATCTGCTCCATTGAAATTCTTTATGCAGCACTCGTAGATTAAATTATTTTCCTTATTTCATTTGGTCACAAAGAATAGTGACATAATTAGGGAGCTAAATAGCAACAGTTTCCTTCTGTTAAATTTGCTGTAGCTAATTTTGTTAATAACACCGATAATTGTTTTACACTCATTCAATATGTTAAGCTTACCTAATACTAAAACCAATCAGAACCTTTAAATTAATTTTGGCTTCATTTCTAAAGGAATCAATGTCATTATTAATCATAAAAGGAGTGCCGAGTCAGACAGAGGGTGATAAATCTCCTTTGGGCTTATTTGACTTTCATATTTATGGCTTGGCTAAGGTTATTATGAAGGAATTTTCAGGAAATGATGGAGGAGAAAAGGGAAGAGAGGGAGGTAGAAGATACTACTCTCTCACGAAGCTGCTATTGACTTCAGCAGGTGCATGCAAATAATTTAATTTTTTTAAGTTTTGCACACTTAAGCCTGGCAAGCAGGTTCAAAAAACAGATGTCCCCCACAGCCAGCCTGCACATCCCTAGGAAGGACAGTTTCTAACATGGTATTTTTGAGAGCAGATTTGCAAGAAACTAGCAGAGAAGAAGATCTGGGGAAGAAGCATCAGGATTTTGCATACCTGGCTGTGATGCTTTGGCTTTTAAAGCATCAAAGAAACACTGAAACACTCTGATTACAGTTACTTTTGTTGCATTTCTGGCATTGTTGCAAAAAACCCCTTGCAGGCTGCAGTCCGACAACCCAAGGCATAGTCATTCGATGGAATGCCCTAGATAAACGCGTCCAATTTTGACAAAGCCAGCAGTGCCACCTCGCTTTTTACATGCTTTGACAGGAGAAGGTCAGTGCCCGTTGGCTGTGCAGCACGCGGGAATGTCACTGGCATTGCTCTTGTCACAGTAATGCTGGAGCTCGGCGCTGGGAGCTGGCGGTCCCCGGCTCCGTGACACTGAGGTTGCGCACACGCACTCGTCTTTAACGTTCTCCATCACTCTGCGTCCAGGGCAGGGTACATGGACATCTGAATTTAAGCACAGTTACCTTCTCTTCCTGTTGTTTTGAAAGTGAAAGAGTGTGTCATGCTGAAATGTCAGTGACGAGTTTTCTTGTTGGAACTCGTCATGCTTTCTGCCAAGAGGATTTTGATTTTCTGAACCCTGCCCACAGCTTCTTTCAGTTGCAAAAGCTATTTCCCAAACTTAGAGCTCCATGAAGACTACAGCAAACTCTCACCCATGTGCGTCCTTCCTGCCCGTGGCACCCAAAAGGAACATAAGCAGAAACCAAACCAACAAAAAACCCACTCCCACTCCGCACAAATCCCTACATCTTCCCATTGCCAAACACAAACTAGATGTTTGTGAACATATAGGACGGAACACATTTTGCTGGCATGATATACAAAATCTGAATGATCCAAACAGAAATAGCTTCCATGTGGGTCTCACAACTACATCCTTTGTCTTTTCTTGTGTCTTTTAAGAGACAAACCTATCAAAGGAAAATGTTATGATAATGTATTACCATGCTGAGTTAATTGTCGATTTCAAGTTACTTAAGTGTACTTTAATGATATGTTTAAAGACTTATTTTCAACTCTAATAGCTTTTAGGAACGAAATAGGAACGAAAAAAAAATAGGAACGAAAAAAAAAAAAGAAGAAACCAATTTTCCTTAATGTAGAGAGGAGCTCTATTAATCATAAGTGAACAAAATTCTAAATATAACAAATTCTTTAGATATTCCAGCTCACAGGGAACCCACACTGTCCATATTGCAGAGTAGCTACACATTACTTTATGGGCAGCACTTATATAAGATCACACAGTATCAATCGTGCCAAGGTTGGATTTGTTTTTTCACGTGGCATGAAATCATTCCCTAGGACAGAGATAGGTAAACTGAAGGGACGATCCTTCATCTTCGAGATATCTACCACACAAAAGACTAATTCAGTATGAAAAACCAAGGAAATATTAAATAGGGTCTCCATAGTAAATGTTTGATAGATATTTGATGCTAGGGAGGTTCAATCAAACAAAAAATTCCTCCTAGCATCAAAGAAATCTGCAGTCAAGCTCAAGAAAACATTTCTGGGTCCAGGGACTTTGTCCTCAAATGACTTTCTGTTCATTTCAACTGCTCTACTACACTCACCACCCAGCACACGTCTGCTCTCCCTCCTTCCAAATGCCAGATTTTGCCAGTTCTCTGCAGCGTAATGGACTATTATGATCTTGAATGACCCATTGTCCCCTACATCAAGAATTATAACCAATATAAGAAAAGAAAATCATTAACCCACATGGTACTTTTTATCTCAAAGATGTCATGAATATGAGCGATTCATTGGAGATATTAGCAGGTTTTCCTAGAGAAGACTTCCTTTTCTTACTCATACATCAGAAAAGGTAAGATGGACTTTTTTATGTGAAACAATCATAGATGACAGCAGGACATCTTCCACACTCTCCTGTACTATTCTTTTAAACATGCTAACTGTATGAAGTTATTTAAGTGTCAAATCATTTTATAATAAAACACACAGAGAAAATTGTTAAAAATGTGAAAAATTGGCCATTGTAAGTCATTACAAGTGCAGCAACTTTCCTCTCTATGGGGAAAAATATACTTTAACTACTGCTTTGCCTTTTGCATTAGCATTTCTGAAACAGGCCTAGGGAACCTAATTCTTTGCTATTCCACTTTCATTAGGAAAAAAAATACAAGTCTCCACCTTGGGAACAAGGTATTTGTTACAAAACTATTTCACTCAATCATCAGTTTTCAATATGATTAATTTAAGCTACTCTCAAATCTTTCAGCTATGCACTTCAGCAAAGTTACTCAAAAGAGGGAGATTTTTAATGCCAGAGATGATGCAGTTTTAAATCTCCGCTGTGACTATTTTGTTTTGCAGAATCCCAGAACTGGGCATGAACCTGCTAAATGTCAACACGTGTTCTGGTTTATGGATTTTTAAGGCTTTATTTTTTTTTTTTTTGCTTACATGGCATTAAAAGCAACCTTATACCGCATCAGACGAGCTTCACAAACAAATGCCTTTGCATATAGATATCTGAAGGAACATATGTTTAGTTTTGCTGCTGCCTCTAAACAAACAACATAAATACAGTCCTGGGGTACAGTCTTATTTCTCCAAATGATTTTTAGCAAGAAGATAAATTGTCCTGAACTGAACAGTCCTGCAACATGCATGTACAAAGGCAGCTGCTGGACACAACTCAACCTACGTGAGGCAGAAAATCATGAGCTTGATTCCTAGATGGAGGGAGATGATAACCACAATCTTTGTCTTACAGCAGGACTCTTCTGCTGGCTTTTGTTTTAATTTAAAAGTAGACAATATTCTCTGTTGGCTCAGGTTAATGGAGTTAAAAGTAGTGTAGCATAATACCCAAAATTCTTCTCCAGTTTGTAAAAAAGGGTCTTATCTGAGCAAGATCTTCAAACCTGGGCTCTCCTGTTAGAAGCCTGATGGTTTCTTGACCAAACTGCTTTGGTCAAGAGCTTTGGTCAAGGTCCAAAAGGCTGGAAAGAAGATGCCCAAAATACTAGACAGAGCATTTTTAAGTTAATTCTTACAGTTTCTGTGGCTCTGATAAACATGGTAACGCAAACATTTTTCTGCCTGAGTCCATGTGTATCACATAAATTCATAGTATTTACCCCTAATTTTATGGGAACATCGCAATATTTCCCTATGTTTCCCTATTTCATGGGAAAAAAAAAAAGGAACAAAGAATATGGGTATTAAAATTATTTCAAATCAAAAGTGTCAAAATCAATATTTCATGATAACTGTATCAAACAGTTCTTGAAACAAGGTTGTATTTCCCCTGACCAGTCCAGCAGCATTAATTCAAAACTGCCAAAAAACTTGTTTGGGAAATGTTTTGTGGAAATGAAAGAGTAAACAAATATTTCTCACTGTTTTTCCATCACAGCCCATTTATTTTCCCTATCACTGACACTTAAAAAAAGATTTTTTTAAAAAAACAACAAATAATTAAATCCCTCAAAAGAATATATTTAGGAGATTGTCACATAGAAAGATGACATCTTACAAAAAGGGACTTCTCTATGTATTTAGCTAATTGATAGTTTCTGTACCACCAAGTCTGCCTGCGTGTTCTATTCTGAAACAAAAACTAATTTCGTAATAAGCAGCTAGGGCTAGAAATTGAGTTTCATTGGGTCACACTTAATCCCTTTTCATCTCCCACCAAATCAATCGCTTGCTTCAAAAATAAATAAATAAATAAATAAATAGCAACTTAATTGCCCAAACAAAACAATTAGCAATACCAAACACAAGCACTTGCTTTGCACACTCTCCCATTGCTTCGTCACGGTCCGCTTGCTGCTCCTGTGTGAGATCCAAGAAAGCACCCAGCACCTGCGAGATCCCAAAATTGGGCCCAACTGGGCAGCCTAGATTAGGGGATGCTTCTCAAATGTGGCTATTTGGGGAGAATTTTGCAGGAGTTGAGTGGTTTGCACACAGGGAAGAGTTTGCACCTTGTAAACCACACGGCTTCTGCCATATAGGCTATAGATGGCTTGTGCTTATATGCACAGAGGTCCCCTCTATGTTGCTGGGAATGGGGCAGAGGTGTACACCACATTATAGCAGCTAACAGCTTATTTCTATGCAGGAGAGTCAGAAAAAGGACTTTAACTCATTCCTATGCTTATGTACCTCTTGAGAAAAATGTGTTCTGGATGCTTCGTGTGCTGATTAAATTCATTCTTGCTCCATAGCAGCTTTGAGCCCATGTGAGAGTGATTTGCTTGGATATATTAGCTTTATTAGTGTAGTCTCCCTTGGCCCTCCCTATGCACCAGGAGCATCTCAAAGTACAAGGGGCCCATGATCGTCCTCAATTAAACCATCAGAAATGAGATCACGATGCGGGGCTGTGGCTTCATTTCCCAGGGCACAGTGTCAATTTAGGTAACTTTCCAAACACATGATACATCCGCAACGTTATTTAAGTTCAGAGGATTTTAATACTTTGCCTTCGGGAAAGGAGCAAGTCTTTTTCTTCTTATTTTGGTGTTTTGTTTGGGAATAAATGGGCCACCATGCATCAATTGCAGCAATGTATTTTTTTCACTTGCTTTAGAGGGGGAAAAAAAATTAAAATCCCTTCACACTGCCTGGTTCCACTCCTCAAGGTAAAGTCCTGTCTATGGACATCATGTTTCCCCAGTTCTTCAAAGTTTATCCTGGTATCCAAAGACTTTACTATCCATGAAACCTATGGGAAATTATAAAGTGATTGACTTCATACTTACTGAAATTTGACATTATGCTTCTCAACCTCCAGGGTCCCAATTCTTGCTGAAGTTACCCAGATTAAGTACAATGGTGCTAATGAAATCACTGTTAGTTTACAGAGCTGCAAACTGAGAATGGATTCTGCCCCAAAACTCAAGCAGTAGAGAAACATGACCATCTCCATGGAGCATGAGCTGCTTTCTGTACATGATTATATTGCTTTCAAATTGCATAAAGCCTGTTTTTAATTTTACTGATTTAGCTTGTTTTGAGCTTTTGGGCTGTACACAGAGATTTGTATCATTAAATACTCTCTCACTGCCTAAAATTAGATTGAGAGTATGAATTAGATTTTTTGAACTACTTTAAAATAGAAATGGGAATAATATACGGAACGCATTGGCACACTGGATATTTTACAAAATGAAACCACTCATTACCTCAGGTTTTCACAAAGTTAAAAAGAAAAAATAAAATGTAGTCAGATTCCCTCTTCTCACTACCCACCTTAATTGCTTAATATTTTCAATAGTCATTCCCCAGATCTTCTCATTCCTACCTGTAGCAATGAGGAGCAAGGCAGCGTATATTAGTCTCACTCAGGTATCACTTACCACCACTTATATAATTGCATTCTAGACAAGCAAAAGGGTTTTGGAGTCTGAAAGTCATCAATATCTCATTTTTATCTGGGCTCCAGACATGAGAAGCATCTCTACACAGGGCTAAGATAAAGCCAGCATTAGAAATAACAATTTGGCCTTTGCTCTGTTACAAACTCTTCTCTAAAGGAGAGGCCTGATGTTCACTATAACTTTAAAAAATAGATTCGTGGAATATGAACCCTAATTAAATAGCTGCAAAAAAGAAATCTTCATTGTTGCATAGCTAGTGCAGATTACTGCAGGTTGTTTAGGCATAAATCCAGCATCAAGAATGTAAAATTCCAGCATAATCAGCTGGATTTGTTTACTATGTCTCCACATTCTGAGAGAAACAACACAGTAAAGTTTCTAAAACTCTCAAAACCCAAAGCTTCAGAATTTAAAATAAGCAAGCAAGCAGTCCCATGTGTTGGGGCTTACTTCATAGAGTCTTAGTTTTCACTGACATACGTTGACTTCACTCCTTACGCGGTGTTCTTCAGGCTTTGATCCTGACAAGCTCTCTCTGAATCGAGCTCACTAATTTTCCCAGACATGTGCATACATTCATCTTCAAACCACTCTCAAGCAACGTGACTATTCCACAAATCAGATCTCGGCATTGCGACTTCTTTGTAGGACACGTTCCTACTACTCGCAGTAACACAAAGCATCTTGGAAATCATGTTTTAATGAAAGGAACATTAATAATTAATTCTACCCATACAAATCCGCAATATCATTTTTAAAACTAGGCTATTAATTATTGGTGATTGTGGCAGCTTTTCCAGAGCTTTCTGTGACTGGTCCTCTCTCATCGAGTCTCAGCACTGTCCCCTATCCCCTGGTGGCATCTCCAGTTGAGCCAATAATTTGGGTAGGGAAAACCACAGAGTAGGAGGGGAAATGCCATGAAATCTGAATGTGCAGATTCACCAGAGATTGGTCATGTTTGCCCAAGATAAGAAAAGCCACCGAAACATATGCCATTATGGCATCAACTCGTTTGCATCTAAATCAAAAATAGCTTTTTATTAGCTGCCATTTCAGAAGGATATCATTTCACTTGCTCGGCCTTGCAAGTACTTATACATTTATGAATATACTACAGAATTCTAAAAGAATTTACAAGTTTATTTATGTGCAGAAGATGCTGTAAATAAAAAACATACTTCTAAGACATAACACTGCAACCGCTTCTCTCCAGAAGCCTTCAAAACTCCCTAGCATTTTAATTGAGGATTTTTTTTTACAAGCTGGATATACAATTATCTCTGTAGAGTGGCAGAATCGCAAGAGAAATAAGTTGAAGGCAAAATGTTCACAGAGTTCAAACAGCATCACATGATGGTACATTCAGCATGGCATGCCTTTGAAAAGGCACCATCAGAAATCTGAAGGCTTCCGTATATTCTCCATCTAATATCTGTTTTGGATAGGACTTACAAAAGACACTCTTCCCTTTGATCAGGGAGTTATATTTAGGAAGGACTACATGAGCCAAATGATCTTTCCAACAGATTCATGCCTTGTTTTCTGTCCACTGACTATCCAAAGAGGTCCCTAGATAGTGATAAATGAAGGGATTTGCTCTGAGAAGTTAAAAAGGGAATAGCCCATCACTAATCAGATAAAACGGGGGAATATTATTTGTACTGAGGATGTACTGTTTTCACATAACTTCAGAGGTCTCGGTTTCTCAAAATACTGCTCTCGTCTCTAAAGTTGGTGAGGCTTAAACAAATGCTGACATGCTTTGCTGAAACATGGCCTTGAACTAACATTCAAATTGAAAGAAAAAGAGAGAAAAAACACAGGGTACAGAAGACGCCAGACACACTTTGAGTTTTGTTCTTACTTAATGGACAGGTAGGCGCCGCAATAGAAAAGCCACATGATTCGAGCACGCCAAGTGTGAGGAACACAACCCTGAGCATCTGCTTTTAACATCTTTTGCAACACTACTGGGCTGCACTAATTTAAAAAAAAATGTATTTAAATCTATTATGGTAAGTAATGAATTCTGTCACACTGCAATGATTGGAAGACGATCCTTGTAGAAATCAAAGGGCTACGTCTTACATTTTTAATCAAATGGTATATGGTCTGACTATCATATTATCCTGTTCTCTGCTGTCTGAAATGTCACAGAATCTCTCGAATGCTGGAGTTTTTGCTATCTACAATTATATTGCTGACTACGGCAGCCTGCAAAAAGGAATTTCAGCACAGTGGCAATGATAAGAAGATGGGCATCTAAGATGGGGTCTTCAGCAGTGTCGATATCAATTTTTGCTAAATGGAATGTTAAAAATTTCCTATCTGCTTAGATGTGAACTAAATTAAACTTGGGAGCACTGTGGAAAACCTGGGCTAGCACATGAATCTGGATATTCTTTTCTTTTGCACTCTATGGCTACTTTTCAAATCTCAGGAATTTCCCTAAAAACATATCTTAAAAATTTTGTAACCCTTTCTTACATCTTTACTTAGCAAAATGAACAGGCCCCTAGAAGCTTGTATAAATAACACACCAAAACGCATGTTGAAAATGTAAAATTTAGCCTTGGCTAATTAATAACAGTCCTCAAAAGAAAAGATCAAACTTTCAAAGACTATGTTGTGAAAAGAACCAAAAGTCTTTTCAAATTCATATCTGGCATTAAAATAAAACAGTGATTAATGTATCAAGGCACTTTAATAAATCTGAAAACCAAACTTTTATTTTAATTTTCACATCAAATTCTTGGCAAATGGAGAGCACCCACAGTATTTATTTTAGTGGAGCAACAAAGCTTAGGAGCAGAGTGAAGCTCTGACAGGTACCAGGCCTATTATTTCACATAAATGTAACCAGGCAGAACAGCTATCAAACTTCGTTACTAACAAGGGATGGTTTTATGCAAACAGACTAACTTTATTAGAGGCTCAGCTAATTCAGACGCCCAGAAAGAGGTTAGCTGAAAATTCCCCCCGTTCCTTGATAAACAACAGTATCTTTACCTAACTTCAACCCTGTATATGAGCAGAAGGCTGAGATCCTGCCAAGTGGCAACCAACATTCAGGGAAGGATATCACTCATGCGCCTTATCCTGAAAAGATTTTCTATCTTTTCAATGCAAAAAGAAGGCAGGTTTAAAAACTCAAATCAAGGCAAAAATATTTTAAAGTGCTATCATCTTGATATGGCATTAGAAAAGAGGAGGAAAAAAATCCCTCCCTATTTGTCATGACCATTTCCAGCCTTTTGTGACCCAGCTTGAGAAGCTTTTTGCCACAGCATCGCTGCTGTACATAGAGAAGCCCAGTTGGATGCACTTGTTAAATAGTTCCTACCTTTAAAAAGCCAAGCTCCAGAGACCTATTGAATTGATGAGGTTAAAAATGACAATGTTATGGGTGAAAAATTAAAAAAAAAGGAGTTCCTCTACTGACTAGAGTGGACAGAGTTACTCACAGGGAAGGCCACTGCATCTGACTCACTAATGCTGTGTTCCATGTTTGTTTAACATCCCTTGAAGTACACGGGAAGGGCTCAAACACGATGGAATCAGCCCACTTTTGTTCCAGACAAGTTTTTCCATGGACTTCTGGACCAGCAGAAACATGACTCTTCTTCCCATTCCCACTCCTCTCACCATTAAATCCCTGCCAGGAAAAACGTTTTCTCCTATGATACCCAGGGGGAAGATGTCCCTGCAGAAAAGGTATAAAAGACTCCTACATGACTCTCACTGGCCTGTGCAGGTCCATTGGTGACTCCTAGTCAGGAAAGCAATCTTATAGCCTGCTGATCTGTGAAAGAGTCCTCTGCAGATCATGAACCGTCTCCGGCTCCTCTTACAAAAACATCCCTGCAAAATAAACATCCTGGTGGCTTTGGTGGCTGTACTTTCCTGAATTCTGCTATCACAAAGATCTAAAAGGATTGCAGAGAAAAAAAAATATATTTTTATGCGGTATGCCACCTTAATTCTCTTTGCAATCTCCCAGTGTTGTTGGATGCTAAATGTGCTGGAAATTTAAATTGGCATCCGGCATCCAAACCATTGAAAGAAGAAGTGCAGCAGACTAGAAAATGAAAGAAGAAGCCAAAAGGCAAAAATTCTGACTGCAGCTGCCAGCACATTTCCTCTTTCTCTGCCCCTGGTATGTAAGTTCGCATGATTTTCTAATTTGCAAGGAAAGATGTTAACCTGTAACAGAAATCGCAGTCCCTGCCACCCAACAGGGGCTAATAGCATTTAAGCTTTGGTTAAAATGAACCCTAACTTGTAAATAAGTGGATTCTCTTAAGGATATAATGGGGCCAATTCTTTTTGTTGTATTAAATCTTTTGAGCAATAGAGCCTATTTTATAGGCACAAATTAAACTCTTTACAATACCTGAAACATATATTTTTTTCTTTTATCAACAGAGTACTTTTAGGTCACTTTATAATTTAACCCCTTGCTGCATTCCCTAGGTCTTAAATTCTTTAATCTGGTGCAATAATTAATTTATAAGTAGATATTGTTGCCTTGAATAAAAAGATAGCTATTTGTATTTTAAATGTGCTTCCTTTACATAGTAGAGGGTGCATGTCAAATAAAGACAGTTTTACTTTTACTAAGTCCACATTGGCAATATCAAGCAGAGAAGCCAGGATCTGTACAGGCTGTGGAGATCATCTCATCCTAAGAGACAGTCTATCCAGATCTAAATGAAATATTGAGGAACTTTGGAAAAGTATATTTTATTGCCCCACTTGTCTTCTATATGAAGATTTTCACAAAGGGTACTATTCTACCATTACATAGATATTTATTTCTTCAGGATGTTACTGGCATTTATATGTCTGGGGGCATCTCCGGGGGTTGGGAGAAGAAAAGTCATCTCAAGAAAAGAAAATTCAGATGAAAAGGTTGTCATTCTAGGCTGCTTAATGAGAATACTACATTTTTTGCCGGTTCTTGGAGCTGGAATAATCTAGCCTAGGGCAGGTTCTTCCATCACTTCATCCTGTTATTTAATTAAGTAAACACTAACAATGGGACCAAAGAGGGGAGTGTTTGGGAAATCTCAAAGATGTAAAACATGTATCAGAACTGCAAAAATCTCTGTTGCAGGCTCATGCTACAGCTAAAGAAAAAAAGCCTTGCTATGAAACCATCCTGCAAAGGCCAACTTATGAGAACCCCTTATTATGAGCATGTTTTTAAAATTAGAATGTTTAATAATTGTTTAGGGATCTCTTTGACACAAAGTTATCTCTTGAAGGGATCAGTGACACAAATGGGACTAGCTTCATGATAGTCATTATGAGATCTGGCACTTCTGAGGCTGTGTGTTTTTTTCCCACTAATACACTGACCATTACAAAGATCTTGATTTCAGGAGGTACCAAAAGGCCTCTCATTTTTCCACCAAAAAAAGAAAAAAAAAGAATGCTTGCATATATGAGATCCAGTGACCAAAAGAGATTTTTCAGAAGCACCTGGGAGCTGGAACTTTATTGTACTCTTCAATACTTGGACTCCTAAATGCTTAAACATTTTTCTGCTATGAAACTAAGTTAATTTGAAAACTGTGCCGTTTCCTTCCTTCTATCGAACACAGTTGATAGAGGCTCACTGAATGGGGTACATTTATCAGGCAATAGTTTAGCAAAGGTTGTCTACACAAACACATATGTGAACTGAAGAAGCTTGATTTGGAGAAGAATCACTGTATGCTTTGGCTGAAACATCTTCCTAAAATTGTATTGTCATTACATGTACAAACAGAATATATTTGCAGCACTACAGGATAAAGTCAGTCAACGCAGGGTTTGACTTTCAAGTCTGATAAATTAATGAGGAACCCAAAGGGAAACTGAGGAGCAACACTGGGAGCAGGGAGAGGGAAGCTAACTCCTTTTCATTAGCCATAGTTCTTCTAAAGGGCTAAATTCAGCCCATCACACCTCATTTTTATACGTTTAATTTTGTAAAGATCAATAACATGTAAAGTTTTGCCTTCTATTGTAACTGATTCTGTAGCACCAGATTTGGTACAGAATTGTGAGTTTGCATTCATATCATCAGTATGTAAAGTTTCACCAGTGCACACTATCATAAAAAAGTAACCCTGTGCATTTCCCTACTCTACTGTGTCTATTCATGAAATTCTAGTAGCATCAGTTAGCAGTACACATTACATTGTAATACCTGGGATATAATTGGGTACTTTTATGTTTGGTTTTTTTTTTTTTTTTTTTTTTTTTTTTTTTTTTTTGTTACTTAGTGATCATTTTGCCCTAGCTGGTTAAGATGATCTATGAATTTGTATTCCATAACTTTATCTTTCAGAGCAATAAGGAGTTCAATTCTGATTTCTTTGAAATCAACTTCACAAAAACTGTTTGACCGTAAAAAAGAGTTAGTAAAGACTCTCAGTGTTAATCATGTGCAATAGATTATAGCTTCAGGATGCAAAAGGACCATTTCTTCCATAATAATGGCAGCATTTCATCATCTTAAGCTACATAGCAATGTAGAGGTAATGACATTTTTATTTTATCTTTTATGATGGGTCTCATCAATACCACTACCCATTTTCAGGTTTTTTTTACTAACATGTGCTTCTAATAGCCAAGTGAAGTCTCTGGAGAATCATAAAATCAGTTTCAGATGCTAGTATGCAGCTGAAAAATAAGATTTTTGAAATCCCAAGGAACATTAATGGCATGCAGCCTAATAATACAAACTTTTGCTCTCTCTTTGACTTATTAACAATACAGGCAATTAAAATGGCCTGTTCAAACTGTAAGACAAAGCAGTTTGCTATATTCTCTGAGGCCAGAGGGCTTCTGTATTCCAAACCGAGGGTAGCCTCTGAGACTAGAAGCTTATTTCTCTGTTTAAGCCGCCGTTGATGAACTAGCTCTTGAGAGACATTCCAAGAAGAAAAGATCCAGCAGAGACCCCAGTACCACTCATGTACCTCAGAGATGAAGTATTTTAGGCAGGTAACAGTCTCATGAAGTAATAAGGCCAGATGGATCATTATGCTTCCCGTGGCTTGGTATGACTCTTGTTGACTTAAGGAACTAAAATCGTCTAGCAGTAGTTGACCTGATACTGCCCTTCCCATTCAGAAACACCAACAACTGCAGAGTTTGGTGAGCAGCTTCGTGCTGGGTGGAGAAAATTCTGAGAAGCTTCACTAACCACCATGTCATTTATGTGTTACTTCCAATCGATTCTTCTTATTTGATATTTGCCAAGTACCAACAGCGTTCTGCACCAGCAGGTAAAAGCATGAAGAAAAGGTTCTTGTCACAAAGAGATTGCCATTTAGATACACTGGGTACTGACAAAGGAGAGTGTAATGGGAAGCAAGGAGTGAGCAGAGTAATTGAATGATGCATTTAAGCATACATTTTGTTATCTCTGTGGGGTTTTATGTTTGTTTTCTTCTTGAATTATCGAATTCAATGTTCATAGTTTTCAATCATTCATTAGCTTAAACAGCTCTCTTGTGGTTTCCCAGATTAGGAAATGAGGCCTCGGACGAGCTAAAATGAGGAAGAAGGTGAGAATTTTGTTAAGCTCAAGCAGCTCACATCACTTTTGCAACACCTTTTGCTACTTAGCATTAGCATTTACCGCAGAACTGCCTGATGGAGACCAGACTCCACCAAGTTATTTTATTTATTGCACCAGTGAAGCCTTTACGGACAGTACAGTTTGCTGGACACATTTGAGGCTGGCCAGTCAAAACCCAGGGCAATCAAATCATTCAGCTCTTGAAATAATAATAATAATATCAACAACAATAATAATAATAATAAAATGGATCTAGGCAAAATTCATCTAATGTGATAAAAAGAGATATTTTTAACATCTGCCAGTCATTAGAAGATATTCTGTGAGGCAATGTAATGAAAGGGTGGTTTTTATCCTCTGTAAGAGATCAAGACACAAGTTGGTACCATCTATTTCCATGGCTTTAGAGCTCTTTAGAGAAGGTGTCTACACCTGAACCAGTAGTTCAGATCACCTGTATAGTAATGCCTACTTTTCCCCAGTTGAGTAGGGAGAATTCCTTATCACCTCTTTTGAATAGCCATCTTTGGAAAAGATATTTGGGAAAAAAATACAGGAAAGATATTCAGATAAGTGTCTCTTTTTCCTCTGCTCACCATAAAGGAAGCGCAGCAGAGCCAGCCTGGATGAGGACATCTGCAGTGTTGATACCAGTATGCAATTAGAACGTGCTGTTTAGGATTCATCCAAGGTTGCACTCAATACTCCATGGGAAACAGATCAGCAAATGTTACAAGCCCAACAAATGCCAGATCTACACAGACCCTTCCCAGTGGAGGCATTTGGTACTAATTCAGTACAGAGGATCCAGGAGCCATTCAATAACCATGAACCTATTAATCACAGCTAGGTTGAAAGTGCAGTGTTAAGAATACAGTAATAATTAAACAAACTTAAAGGATACAAAAAATCAAGCTTTCTAAAGTGGATAGAATTACAGATAGACTTTAAGTTACTTTCACTTAAAGGAAGCTAACAATAAGAAGGAGAGCTAACACATGACCATATTCCAAAACCTAAATTCTAAAAACACATCTTTGGTGTACATTCAGGGTCTTCAAAAGTAGGCCAAGATATTGTTAGTCAATAAGATTTCTTCCAGTTAGAGAGGAATTTTATGTAATTCTTATTTTCTCAGAAACATCAACTCAGCTTCAGTTCTGAATTTTAAACGCTTGCAATGCCCAAACTACCTTTTCACATTATATTCAAGAAGCAAGAAGATTCTTGGAACAACACACGTAACAAACTCAGCTTAAAACAAAGATGATGATGTTACCTACATTTACATCAGCCACTTACGTAAACTGCATCATGCAACATTTCCAGTTGCTGCACACAAATCTGTCTGGACATTTGGTGGATTCTCCTGGCCATGCATTGTTTCAGATGCCAATTATACCTGGCAAAGTGATTGTCACTTTATGAGAAGAAGCCCCGAACTAGTGCATTAAACTATATAAATGGAAAAACAAATAATAATAATAAAAAAAACCCTTCTTATACATGCTTAGACTCATGTTTAGGCTAACAGTGTTCTCTTCAATATCCTTTCAATATTTTCTTCCAGCTACCCCCAGAAGTAAATCAGAAACCACAGATACTAGAATATGCCTATCCAAAGAGTTTGGGACCTCTTCTTAGAGAATCAATTTAACTAACTGTGGGGGATTTTTTTTTAATCTCATTTCATAACACCTTGTTTTTTTTTTCTTTTTTTTTTTTTTACATGGAGAGGGAGGAAAAAAAACTTGCCAAACAAGTATCCCACATTCTGAAAGCTCTTTTTAGAACATATGGTCTTATCCTTCAGAAATTATGAGTTCTCTTGACACAGGCTGTGACAATCATGTTGCATATGAAGCACTGCTATATTCTAATTATTCAGTTATGCCAGGCTTTTCAACAAAACTTTCCCAGAAGTTCCTGTCACTCAATTCTGAATGCGCATTCAAAGATTTGAAGCTTTAATGAGCCTTGTTCAAGATAAGTAATGGCCCCACCCAGCCTGTGAAGACAATCTCCGCAGGAGTGATGCTAAGTGTTTTGGCAAGACCCAAAATAGTCAGCCTGAGGCAATGAATAGCAGGTCTAAGCCAACTACCAAAGAATTAAGAAAGCTTCTGCCTAGAAACAAAAGTCCCCATGAAAACGAAACGCACGCACTGCTGTCTCCTGGGAAGAGATGGCTGCATCATGTAGAGCTTTGAGAAATGAGAAAGGAGCCAGGCCAGAAGGTGCAACAGCTCACATTTCCTCCATAACTTTCTATAAACACAATCGGTATTGACATTATGTTAATAAACTTAGTTGGGGTCATCCAGTTGTCTCTTGACTTAATAAAGGAGTGAATTTGGCTTGTGCGCCAGCTAATCTCTGGCCAGGAATGAGCTGGTGCCGTTGCAAGTAGCATTTTAAATTTTGCATATCCATACAAACTGAGAAAATTTAGTCTGGATGGCATTTGCGTTTCTTTCAGACTTTAAAGAAAGAAATTCCCTTTTTAAAGCTGAAGAGCACTGTTTCTGATTTTGCTGTATCTCTCTTTGTCCTTCCCTTTCCAAAACTCTGAAACCTTCTCTGCCAGAGATGTACAGTAAAAATAAGTTTACAGTGATAAGACCAAGTGGCTCCTGGAATAGAACAGCAGAGCAAACTGAACTACATAAAACCTTGTTACAGCAGTTACCCCACTGATTACTTCATCAAAGTGAGAGTCTTAACCCCACTCTCACTAAAATGATGGCAAAGATGCTAGTGAGATGTATCTCCCTGAACTTCATCTGGCTGCAAGTGGACTTTTACATGGGAATCCTTTGGCCAAGGTCCCCTCCATGAGCACTAGCAAGGAGCAAACAGTCTCAGAGCATGACTCATCTCATTCTAATAGGGATGTGTGAAGGACCCTGGGATAAATCTCTTCCCTGACAGTGTGATGACCTGTTTCAAGGCAAAGCCAGAACAGAAAAGACAAAAGCCAACAAGGAGTCCGAATTAGCACATTTCCAACAGAAATGAGGAAGTTCAGATTTTCAGTTCCCTGCTAGGGTTAGAATTTATAATTAACATTGTGATTACATGTATTTCCCCTCTTTTCTTTTCCAGTGGACATTTCCCATAGAAAATTGCAAACAAAAGGAACCATCTGTTCATAGATGCTCAGCAAAGCAAAAAGAAAAGCATCTTTAATGGCAACCATATTATGTACTAAGAATACATGGGAAAGAGAAACAGATACTACAGAGAATTCAGCTTGCAGACCTTGCTGATGATTGGGGTTGGCCTGTTGGCATGGTGCTGACAGCTTCAAGAGCTGGGCCATGCACAGGCTCAGCATATCTGAGCATGCACCAGGGGCATCTCGGTAAAAGCAGCATGAGACCCTCCAGAGCCAGCTGAATGCATCCTGGTCCACCATCCACCCGCCTAAGGTCTAACACCCATCTGAGGTGCTTCAGTGTATCAGCGTGGCGATCTGCGAAGGACGAGACTGCAAAATCACTCCTAGCAGAGAGCTTTCCTTGACCTTTCCTCTACCTACTTCTCCAGCCTTGCACAGGAAATTCCTATCAGCTGAACTGTATCATGTGGTCACTCTCCTTTTCTGCATCAGTCATGTGAGTGCAAGTCACAGGGTGTCCATCAGTCTTTGTCAAAGCCTCCAAATCTCACACAAGTTCCACAAAAAAGGAATGACTCCAAAGCAAAGCAAACTCAGTGCCACGTTCCTTTGATATTCTCCATCAGCCCAGTGATGCTGAGACTATGACGTATTGCATGTAGTCACAAAAGAATATACTTTAAATAGGTGTCTTCCTGCAAATTTGTAAACACAGTTAGGTGTTGATAATATCTCCCTTCATACTCCCTCGTGGAACAGCTGCTATCACTCTGCATCTGCATCTCGGAAGGTAAGCTAGCAAATACCTCTAGAATTGCTTTGCTTAATAAGTAGGTAAGGAAGGGCAATAAAAACTAAAGTGGTGGCAAGATACTCCTTTTTCTGTGTTTTGACCCTTCTAGCTCCTACATCTGTTTCTGAACTCTTTTTGGCAAATTGGATCTGGGTTGGTTAAGTAAATCAAGTGTTACCTGTGTAAAGACTGCTGACAACAGCCCTGTTCCTTTGGAAAACCTTTCCATAAGGACCAGAAAGATGCAGTCTAGCTCAGCCATCCTCTCTTTATTCTTGATTTGGCTTTATTTTTTAAAATGAAGATCAATCCTTCACACCATCATTCACACCATCTGAAGATGGGTCTCAGAAGGTCTAAATTCCCAAGTTCAGCAACATTGTTCACCCCTTGGATTTTGATACAGGGCAAGGAAACATGCTGGCTTCACAGGGAGCAGGGCACAGATGAGCTTGAGGAAAGGGAAGGGCCGGCATGTGTAGGAAAGTGCTTGTTGTATGGGCAGCAGGAGGCAGCTCCAAGCGTAGGAGGTGAGAGAAGGCATAAAGCTGGGAGTGGGAGAAGGGTACAAAGAAAAGTCAATTCTGAGAGAGGAGAGTGAGGAACAGAAGGAATATCACAGTGTGTGGGATGAGATGAGAACAGCGATGTAGGTTTTCAAGAGAACTTTAAAACAATTATAGGTTTTTACCATGGGAGGTTCTGTTTGACTAGATCAGAGTGCTCGCTTCCGCATTACGTGCCTGGAATTGAAGTATTTTTTGAAAGAGCATGCTAATACGCTGCGATTCTTTCAATTAACATTTTATTTAAATGCTTTTAGATGGTTTCTAGATATATTAATGCCTTACTGATGAAATCTTGAATATAATTTACACATCTAAGACACATTTGCATTCAATACCCAGACAGCCTTCCGGCATGGAGTGCGCGCCATCAGTAGCCCCAATTGCTGGTGTCTTGCTGAATTTCCCTAGCTGCCTCTTTCTCTTCAGATGCAAAGGGCTATAGATTTTGCTGAAAGAAAGGAGACAGCAATATTATCTGAGATTGGGTGTCTTTTCTGAATCCTAGCTTGATGCATCACAGAGAACCGCTTTAACTCGTATATGTACGTACAATTTGGGCGTTATCCTCAGGACCTTTAAGAGAGGCACGAGCATGTGTTTTTAGTTTAATATTGTTTTCTGTTAAAAAGGAAAAAAAATGTCAAGCAAGTGTTAATAACCTTCCTACAAATAGAACACAAGGCATCAGTATCTATCCACAATGCATCTGCATGCTTCCCTGGGGCATTTTTCATTATAAAATCATATCTCTCTGTTATCAAGTTGCAGTATCATAATATGTGGGATATGTGATAAGCCCCCACCATTTTTTTTCTAGCAATGAAAAAGAGACTGGTGGCTACAGCAGATTTCTGGAGGATTTTCACATTTTGAGAATTTGCAAATGCAAGAGGGACTACGGGCCATGGGTAGATAAACAACGGTGGCTAGTGCACTGTACGCCTGAAAGGAGCAGCCCACTGGGTAGCCCTGCATTGGGCAGTGCCTCTGGTTAGTCTGGAAGGCTCTTAGGCTGTAGGAGCAATGCTGAAGGTGGACTTGGTGCAGGAATTAACAGTGAGGGTGCCAGAGCACTGGAACAGGCTGCCCAGGGAGGTTGTGGAGTCTCCTTCTCTGGAGATCTTGCAAACCCGCTTGGAACCCTGTTGCACGTGCTCTGGGTGTCCCTGCTGGAACAGGGGCGTTGGACTAGATGACCTCTAAAGGTCCCTTCCAACCTTAAGCATTCTATGATTCTATGACTTGGGTTTTCTTTATGTTTCTGGAGTTTGGGGGGGAAACTCCTGGAGTCTGGTGTGGGGAAAGATGACTCTGGGCAGCTTAATTTTTCATAGCCAAGAGTTGATGCTGCACCTTGAGATTTAGAGATGATATAAAACTCATACACCTTTTGGAGAGTCATAGAAGTCCAATTTGATACATGCAGCATTCAGGAAACAAGAAAAAAAAAGGAGGAATTTGGGCTTTTTCCTGCTTTACTTATTGGCAGTCAGTTTTGTGACTTCTAGGTGTGATTCTTTTGAGCTGTGCCCTGTCACACAAAATGAAGCTAATCCACACAGAACCACATAATGGTTGAGGTTGGAAGGGACCTGTAGAGGTCCAAAGTTAGGTTTACAAAAAGAAGTAGGTTTTTGGTATTGGCACATTGTTACTCTGCAGAAGCACTCACCCTAAGACAGCATGACGCCTGAAATTCAGAGGAAACCTGTCTGTCTATATGTCTCAAAAAGATAGAATATCATGAATTAGAAAACTCCTGAAAAGCATACAGATTTTAAGAGGATGTAAAGCATCTTCTTGTTATTGTGGAAGGAGATTTGCATAGAGGAAGATGAGAATTTTCTTGAGGATACTTATTTCCATAGCTGCCTACTTTAGCCTTTAAAAGCAGCTGGTATCTTATACTTGACGGACAGAGAGCTGGAGCAGATGGGCCATTGGTTTCTTCCTGAACAACGGCTCTTGAGCTGCTATAAAGACAGGCAGCTCCTGCCTCATATTTTGCATTATCCAACAACCATTATCCCACACCTGACAACGTTCTGCAAGTTGATAAAATATCACCTACTTAAGGCCAAAATTGAAAAACATGCTTGAGAGTAGCCAGCCAAATCTGACTGCCAGCATCTCAACATCCGCCCAAATGCTGAGATTTTCAGAGGGGGTTGCTATCTCAAAATGCCTACTCTGTCCCTGGGAAATTCAGGAGGGGAAATTATCTCCCCTTTATATCATTTTGCCAGATGGAAGTGCCGGGGAAAGTCAATCACTCACAAGGCAAAAGGGAAGCTGGAAGGAATGAGAAGGATTTCCGCGCTGACTTGCTCTGACATGCACAGAACTGAAAAGAAAGTAGAGCTGACAAAGTTATTCCAAGTCCTTAAGGTAATTTTTTATTTATTTATTTTTAATCACCTTGAGCGCTTGCCATTCATCAGTCTCACTAGGTTTACAGCCAAACTTCAAGCAACTGATCTAAAAACCCTGCATTAATTCTATGCAGTTCAGGCACTGGAGAGGCACTTGAGGTTGTGGCAAGAGTTCACGCATAGCTTGGCCTAATCAATATCCCCTTTAAAACACATCGCTCTTTTCCGCCTTGCAAGTTTTGAAAGTTGCTGCTTTAACTGAATCTTTTTCTCCTACAATTTCTTCTCCCAGCTCTGCATGTGCAGTGCTGTCCTCAGGGATCTCTTTTCTTTTGCCCTGCTACAGCCACTGAACTGTTAATTCCACAGACTTGTTCCATGATATCGAGGTAAAAAAAAAAAAAATCAGTTTTGCAGCATTTCCAGAAAAGAAAGCTAAAATAAAATGCCAATTAAAACTTTCTGCTACTCTACGTTCGTAAGGGACTGGCTCCACTCCCTGCAAGTGGTGAGCGACCTGTCAGGTAGCTCTGGAAAGAACCACGTGGCTCTCACAAAAAAATAGGTCACAAGAAGAAGAAAAAAAAGAAAAAAGAATCAATACCTAAAGCCTCTACATCATTAATCATTTTTGGAATCTTTAGCTCTGTTCATGGGGGTGTTCTGCCTTTCTTTAATTGCCACCTTCTTGCCCCGTTTTGCCCAACGGGTGTGGGAGCTGGTGAGACCCGAGATCCTCGGGGGTTTGTGGCATGCTGTTGATGCTGCTGTTGGAGAAGATCCTTGGTGCGATTCCTCAGCTCAGCTCCCACTTCTCCTCGGCTGCGGGAGTTAACAAGTACTTAAAAGTTTTCCCATTTCTGTTTCTTCATGGAAACGTCCATCCTTAACAGCTTTGGGGATATTAGTGGGCATCATTTCTTTTTCTACTTAACTTCAAGAAGAAATTAGCCCTATGCATGTAATAATGTTTCTTAAGACTTGGATTTCCCTTCTCTGCTATAAACTCAAAAACAAGCCAAAAAAAAAAAATCTATGCTTAGATAAAGACCCAAGTAACAGGTGGCTTTTTAGTAAGATGATTACTTTTATTATTGCATTCTGAATATTCAGCGTTAGCAGAAACCAACTCTTCTCTTGAATGCCTTTCCAAATTCAATAGCTTTATCCAAGATATCTCTGTTTATTTCAGCAAGGGCAGGATGGGAAAAGCAGTGCTATTTCTGTAATATTTTATTTTATTTATTCTCAATGAAAATGAGAAGGTCTTTTTTACAGCTGCACAGCCTGTAATGTCAGCTTCAAGCAATCAGCTAAAAAAAAAACACAGTTACTTTGCAGGTTTGAGAACGAGAGAGAAAAGAAGAAAAAAGAAAAGAAGAAATCAATTCATGTTGTCACAGTCTATCTAGAGTCATATTGTCCTCAGCCATTGATATAGAATGAGAACATCTGGGGATTCAATTACTCATGACATGAATAATAATATTTCATTTTTGTTAAATAAAACTTTTTAGTTGCAGGAACTTTGGCTTACGTTCAGCATGTGATCTGGAAATGAAAACTAACACTGACTGAGGCATAGGAGGCCAGAGTCCTTGGGCTCACGCTCAGTGCAGGTGCAGAAAATCATAATCGTGAAAATATTTTTGAATGTCTACTTACAAGATGAGCTGCTGCGCTCCAACTCTTCGTAGATTTCCTATCCACCTTGGAAGATTTTTGCACTAGTCACATGTAGCAATAGGCTGGTTAGGGAAAGGGCTGCACATCATCTATTCGAACCCAAGTTAGTGCCACTGGTAGTTAGTTGTCCAGCACTTTGGATTATTCAATCCACCTACTTAAATAGCTTTAGGAGCCATTAGGTCTTTATTTTAGTCTTCTGCTTCATGCGCATTCTCAGCTCATGCCTTTCAAGATGATGCTACCGAAGCCAGTTTGATAGAAATCAGAGTTTTAACATGTGTATTCTTATTTTTTCTTAGTTGAGTATAGGTCTCTACAACTTTTGTCACTGACCATCACTGAACACTCATTTTGCAGCAACGGGTGAGCAGCAATACCCAATACTAAATCTGCACTCCCCTGTGCAATGCCTGGCTACCAGCAGGACTGTTGTCCCAAGCCAAGCACATAAACATTGTAAGATGAGTGCTTAAAGGCTCAGAGACAAAAGACTCAGAAAGGGCTGAAAGGCATTTCTCTATTTTTGTGTGTTAGTTAAAAGCCTGGATCTTGTTTTCTCAACTCCTTTCTCCATGTACGTTCTTTAAGGCTAGAGTATGGCCAGCAGACGTGATTTGCATCCGCTCTACAACATCACGGTTTTGCTGAGGCTTAAATGTTCCCCACAGGAAATGGTGTGAATGCTGCAAAAATTGCTCAAGTCGGAATGAAAAATATATTCCATTAGAGTCCAGCTAAGAGAAGCGCGGTGTTTGCACTTTGCTTTTGTGGAAGTGCTGTGTATGGCACAACTCACAAAATGCTTTGGGAGAACAGACACAGAAAGTGGGGTAAGTCCTCAGTGGCTCTGAACTGGCAAAACTGCCTCACTAATAACATTTAGGGCATCACTTGAGACCCTGAGCTCAAACACATGAGTTTGGGGCACACAGTCTTCCCTTGCTGACCTGGGAAAACTTTCTGGACTGCCTGCTTGTAATGTGGAGGTGGCCATCTCACAGGAGCAATTGCAAGTCAGCGCCCTCCAAAAATAAGACACAGTCACCAAGTACTGCTTGAAGGTCTCGCGTCTCGTTTTATGTAAGGCATCTAGTCCCACTGTGATCATTGCCTTTTAGAAATGTTTAACATTTATGGACTCCAGTAAAAATGTTTTTAATATAACGCAGATGAAGTTTGAGCTGTTAACCTTGAACACTGGGGAATGTGTTAGCGAACTATTTAAAGATAGGGAAAAAAATCTAAGGATTGTCCAAGATTTGCTTAGGATTCAGAAGAGATCTTTCAGAATCATTCAAATATTTGGAAGTTTTTGTAAATTATATACCAGCTATTATTACATAAATGAGGGTGATGCTCATAAGGCAGAGAATGCTGAAGAGAGGCTAGACGAAAGTCTCTGCTGCGACCCACCAATCTTGTTATTGCCCTTCTGGGAACCATACTGAGCATCGTATGCAAAAACTGGGCTGCATATCAGCCGATCATCTTTCACCGCTTAAAAAACATGGAATACAAAATTCTATAGATGATTTAGCTCAAATACTAAGAAGGTTAAGAAAGTCCTCCTTGACGTGAGTTGCTGGGATCCTTCTCCAGAAGCAGAAGTGTTTTCCCCCTAAAAATTATATTTATATCTGAACTTACTCCCACAAGTTTCATCCTCTGCACTGACTTCCTAAATAATATAATTTTGATGATCTTAAGTGCTAAAACAACCCTTAAGCAAAGGATATAACCAAGCCACTAACTTTTGACCACAAATATTTCTACTGAAATATTAACTACAGTGAGGATTTGTAAAGGATTTGTATTTTAAGGTGGTCTCCTGTGCTGTTTCTTACATTTGGTATGAACTCTCAAAACCCATCTGTGATGGTTCCTTCCCTTCATCTTCATTCAAATTGCTCTTAAAAGACTCATTTTTTGAGCAAAGCTAAGAAATAGTATTCCTGTGTCAGTCGGCTCTTCTCCCCAGACCAATGTAAATTTAACTCAAACCAGTAAGATATTGCAGCACTATTAAGTGACACAGATAATGAGCTTGAATAATTGTTCAATCTTATTAGTGTAGCCCTCATACACCTTCCTTTCTTCCTCAAGCCCTGCTGCTTAGCATTCATACCACCTGATTTTAGACTAAAATTAGATTATAGGAATGCGTGCTTTTTATAAGAGGTCTTTTATTTGTTCCATAAAGTATTTAGCACTCTTTAGGCACTGCATAAATAAAAATGATCATGATCTTGGAATTCACCTTCAGGAATGGAAATGAAGAGATCTGAGTCCTTTCATTTCTGCTGCACATTCTCATCAGTGGGAACGTCTGGATGGCAAGACTTCGTGAAAAAGTCAAAAAGATGCCAGTATGGCAAAGGTGAATATGACAAAAGTACGGGTAGGGGAAATATATCTTAGTTTTAGAATTTTACAATATGGATTAAAAAAGAGCCTTATCAGTCTTTTAAGTAAAAAAGATCTACTGCCAAAATGTTTGAAGGAGATGATAACAATTGCTGGCAAAAAAAAGTGTTAGTGGGTTCAAAACCCAGGTCAGCGAGTAAAATCACTTATGCTCATTTTAAGATTCAAAGGCTACATATAATTAATTAGGAGACATTTCAAGACTAAAAGCAACGATTTCTGGGGATTCTGCACAGTAAAGAACAGAGTTACCTGCCTTCTAGGTCAGAGCTGTATCAAGTCCAATGATCATTTTTGTCCAGCTCCCCCCCTTCTTCCCATAGTCTATATTTAGGGCTTGAAGTACCAAATATCGAAAGTTTTTTGAGGTTAAGCATGCCAATGTCCTCGAAACTCCGGGAGGCATCTGCTTAAGTCATTTGGCACTTTAACACTTGTAAAATGCTGTCTGCTAGGACTCACTTTAAATTAAAGCTATCATCAAGTGAAACAGCCAGTCTATGCTATTCGCCACGTCTCCTCTTTCACGCAGAGGAGAGAGAAAAGCAATTCCCCAAGGTTATTCACCCTATCCCCACAAAAAGCACCTATTTTCCCTCATTTCTCCCCTGGTTCTTTAGAACAAGGACTTTTGTGATGATAGCTAAAATTAAGGCAATGTGAATCTTATAGGCAATGTGAATCCTAGCACTGATGTCCTATGATTTTTGAATGCAACAGTTGTCACTAAGCACATGGGTAGCCACCCCCCACCCTATAGGCTTCTCTTCAGATTTTAAAAATATCTCTGCAGAGAAGGATCAGATTGCACAAAAGTGTGTTTTAAGATTAACATCATCTGTAAAAAGTATTAGGAGACCTAAAACAAAAAAATAAAACATTTCAACAGAAATAAATCGTATGTCATATTTTATGGGTGTTGAAGCTCTGTTTGGAGAAAATAAAAATCAAAATAGCAAAGGGACAACTCATGCATAATTTGCTCAAAAAAACAGGTTCACTTGCAGTAACATCACACCAGTTACAATCCCAAATAATTGCTGCTATTAATATTGCAGCACTTCAGCAAGACCAAACAACATTGGGCTGTTCTCATCTAACACATATACTGGATAGCGAGGAGTACTGCTCGCAGCACAGGAAAACAACTTAAAAGGTTAGAAGAAAGAAAGCGATACTTAGAAATAAGCATCTGAGGCATAGAGGATGCCTCAGTAATTTTGTTTTGTTTGCTTATGGAGTAGTTACTTAAATTTGAGTCTCAACTGAAAATAATGATTTTCCTCCGAAAATGGCAGCCATCCAAATTGTGAAAATCCTGCTCTTTCCAATGGCTCACTTGAGAATGTTTAAATAGTGAGGACTGGATTCTCTTTCTTTTCTTTTTAATGATACGATTTCAAGCAAGACACAAGACACTACCCTATCCAGCTCCAGCTACTGTTTGACAGAGGAGAGACTTGGAGAGATTTTAACTTTCTCAGTCATCATCACCTACAACCTTGGATGAAAACTTTTTCTGACCTGATATTTATCCACCTCTAAGTGAAAGCGAGTCTTGAGAAGAGATTTGGAGCTGGAAAGCAGAACTGCTCCAATTACCTGAGATGGCTGTGGATGGACTCCTCCAAGCCCATGGGTTATATAAGGAAGCATAAGACATATCCTATATCAAGGAAAATTCTCTACCGTAGCTGGGGAGAGAGACACATGGTGGAAAAAAGGGTGTCCAAGCCTGGCAAAGCAGCATAGATGACATGAGAAGATGTCCACAGTCTACAGAACATGAGTAAAGGTAAAACTGGATGAGCTCTGAAATTGCTTGGCAGAAGGTCTCACCCAACAGGGACCAGAACAGCAAACAGCCAAGCTCAGCCTGGCTCCCTCCTTCCCTGCAAAATGTGGAGAGCAACTTGGGAGTCAAGCAGGTGTTTACAGGATCATTACGGTTGGAAAAAGCCTTGAAGATCATCAAGTCCAACCGTAAATGTCAGTCAGCACCACCCAAAACTTGCAGAAAAGAGATATGTTTCAATGAAGAGCAATTAAACCCCCCCAGATGCTTTATGTATTCACCCTGCAGATTCACCCAGCCTTTTTAATTCACCCTGCACTTACAAGCAGGTACTTGGTTTGGGCTGTCAAGACAGAAGTGAGTCGAAGCCATGTGTGCCTAGCTCCTCAGAAGACAGATCATTCCCTAACACAATGGTACGAGAGAGACGGCTGACAGGTAGCGATCAGGAGACTTCATTCCACTTGTCATGTGGTGGGTTGTCAGTTCTTCTCTTCTTCTGAGATAAAAGCTTAGTTGCATTAGATTTAAATAATGGGGAAGTTGCAGGTTAGCGGTTTTCAAAAGTACCCAAGTGACTTCAGTACTTAAATTCTATTTTCAAAATGATGTCGCCATGCAGGAATATAAGTTGCCAGAATAAATGGAGCTTAGGCACAATAAAAGAAATTTATGGAAGAGGAAGAGAGAGAAACCAAACCAAGAGGGCATAAAAATTGTCCTCTGCTGCAGGCCCTTGGCTTAAGGTATATATAATTTGCAAATTACATTTATAAGACAAAGCAAGGACGCAAAGTTCTAATTTAAACATACTTTTCATTTTGTTCTATCACTATATTTGTTAATTTTATTGCACATTTCTCCTTGTCCTTCTAAAAATGTTTCTTGGTGACACTTTTAAGATGGACTTTACCTCAAAAGGCAAATTATGCTAAAGATTTAAGCAGAGGTTCCCGAGTTTCTTTTCCAGTTTGCTGTGAAAAATATCCACTTAAATTATTCACTTGATTATTTTTTTTTGACAGTAAGTAAATACCCACCGATTAGAAAAGGAGGTGATCATTTAAACCTCCCTCCCCCAAGTGAAATAGAAAACTGAGATGCTGCCCAAAAGACAAGAAATAAAACAAATGGTATTTCTGCTGCTGGTACCAACCTAGCATTAGGCAAATGAAGAATCCCTCGGGCTATTTCTTACTTAAAATATTTGTAGCTCTTCCAGCATAAAGTGGTGTTCACGGAAGAGGCTTGAGCCTGGGATTGCTCCTTGGAAACACGTTTCTCCTCGTGCCTGCGAGGGTTCCCCCCACCAAGCCACATCCGTGGGGACTCTGATGCCAACGTCAGGCTATGGAAAGCCCAGCTGCAACTTTAGGTAGGCAATTTTCAGAGCTCGCTTTCACTGCTTAATTGCTCTGCATCACCTTATAGTGCATGGCTCTCATTAAGCTATAGGTGCTTGCAGCACTTTCATTTTGATCTGTTATTTCAGCAGGCATCTACGCAGCACTGAGAGCAAATATGGTTTGAAACAGGGCTGCCATAGCAGCTATAGAACATCTAAGAGGAAGGGGGGAAAGAAAGAAAAAAAATAGGCCAGACCTTTATTAAATTTTAAAGTATGCCTTTGCTACACTCTTGTAAAGATCCAAATAGGGTATTCAAATCTCTAGAGATCACCAGTATAATTTCTTTATCATGTTCCATTTAAAATTTAATTATGTAGTCTACAACAAGAAGTATTTGAGTACTCTAAATAGGTCATGCAATAAGCAACTTAATAATATTATAAAGTTTTCCTTGTGAAGATCTTTTCTTTGATGTGCTGTTACACACAGAAAACCTTATTTCGAAAAAACAATATGCACTCGTACATATAATAATGACATTCTATATAAAAATTGTGAGGCTTCTTTATCATGTTATAAGCTGAGATTTTCAATTCCTTTTCTAACTTGTACTCCCCAAATGATCAGAAATAGCTGGTACAGTAAAACTGACACAATATAATCATGGAGAGTATTTTTATATCTTTCTACAGGCAAAGTTTATCTTATGAGGTTTCCTGCTAAATGATGTCCTCCAACTCAGGCTTTTCTGCTTTTGACTATCATCTGTAACATTTATTATTCAGTAGCAAAAATGAGGCTGTTTCTTCTTCCTCTTAAAAATCATCATTAGGGAACAATCAACAGCATTGGGTGGAAAATGGTGATATTAAAAGTCACTGTTTACCAAGATACTTTGTTTCCTTTATAAAAAGGCACATAGAGAAGAGAAAACATTCCCTCTTCCAACTTTTGACTATTTACAGGGCTTTCTGGGAACAAATCCCCAGTTTTCCTTCTGTAATCCAAATTGGAATTACAAATTACCCCCCTGCCATACACACACACACTTCTATCTTAAGAATAAACAAAATATATGGAAAAAAAAACAAATGAGAGTCACCAGTGCTGAAATCATTCTGATATTAAGACAAAATGTTCCAATATAGACACTTCTGTCCATGCTTGCACAGTCTGCAGCCAAGAGCCTTTGGCCAGTCTTACTGAAAAGGTGTAGATCAACTCAAAGCACAAGTACATCCATGAGCCACCATACCCAGGAAATGGCACTACGTCTACCTGTACAAATGAGGCTTCATATTCTAGAATTATGGAGGGTTTGAGTTTGTTTTCCTGACCCATTAGGCAAAACACAGCTTGTCCAGGATCTATAGGAAAGTAGTTCTTAGTTTTCTCATCTCGACGTGTCAACCTGAAATTGTATATGATATAAAACAATTTGGGTGTTAGGGCGATGACGACAGCGGAGTGTTGCAGGTTTATGAATTAATAACAGCAAAATGGCTCACTTGGAGCTTGAGCAAAGAACATAAAATATTAGATTAATACATTACAACCTAAAATTAAAAACCCAAGGGAGCCACTCGCTTAGAGGAATGCGAGAACAGGTGAGTCCCAGAGAGGGCTTGAGGACTAGACCTGCACGCAGCTGTAAACATTTGTTTTAAATCAAGACAAAATCAGAGCTTTTAATATTTATAACACAATTACAATGCCTTGTGCACATTGCTTACATAATCTGATTTTTACCCGCGACATCTTGCCACAGATGAAATTAAAGCCTTGCGGTAATAATTCAAAAAGCACATTTAGGCAATCATTAATGGCAAGTGTGAAACTGGATGTTTATTCAAGCACCTGCATCTTTCGTTTTAACTTTAATTTAAAGCAGAATTCATTTCTGCAGTACAAGGACGGCATGTTTCCAGTATATTAGTCATATAATATCCAACCAATTAGTGGCACGCAGTCAAACTGGAAATGCTTTAGCATTAAAAACAGTAAAAGAGACAGCTAAGTGGCCATATGTACATTCCTAAGCAAGGAGACAGTTGCACCATTGACTCTCTGATTTTTGTATGCAGAATAGTAACTTTTTTGCAGCTGGGATGCACAAAATCTCTTAAGTAACAGGTAAGCCTGATTATCGTCCAGCAAACAATTTCAAATGCCTGGAAAACTTTCACCAGAGTATTTCATTACCCAAGTGAGATACCAAGTGGTGGGAAATCTTAAATAAAAAGGTATGCAATCAATTAATTGATGCAAATATAATAGATTTGTACCCACAAAACAAGATGGTAGATGACTAAGGAGAAAAAAAATCAAATATAGTGAAAATAGACATTTTTACAGCCTATCAATACAGACAAGCCAAGGAATGTACTCCATACGAAGCACAGGGAAAACTACATATCATAGCAGATTTCAGTTTTGTTTTTCCTTCTCCCCACCCTTTTCTCTGTCTGTATGATTACAGCATTTATTGCATCCTCCGAGTAGGCAGCTCTCTCTTCCAACCTCTGCCTCAGCCTGCAAACCATGTCTAGCTCTGTTATGTTGCAGAAAGTTTTCTCACCGCTGGGGAACCTGATCCGAGCTTTTCTGCTTTCCAAACAAAAAAATGCATTAGGAGAGTAATGTTTTCTCTCCACTTTCCACGTTTCCCTCCCCTCATCCCTCAGGTGAAATATAAAGCAAAAGCAAGGCCACCTGCAATGTCTCTAATTGCACAGCTGGAAGAAAGCCACATCTGGGATGTTGCTTTCCAGGTATGCAAAATCATGCTAAGCCTCCAAACCACTTAAAAGTGCTGCTTTAAACCCGTGTAGTTTCGGATGCTCTGGTGTTTCGCAGATGTTTTACTGCCTATGACATGCAGAGTATTCCTTGCCCTCCCTGCAGGCCCAAATCTCAATATCCCAGCAGTTTTCCTTATGAAAAAAAATCACGTTCTGGCTCAAAAGGTCGTGCTTTTTGAGAGATTTGCTTTAGAGCAACTTGCTTACCTTGGTAACGCTCCAGATAGCTCGGTGGCAGACTCTCTGAAAGACACAAGGGATGGAAAAATCAGTGTGTTTAAAGCAGCTGTAATGTTTTAGCAGCAAGAAACCATTATACTACTAGTATTTCATATAAGTGCAGAAGCACATGCGCAATTTTATACGTAGACGTGTCTTTCACAGAGATCAGAAGCACTGAGGTTAAAATGGACTTTTGGAGATCATCTAGTCCAACCCCCTGCATGAGGGAGATATCACGATTGTGATAAATGGATAATGGAGTGTGATCCAGGGCTTTTATCAAAATAAAGTTCTCAATGGTTCAATTACTCATTTTCTAAACATAAAATTATCACTACTTCAAATGCCAGCACTGCATGATCCTACATAGCTAAAATGTAGCATTGGGCCAATTTTCTAATGGAAAAAATCCCCATTTTTAGTGCTGCAGAAACGAGATATTCAACTTAGATTTATACAAAAGTCATACTCTGAGAAAACGCTAAGTTAGTGTTGAACTGTTTTGTCTTGGGTGTTAGGCAATAGTTGTTTTCCAAATAGTTGTTTTCCACACCTATTATTTGGTGTGTTTGGAATTTTGCGGGGAGAAATGATGTCAGAGAGTGAAAGTGAGCTAAGGTAACCGACATATCACATTAAATTGCAATTAGCTACATTACCATGGCCTATATACATGACAAAATATATCTCACTTCTGCTACCATGTTATGTCCTTGCTTCCCTCCCCAGTGCATTTGCTTAGACCTTAACCAAAAATCAAAATCAGTTAGATAGCTCCAAATAAGCAATTTTCCCTGCTCTCCCATCTATAACAACTCCAGAAAACAATAATAAACAGGCATAAGGGGTTTGTTCTGCTAGACTTGACCAAAGGTCCATCCAATTTCACATTTTATTGCTTAGTTGCTAGATGAAATCTCTGTCCTATGGCCAAGGTGACTCTAGGAAAGACAGCCAGTTAATATCTGATTTCCTTCAGCTAAGATTCGAATTGCAAGATTTCACATCTATAGCTTGGAATCTTGTTCTCAGCATTCTACTGTCTTCTCCTGATTACCAACAGATGGATAGAAAATCTTTCCATCCTCTTTTACATTCAGAAAAAAAAAAAGTTAAATGACATAACTAATTAAAATAGCTTTTGGAAAACTCTCTAGATTAAAGATTGCCCAAACCCTTAGTCTAGTGATCCCTGAGTAGCAGAACCATGCCTTTGGGTTTTTATTACAAGGTAATCAACTTTATAAAATCAATCTCTGAACCTAATTTCTTTAGGAATCCAAACCAAAAAGGTAGACTTCCACCATTTACTGTAGTTTCTGCATTTGTATTGGTAATCTTATGTAAAATCTGTTTAAACTATTAACCTTGAGAGATACCTCATCATCAAGCTAATTACCCCTTGTACAAAATATGAATCATCAGTTTTACATGACATCTTTTTATCGTCTGTCACCAAAAAGTGAATAGGATGATCTTATTTACCTTCTCATTGCTGCTCATTATCTGACATATCTTTAAAAAAACACCCCTTCCCTCACGCTTTGACAAGTCTTAATCTCTTTGATTTCTAGTTATGCTTTTTCCTGGGGCCATTTGATTCCTGCTATACACTTTTTTGATGTGATGACTAAAGATTTAGCAGAGCAAAAGTCAGAGGTCTTCTATAATTATAGATCTTTCATGCTCTTTGGCACTATTTTGTCCATGACCAAGGTGAAAGGATCTTGCGTTTTTAATTATTTTTCTGTTGTTGTTGAGTCAGTGACACCCAGCTTTTTCCTGAATGGTTACATTTTCATTTTTAAGATCCATTCTGGTGCCAGGGAATATAAAAGGGTGCCCCTGGACACGGGCGACTTTGTGTTTTGTTGACTCTATCTTCAAGCTGTGCTGTTCAGTTTGCGGGTGACAGAAGGTTGCCATAAACCTCACAGAGTTTCGCTTGAAAAGATGCAGATCAGTGGTTGCAAAGAGGAGTAAATAAAAAACAGACTTCTCACACCCTTCTCGTGCACGCAGCATTCAGAAACAGGCCAATACGGCATATGGAAGCAGTTCAGAAGTCCCAGCTACAAACTAGGCACCAGTTCCCACTCCAGAAAATCATCTGGGTAAGTATTTAATAGGGACCACTGACAAAGGCCATGATAGTGAGTCCAGTGAAGGGCTACTAAGATCATTTAGGGACTGGAATATTTCTCATATGAGAAGAAGTTGCCAGAGCAGAGCCTGGTCAGCCTGGAGTAGAGAAGGCTGAGAGAGCATCTCATCAATACATATAAGTATTTGAAGGGAGGATATAGAGAGGATGGGGTCAGATTCTTCTCAGTGGTGCCCAGTGACAGGGTGAGATGCAATGGGCACAAAGTGAAACACAACAAGTACCATCTGAACATGGAAAAAAATCCCAAAACCAAACCCCCAAACTCGTCACTTATTGTGAGGGTAACAGCGTTGGAGCAGGTTTCCCAGATAGGTTATGGAGTCTCCATCCTTGGAGATATTCAAAACTTGCATGGACATGATTCTGTGCAATATGCTCTAGGTGACCCTGCTTGTGCATTGGGTTTGGAATAGATGATCCCTAGAGATCTTTTCCAACCTCAACCCTTCTGCGATTTTGTGATATAAATGACTGCAAATATGAGAGGCAGGAGAAACAGGTAGAGAGCAGAAAGAGATAAGAAAATGAAATTAAGGTGGTGAAATACAGAGTTGGCTTCTAGGGCATACAGCTGTATTAAATGTATTTTATTATTATTAAAATTTCCAGCCCACTGGTATTAAAAGACTTCCTTTTCTAAGCCTTATTCAGAAATTATACAAATCAAATAATTAACCTAATATTTTCTGTAACCTATCAATGAACTTGATCATTAGATGGTTCCAACAATCAGGAAACTGTTCCCTTCCACCTATAATCATAAGCACATTTATCTTTCATTTTTTGGGGCAACAGCTTGAATTTTTTAGTAAGGCTGGATATTACTTCCTCTAGAAGGATTCCCCAGCTTTTAGCTACCTATTGCTGTTCTGATAATAGAATAGTACAAAGTGTGATGGGTTAGAAGACAGGACCACATTTTATAAAATATCAAGTAGTGAGTCAGTTTATTCCAGGAAGCACCAAGAAGAAACCATGATTAAGGAGCATGTTAAACTGGAAACACACTGCCAATTTCTGCCCAGGGCAGTGAGAGAACTGTGCACCTAAATTTCTAATGATTTTCATTTTTTCTTAAATAACCCACTCTACAAGACATGCTGGTCGTATGAAAACAATTATTAAAAAATCAATGTGGTGAAAAAAAGCCTGAATGTGATGAGAATTGTAACTGAAAACAGTGTGTGCCTTTGCCACATACATTTTTAATGCAATTAATTACATAGTCAGTTTTGCGTTTGGGCAGATCAAATGCCAATTTTAAGTAAAAATGTGCAAAGTAAAAATTTTTGAAATCCATCTCAAACTTGAATAAAATTATAAAACTTACAAACAAAGGGGAAGAACAAATCAGGATAGTTCCCAACTATGCAAGATTTTATTGTTTCTCATCAATTCACTGAACATTTAAACTACAAAATAATCTTTCCAAAAGAACTTTAGATTAATAAAGAAAAAATGTTTGTTTTCTAGAAAACAAATACAACTATCCTTTCAATGGCACTGGAAATAAATAGTACTTTTGCTGCTGAAGATGGTTAATGTCCACTGTAAGTGTCCTGTAAATATAAGAAGTAGCAACACCGCTCTATAAATATATTTTATTGGAGTTCAAAAAAAAATTATGGAGCAAATTACTTATCAAGAAAATCCTTAACATTTATTTAAAGATAATGGATACTCATTCTGCAGTATTTCAAGAAAATGAAACTGGATCTATGCAACTAATTTTCATATTCCTATTACTCCCAAATGACACATACAGTAAATTATCATTTGTGTTTATTGTATCTACAACCAAAAAAAACCCCAATTTTTTTTAAGAAGAAAATCAGTCTTGGATAAAAGCGAGAGAAAGATAATACTAAAGGGAAAATGATTTCAAGATCACATGTTTTCATGTCCTGCTTAGGATATGCAAGGACAACCTGAAAATAGGGAAGATGTGGACCTGAGAGCTTTCCCAGGATTGCTCCACTGAATTCAATGCCAATTCCATGCACTGAAGTGACAGAAAGTTTACATTAACATCACCCAAATGAGAAAAAAGGCATAGGACCAAAGGAGGAAAAAAAAAAGACTTTAGCTGAGTCCCCTGCAAAAGCAGGGATGATGTTAAGGACAGAAAAAGACAATGCTAAAGAGATGGAGAAGGCAACATTACTGAACTGCACATGATCGTGCCATTTCCAGGGAGAATTTATGTTTTCCAAGGTTTTTCCCAAAATGCTGTGTCGTGCTCCAAAAAAAAAAAAAAAAAAAAGGCAACAAAAAACCTGATGTCATTCAATAAATATGTGAAGAGCTTAGGCTGTTAAAGACGCTTTGCACCCTCTGGAGATGGATAAACAGCTCTTCTTGGAAAGCAAAGTGAGGGTAGGGGAACGAAGTACCACACACACATACGTATGTTATGAAATTTCTCTCCACCATCTGAGAAATCCTTCTTGTAGGATAAGAGTAGGATGTGTGCACATTCGTGTACCAAAGCAGAAAAGTATAAATATTTTAGTCAGAACCTTACATTGAAGTGGAAGTGGGAAGATTTGCATAAAAAGCAGCAAAACAGACTCACGGCCTAATAGTTTTGTTTAAAGAAAGTTGTTCAGAAGAACTCTTCATACTGTTTGGAAAGTGGTGTGTTTGCATTAAATGTTTTGTTCACTGAGAAATCATATGGTGCTCTTATCTCGGAGGCTGACTGGCAGCTGTTGTTACCACCTACGCGCGGGATTTGGCACAATAAAATCCAAGCCTTTTACTCTGTGCAGCATTTTTGTCCAATTTATAACTCTGCCTTGTGAATTTGCAGAGGTGTAAACTGAGGCACAAGAAACAGGCAAGGTTTTAAAAGGCAACTGCACTAATCTTATGCATAGGCTGACCTTAAGTACGCATCTGCTAGATGCCTATCACGAAACTTAGCAAGCTCTGAGTCAATTCACATCAGTCAGGGCTATGCTTAGAAATACTTCTTGCATCTGCAGCATGGAGCTTCAGAATACTTTTAAATCAAATCACAGACAGCATGCAAGCTATGAAATGGTCATAAGCCATGTACCCAAGAATTTGGGAAGTACTAGGTCTCCGTCAAGAATGGTTTTTGTTCTCAAAAGTATGTATTCCACCAAAGTAATGTATGGGTGTACTAGGGAAGATGGTTTAAAAAAAAAAGTTAGCAACACATTCCTCTGCTTGCCTGAAGCACAATTCTTCCTTTAATCCTCCACACTCTTGGAGAGAGGATAAAGCCTGCCTACATTGCAAAGAGCACATGAGGACAAGGACATAAGGGTTGTGGTAGGAGGTGTCTGAGCCAACAGCCTTGGTGTGTACAAAGAGTGTGAGGTTTTGTCTTCTCCAAGATGAGCCAACACAACCAGTCAACTGCCTGGAATGTGTTGCAGCAGTTAGTTCTATCACTTGCTTTCATTTTTAATGAAATGCAAAAAGAAAATCAAAGGCTAAGGTCATGTATCTAGTTTTAGTTTCATCTCCTTTGTTAAATTTTGTTAAAGAATATCACAGGTGGCACAAGCATTAATTGCAACAGAGGGGATGTGTTCAAGAATGGAATTAAGTGCAAATTGAAAAGAAGTAAGTTATTCTAGAGTATCACTTGAGATGCTATGGTTTTTTGCTGGAATATCCATCGACCGTGGACATAATTGGATATGTCAAGTGTGCTGATACAGTGTAAGCAACAGATCACAATCATGTTGACATCTAAGAAGTCCTATCTCGAGAAGTACTCAACTATTGCAAAACCATGAAATTCTTCTTTGTTTTGCCCCACAGGCAAATTCCTGATTGCCAGGACAAAAAAAATCACCCGTTCCTCCAGGCCACTCACTGTCCACCTACACGCAGAGAGAGAGCAAACACCACAACCACCACCAGCCTGCCCACTATGTTCAGCAACACACAAAAAGGGAGGTGGAGGGGGTCTACAACACACACCTGAGCAGTGACAGCATTGACAGCTCCAAGGACCACCAACCAAAGGGGTATGTCCCGTTCATTTCAATGTTTTTTAACCAGGCCATCAATGAATGGCTTTGCAGATCACGTGTATACATGTGTCCACTCACTGCTATGTCTACATACAGCAGTAGTGTGATGAGAGAAAAGGGAGATAAGTTGAAGAGAAACGTTAAGTTAGTCTAAAAGAAAAGTTGCATCAGGAAGAATATAATTACTTAGTTGGGGATTTCACGAAGACTTGGGGGTCAATGCCTCTACTCTTGCAGAAAAGTGCCGTGGCGTTTTTAATGACCGGGAATGGTTAGGACATTGATTTCTCATTTCAGCTGAAAAATGGCACCTCTAAAGGCACATTGTTGTCTCTCCTCAGCTTCACAAGGAGGATGATTCAGAATCGACTGGGAAGAATTAATAGTGCCTATTGAAACACCGTGGTGAGAGACAACACCATTCACCAATCTTAAAAAATTGGACATTTTCTTTGCTTTGGACAGTTTCTTGACTTTGTTAGACTGCGTGAAAATAAGCAAGCTACGCTGAGAGGAGATACGAGGCATAATGTTATGAAATTTTGAATGCAGTATTCTTATGGCCAGATCAGTGTATTTCATAGAAGGTTTTGTTTTCCCCATAACACATGTTTTTATCACGCCTTTCTTTATAACTTTATTATACTTTATAACTTTATTAGGTTTATATAGGCAGAAAGGATCAAAATGGTAGAAAACAATTTTAGATAAAAAAAATGAGATATTCAAAAATACCAATATTTCAAAGGATTCTTTTATGTAAGTATATTACTGTATCATGCAAAAAGCAGCAAGCAGTTACATTACACTACATTTAAAACTTCAGACAGAGTTGAGCTACCTTGCAAGGATCACATATCTGCAACAGAATTTCTGTGTGAACAGTCTCTGAATGCACTAGCTAAATACTCTTCAAATACCAGCTAAATACTCTTTTTTTAGCAAGTGATGTAAGAAGTTCATATGTAAAAATCTATTTCTATGCAGGCTGACATTCTGGATGATTAGCTGACTGAGATAAATGACATGGGCAAACATGCTTGTTGTTTCCTCTCATGATTATTTTTAAAAGCTGCATTTTTCACAGTTCTAATTTTGCTGCTTCAATATTCCTATCTTTTTCCTTCCTCTTTAGGATAAAGAAACAATGTCAGTATGTATTCAGTGATAAAGCCTACCATTATAACAATGTATATCCTGGATACATCCTAACAGATACACCAGTACATATTCCAAATAAAACAGACCATCCTCATTGTGACTTTTTTACATATTCCATGTAAATTAAGCTTTAAGATCTCCAAAATATCTTTGGAAGCACAAATCAAAATGCAATGCAGGCTAAATGCAATTTAGCCACAAATCCCAGTCAAGAACTTGGCCTCTTGCCTGAAGAAGCATCTCAGACATGGCATTAAAGAACCCCCAACAAAGGCTGCTCTGTTGCTAACGAGGAAGATAAAAAATGGAGAGAGAGATGGAAGAAGCACAGTATTTTACCCATGTTTTAGATTGGGATTGGGCCACAGATGGGATGCAACTCAGCTAGATTTCAAAAGTTAAAAGTTCAGAAAATAAAGCAGTAGACACCATCTGTGGAGACACAGTCGGGTCCTCTGGGGAACAGCAAAAAGCAGGGGCTGCAAGAAGGATCATGTAGGAGAATCCATGCTGGTCCAGACTCTTACATGCTCACCTGGACAGCGCAGAGATAGAAGGAGGTGATGCACGGATGTGCCTTGGGGCACATTTGTGCAAGGAAGGATCATGTAGGAGAATCCATGCTGATCCAGACTCCTACATGCTCACCTGGACAGCACATTGGGGCACATTTGTGCAAACTTGGTGGGAAGAAATATTTTCTCTCACTACCAAATGGGAAGAAAGCTCATATGAACCACAGTAGACCTTCCTCCCCATATTCTCGTAAGTGCTAGGGTCACTTGTCTGGGTAGAAAACTTTGCACACTTGGCATTGGAGTGTTGGATAGCTCATGTCATCACTTCAGTTGGATGTAGCATCATCCTTTGAGCACTGGCAAAGAGAGGGTGTGGGAGGAAGAGAAGGGAATCAGGCCTGCAATCCCAACAGTAACCTGAGCTCAAATTTTGTTCCTGTTGTACAGGTATAGAACTGAAGGCAGAATCTGGGCCATGTGTTAATTCAACTGAAGAATTCACGCAGTCACAAGGATGTGTAAAAGGTACAAAGAAAGATATTGTACGATAGATGAAGATGACCTAGATTCCTTGCTTAGCTTCTAGGAGTTGGTGCAGGATTGCAGCAAATATATTCTGATATTTGAGACAGCCTCATGTTTGTGTTCAGGGCTGTTAAATGTGCCATCTACATAAGTGGCTTTTATCATGTAGCAGCTGCTAGTTGTGTCAAATGCTGAATTCTTTTCAGTTTAATGATGAATGACTTTTTTTTTTTTAAACTAACAACTGTTTTCCATTGAACATCCTCTCCACCCTCCTCCCCCACATTGCACATGCTAAGTGTTCAAAATGTTGGGATTTCCCGGTACTGGACATTCAAACTAATGCACATGTATTTTCAGGAACCAAAGGTATTTGGGAGCTTTGTCTAAAACTTCTTGCAGAGAAGTAACCCTTGATTCGCCACCAAGCAGCGCTAAGCTTGAAAATGGTATCTCATCCTGATCTCAAAATACATCACAGACTTAGAACAGTTGTGCCAAAATGAGCAATGGGAAGATCAAAATTCTTTTGGGTCCTTCAGCAACTGTGTAATTCAGATATTTATGCCATATTTTATTCAATGCAGGGCTGGGCAGAGATATGCACATGGGAATCTCTGAAATCTTGTGAAGGACTTCTGGAATGAAATGAGCTATTAAAATACAAGCACCACAGAAGAACTAACATTAGGTTAGGAAGGGGATGGCCTTGTTTGCTTGATTCAGCATGCAGAGATTTCACTTTACAGAAAACTGGTAACTATCAAAAAAAATGCATCTTTTCAGGCCACGAGTCCTTCCTACTTCCAGCTCTCAGAGCTGCCAACTCTTGCTGTATTTTTCCACTCAGAAGAAACCAGGAAGTATCTGAAAGTCTCATGAGGTTGGCTCTTGCTGGAGTTTTGGGCAGAATCTGGGATGACAGGCATGTCCACATGCCGTAGCACAGGCAGATGCAGCTCACCCTGCCCACACGCTTCGCTAAGGAAACAGGAGCCGGCTTCTAAAAATGCTGCAACTGCCTTCGTTCAGCTCCAAGGAAATATTCAACAACTTTGGAAAAACATGCCTACATTTTGGATGCTTATCTTTAACCAAGTGTAGGTTTCATCAGATAAGAGTGCTACGGAAACCAGTCTTATCTGTCATATAATACCCGTGTTGCAAACACTGCCAACGTCTCCTTCAGACATCTGTCCATATGTCTTTTAATAAACCTGACACAATAGCTTACCTATTGTGTTGGGCAAGATCAAACAGTGCCAAGTTAGCTCCTTTCTACCCCAATCTCTCCTCCCTGTGATCCAAAAGAGTAACAACAGGTTGCAGGGTAGGAGAAATGCTCAAAGGGTTCTGTGAACAAGCTTGCCAGCCAGCACGTCTGCATCCCATTAGCTGCAGTTTATAACCGTCCTTATGCTATTTCCATAAATACCGCAATGTCTTCTGGACTATCTCAGCACAAACCACAACAGATGTTGGATGCTTTTATTCCTTCATTCTGCTCCGCTTGCTGTTTATTCTTTTTTGACCCCCTTTTCTTTTAGCCACCTGTCTGTCCACAAATCAGAGCTGTTTCAAAAAAAATACCTGAAATTCTGTTTTCATTGACCCCTCTACCGCTGCCCAAAGATTAACCAGGCAGAGGTAGGAAAAGGGGATGAGATCTAGTCCACCATGGAACTTCTGACCTTAAAAGACTGCTTAAATTTATTCGTGATCACCCCAAGTAGATAGGGTTCACAGTAAATAAGTCTGCTGAGCCAGCCATTCAGGGAAGCCAAAGTACACAAATACCGCTGTTCTCTAACCAGCTTGTTAATGTTATTGAACAATTTATTGATGGTGTTGTGAAATTATTACGTGAAGTGTTTCTAAGGTGTGTGTTCCTAGTGAAATAAATCCATAAGCAAGCCCTTTCCTCCCCGACCCTGTCCAAACCAGGAGATGTTAAGATAAGCTCTTTAATGGCACAAACTATTAGGATGCGATATATAGCAGGTACATCTATTAATCATCAGACCATTTATGCTCTGCAATTCCAGCACGGTTAAATAACATGGACAACTAAGTACCTGAATCAGCTATTAGCAAGCATTCCCGCTCATTAAAGCTCACTTATTTAGACTTCTGCAGTGGTAAATGTAACCAGCCCTGGAGGAGTGTCATAGTGCTTGGAAATGGCACATTAAGCTTCATTTACCCAGCTCCGTTCACAGGCAGAGAAGGGAAGAGGGGGAAAAATACAGTGAGGGGCCGTGGCAAAGCTTTCCAAGGTGGCAGTAGAAAATGACGAATCTGACCAAGAGAGCCATAAAGCTTCCTCAAGTACGACAGTCCTGTGAGGAGTTATTTATCATAGTTTGTTGAAAAGACTCCTACGTTTAATACTATTGGATTGTAAAAGCTGATTATTAAATATAATTACAGAAGCAGCACAGAAATGATAGTTTATTGCGGAGCACAGGCAAAAGAAATGGGGAACACGGCTAGCACTCAGAGGCCTATCGTTAGCTTTTCTGGGAGAGCATCCACAGATGTATACACATTTTATTCCAAATTAGCATTGATTAACCAGAATTATCCTTCACGAATTTCTGATCGGGGTCAATGCATCCATCTATACTTGGAGCGTGAAAGCAGTCACCAAACTGGATTGCTATTTGGGTTTCAGCTCTTATCTCTTTGCTTAACACTGGTTTATTAAAAAATCCACACTTGCTGACAAGAAATATTGCTCACATTTGCTTAATAGCAGCCCTGTAACATATATTTTTTGCCATAGTGCTGCCGTTTGAAGTGAACATTTTATTTAGACTATGCTAGTTATCAGAAGGGTCTCCAGGCAGTAAATCTTCTGAAACAACAAATTCTGATTTCTTATTGCCACCTGCAAGAAGTTTAACCTCTATTATAGTACGTCCTTTTCTCAGGATCTGCCTCTCGCTTCTCGGGCATCACTGTCTGTGTTCGTGAAATCTCTCTTTTAAAAAAAGAGGTTTTTATAATATCTTCTCTAGTGCCTTGGGATAGACATGCACGCTTTTTTTTTTCCAAACTACCAGGCAGAGCAAACTGAGACGTATGTTTTCTCCTTCATATCTGGGACTACAGTTCACGCAAGCACCAAGCGTGCAACAGGCAGGGCAAAAAAGCATCTTTCTACCACTGCTCTGAAAGATCCCTTCTGGTCCACAAAGTCTGGAATATATTAAAGTCTGAATCCTGTTGCTGGTCCAACATTGAAACATTTCGCAAAAGTCTTGGGAGGAAGACATTTAGTGACAGATGAATTTTATCTTACTTTTGAGGATAAAAGGAATGGCTTAAAACAGGTTTGGAGGACCGGAGATGACCTTGGCACTTCAGGACAAAGATTGAAGGCCATTACAAAAGCATGAACAAATTCATCTGTAATATGGTGTGATCCCTCATTCGTTTAGCAGAGATTTGTTTTGCAAGAGGAAATATAACTGGTAGTTTTCAGGCTCAGCAGCCTACATTAAGTATCTGCATTCCTTCTTCAGGAAAATATGTTTCAAAAGCTTCATGTTTTACAGACAAAACTGGAGTCAAACACTGGAACTGCACGTAACACTCCCGAATGAAAGGAAGATTGTACATTAACTGCGAAGAGAAGAAATCAGAGTCTACCTTGAGGCATTCAAATCCACAGATTTTTTTTCACATGGACTAGTGACTTGTGGGTTGCATCATCAAAAGGGTTGCATCTAAAAACTAATGGATAGATATCTCATGAAGATTTTTCAACCATATTGCAAAATAAAACAAACAAAACATTGGCCATCTACCCACCTCGGTAAAACCAAGGACATTTGGGAAAAAAAATCTCCAGGTCACATCAGCTCATTGGTGTAAAGAAAGCAAGTTTTCCTTTTGAAGGTTTTTGACTCATTTGCAACAGATAAATCACTGCAGCAGCACATTCCAAGTGAGAATTATCTTGCTGCTATAACCATAAAAATAAAATAAAATCAACACAGAGAGAATTCAAAGTAAGAGACCTAAATTATATATAACCATACTCATAAAACTCCACCTCTGCTGAAAGTTGCTCTATACACTATACATATGCCAGGATCTCTTAATCTGTTGCTGATGTGCTGCATATTGCAGTCGTGTGCAATTACAGTTAGCTATAATTAAGAACAATTACAGCTTTTATTTCTCCACTTGTTCTTTAAAAAGCACAGTTGTAATAAAACTTTTTTTCCCCCTCTCTTTTTTTTTAAAGGTGAATATAATTATACATCCCTATAACATCTCCAATAATTAGTTTGACTCAAGTTTCTTCTGGAACAATTTTCATTTTAACTGTCAGATCTGCCATCTATAGTCAATAGAACACATTATAAAAAATTCTATCATTAACCTTTTTTCACCCTATAAAATTCTGCAAAAGAACTTGAAGAAATTGAAGAATTTATTGCTTGAATGTTTAACGGCCAAATTCAACTAACACCCCTTCCCCAGCAATCCCTTTTTAATTGCATTGGAACATTATTATTAGTATTATTATACTAGCTAACTGTAACAATAATAAATTAAAGCTGGGTATAAAAGGTATTTGGCATCTCTCTATATTTTATAGGCTGCTTTCCAACCCAATTCTCATAAAAGAATCTCTCTACTGTATCTTTGTTTAGAATCTACCGCGATTACCAACCATGCAGACTGCAGGGAAAAGTAATTAAGTTTAATAGAAGCCACCCTCATTTTTGAAGCTGCCCTCAATTTAAGCCATAGAAGGAGAGTAATTAAATTTAATGTGTGCCACAGCTTTTAAATGAAGATATAGCATGTAAAATTCTCTTGGTGCACAATGCATCTTTTCCTTGCACAGCAAAACAAGTGTTGCGATGCAAACAGGTACCAAGCTACAACCACTAAAGTCAAATTAGTTTTCTTCTTCTATCAGTAGCGCTTTCCAGATGGCCAGGTAGGGCCTCTGGATGGGTGAAGATCAGCATAATTTAGAGGATGGGAATTGGGAAATCAGCAGCAGGATCGCAACTGAACTCTTTCCTTATCCAGCCTTTGCCACTTTATCTGCTTAGATTAAGGTTAGAAGAAGTAAATTCAGCATAGGTTTTAAGTGCTCCCCAAAAACATAATGTGCTCAGCCTGCTCTCAAGCAGTCTCCTGTTTTGAGCAGGGATTTGTTCCTGTCCTTAGAGCTGAGCAAAGCTTCTGCACTGAAAGCAAGACCAGGCTTGAAGAGGCAAAACTGGAAGAGAACAGGGACAGAATTGGTCCAAAGCTTCCCCCAAAACTGCAGAAACAGTGGACAGAGCAAAGAAATCCCAAGCATCCTTCAAACCTCCCACCCTCACAGAAGTGCTGTGAGCTCCCAGTGCACTAGACAATGAAAATTCATGGACAAAAGCAAAAAATCCAAAATAAAACACAGAAGTATGAAGAGAATAACTAGATTCCTTCAGCCCACAACACAGTCCTGCAATGCACTCCTCAAAGTTTTTTTTTTCTTTTTGCCTACATTATTTTAGCCTTAGTGCATGTGCCGTAAGAACCCCGAATGTGTAACAACAAGATTTACCCCAAACCCCAAAGCAACATTCAGCTGGCTTTCATTTCTTTGTAGCATTACCAAAAGGCAAGATTTGTAGTAGTAAACAAGAGGCAACCAGAGTGAGTCGTGTTTGGTTGACAAGATATCATGTGGCCCTGACAAGGCCCACAACCCATCCGTCCATCAGCACCGGGCTTGCTCAATAGATATACATGCCAAGTCCTGAAGCCAGGGCTAATATAAATTGTGAGCAATTTGGGAAAGAGACTGCATTTTTAGTTATTTTTAGGTCTGTGAAAGAAAGAAGTGATTTGTTTATAGATCTCCTGACAAAAAAGAAAAAAAAAACTTTTGGTTTAGAAGTAGCAAAATAGGGATGAAATTGCTGTTTAAATTCTAATTTTTACTCAATTATATTTTAAAGCGATCATACCAGATGCTGGAACTAAAGCTACATAATTTTGCTAAATTTGAAATGAAGCTGCAAAACATTTCAACATTTACAAAGAGTAAGGGGAAAAAAAAATCCTGCTAATGCCAGGAAAAGAATAAACTCAAATGCTATTGCATGAATAAACTCAAATGCTATTGCATGACAGCTCTTAATGGTTGGCATGAGTGGAGATATGTCTCCATAATGATGGCATCAAGGAAACTTGCATTGCAAGTACGGCATCATCACAATGAAGAAAAAACTTGCAGAGCTGGGGACAGAACATTAAAATGTTTCCAAAAGCCCAAATGGAGCTAAACTGAAACTTGTTACTGCCTCTTGTTCATCACCCTTGATCAAAACTACCTCTCCCCGTCCAACCTACCTGCTTGTTCATGATGTTTGCTTCCTGTAGGAAGCAATATCCTTTTCTTACACATTTCACAGTCAATATTTTGGCCCTTCTGCTGTTGGCTACCAACAAGTTGATTCCCTAATATTCCCTCAAAACGAGCTGCCTTTTCCTAGGTGCTTTGCCAGAAACGTGGGTTGAGGACAGGCTGACCAGAAGCTTAAGAGAGATAACATAAAATAGATCAGAAAATAAAGCTTCAGACATCCCTCCTCTGAATCCTCATCAGCTTCTAGCAGGGATGTCTGCAACATGGTCCTCATCCCTCACCTCATTTGTACTTGGAGACTGTGGCTCTTCTCCAATCGTGTTGCCAGGACTGCAAGTACCAGTGGGACATGACTTAGACCAAGGCACTGGAGCAGCAAGGTTCCTCCAGGGTACAGCAGGCTACGCTGCTCAACTGGTTAAAAATCAGAACAAAGCTCACAGGAAACTTCTGAACAAATGCTACGAGATCCTGGAGCACATGTTACAGCTGTAGCCACCCACGGGTTCCTCCTACAGAACAGAAACACTGTGAGCAAAAGCCATTCACTGCAGAAGTTGAAAAATAACTCCAAAAATGCAGCCGTAAGTATGAAGCAAGAGTTTAATGGGTATTTCCTAAAAAAAAAAAAAATGCAGAGAGAAAAGGAAAGTTTACAGGACACAGCAGAATGAGGAAAAGTAACCTTGCTTGAGGAGGTCACAGGAAGGTCTGTGCCTCGTACATGGGCTTATGCTAGTTGTGATGTTCTTCAGTCATTTCTCACTCATGAAGAAAATCAGATTTTAAAGTGAAGAGGTGCAACAGTGAGTGGGATGGGAAGCACAGCCTCTTATTTCCAGTATTAAAAATAACGAAACGAGCCAAAATAACCCTGGATAACCTCAGTTACAAAACTTTCCAAGTCTCCAAATCTTTAAGGACACATCTCTCACAGAGAGACGATGGAAGGGATCATCTCACAGAGAGACGATGGAAGGGATCAGTGTGCCATTTGACATTGAAGAGGGCTGGATGTCCTGAAACTTTCTTGTAGTTGAGGGGGTAAAAAAGAAAAAAAAAAGATAAAAATAAAAAGCAAACTACATGCTTTCTACTATGGTGTTGATTTTGCATGTTCACTATTGCAATAATGATTCAGTTCTAGGAATTAAAAAAAAAAAGAAAAAAAAAACCCAACTCTGTCTGATGTGGATGTGCTTGGTCAATCAGCAGGATATTCTGCTTCAAATACCAGATCTGAAGCTCTTGCTTTGATTTTTGTTTTCAAAGCTGCAGCAGGATTTTATACTTCTCCTAGTGTCAGTGAGGTCCAGTTGAATGTTACAGCGTCTAGAAGCGCAAATTAGAGACAATTATAACCTGGCTAACCTGCCTGATCATTAATATGCCTGGCACAGCTCATCTGCCCTCCGAGGAGGAGACTTGCCGCTCTCGTTTCATCCAAGCAAGCAAGTCCTCCGCTGGAGATGCTCCAGATGAGCCGTTTGCTCAGATCAAAGGAGGCAAAACTGGGGAAGGATATATTCCCTTCTTGGGAAAGGACTGCCATAGAGGGGGATGGACGTATTACCAGGTGTGCTAATACTACCGTTCACTTGAATTGATTCTAAAGGAGTTCTCCAGCAGGTGTTATTAATAAAAAAATGAAGATTCACCTTTCTGGGGCCAACTGCTCAGAGTGACCACGCTGACCATCCTAGGGAAAGGGGATGGCAACAGTAAGTGAAACTCCCCAGGGGTCCATCACCCAAGCTGCAGTGGGAATGTGCTGCATTGCAACCTGATGTTGAAGGCTCCTTGCAGCTGAGACCTGCCTTGCATTATCAGCTCTGCAGGATGGGTGGAATTGTGTGTAGCTGTGAACAAATTGGCATCAAAGTAGAAAAATGCTAAGAATAAAATTCTCTTTCAGTGAAAGTCTTTGAGAAGGAATCGAAGTCAGAGCAACAGGAAGACCCAACCTTTCTGCCTGGAGTGGAGATACCTACAGGAGTTTACTTTGTCTACAAGAATTTACTCCCAGCTGGGAAGCATGTATTAATGGCAATCCCTCGGCTTACATTATATTCTCTTTGGGCAGAAGCTACTTTTCTCTGGCATTTACAGAGCACTGCTAGGACTTTGAGGTGCTGCCTCAAATGCTTCAGTAAACCCAGTAAACCAAGCAACCAACCAACCAAAAACACTCTGTGGAAGTTTTAGCCTATTTAGCATCCTTACTTGTTCAGGTGAAGGACTTTAAGGACTTTTGTTAAGATGAGAGGGGAGTTTTCTCAGTTGTGTTGCCTTGCCTTTGCAGCCCTGCTTACGATTGATGAAGTTCAGGCCAAAGGACAAGCCCCCCAAACAACAAAACCCCCATCTTTTTCTTTAAAACATGACCTTTTAGTCTCAGGAAATATATGTCAACTTCAATCTCTTCAACCTGACCCCAATCCGTCCTATTCCCTGAATCTACAGCGCTCTTTAAGGAAACCATTGCTACCTCGGGCTACGATCTCGTCAGATCTCATAAGCGAAACGGGGTCAGGCCTGGCTGCTGCAGCGGGATAAACCTTAGGAATATCCGGACACGCCAGGAAGATCCTGCTGGTGACTCATAGACACACTTTCCTTTGAATGAGCACTGGATCCACACCTCATGATGATGATGAGGACATCGAGCTCCTTAAAGCTTTGTATTTTAAATAGGAAGGGCGTAGAGATTAAAAACACTGTCATGACATACTGGTACGTTTCCTTCACTCTCTTAAGCTGCAATACAATCACCATGTGTGAAGTTCTACGCCATCTTTTCCAAAAAAGACAAACCTCGGAGTCCCACAGTGGCTCTCACTTTTTCCGTGTCGCTGGTGAAGTTCATCTCTGCACCTCCACACCTTGTCCTGACCCAAGTCACAGTGGCCCGTCCTTATTTCATTCGCAGGAACTTCTCTTTTTTAAACTTCTGCTCTCTTTAAATACTGCTAGCTTGGTTTGTGTCCAGTGTTCTCTGCCACTTCTTGCTTCTCGCTCTCTGTTTACACTTGCTTCCTCTACCCTGGCTTGCTTTATGCAGGTCCTACCTATGTTCTCTTGCCTTGACTCCAGAAATAGGCTACCCTGTCCCCACCTCCTTTATGACAATTAGTAGAATTCAAACATGAGTATCCATTAAACCAAACCTCTTTTTACTGCTTCTACTCAGACCTGCAGCATGAAGGATCAATTTTGCCTGAAAACCACCCAAGAGTCAACCTGGAACATCGATTTCCATCCCAATGCAGAAATCACCAATATGCTGCAACATGAAGCTATAGCTAATTTACTTCATTTACTTCTTACTACATTTATGCTCTTGTCTATCTTGCTGCAGACTGTTTAAAGACATTCACATGTGTGAATTCTGGCTTTTTAGCTATCACCATCTATATAAGTTGTACTCGCTAGCTTTCTAATCTCAGGCTATTGTCTTTGGTCATTAAGCAATAGACGTTCACAGTGATGTCAAGGAACAGTTGGGACACCACAAATATAGCCCACAAGCTGGCAGAAATTTCACTGTGCCTAGATTAACACCTCCAAACTGTCCCCATCTTGTGGAAGTGCCGCCAGAAGGAGACAACAACAAGAGAGCAAATCTAATCTTTTTTTTTTTTTCTTTTTTTTCTTGTGTGTGCATTTCTTTCTGGAATCCACATATCTGAAGAATTTTCACCTCTGTATTTCATTTTTTCTTTTAAGCATACCCCATGATATTTGTTTCTTCTGTTATTGGATATTTTACATTACAATTTGGACCTGAAGACTTGCACAAGAATCAGCTTATTTCACTTATTCAACTTATTTCACCCCACCATTCACTCATATAGGGAATTATGTAATAGCAACTCCTAGGAATCCAGTTAAACATAGGTGTGGGAGAAAGAAGAACAATTTGGTGAGCCGCAGAGCCCAAGAAGCCGCCTTGCTCTGCAATGTGCCCCACCAAGTTGCCCTCCCACATGCCTTTTTGCATGGCTAATACATGCTGAGCGTTCTCTCCCCTATAGCGACTACTTTCTCTGCTGTGCAATGGCTGCTATATTCATGAAAGCAGCGGAAATTTAACACATCTGAGATCCCTGAGCCTGTCAAGTTTGGTTAGAATGCACCTGCTGGCTTAGAGAGCAAGAAGAGGGGAAAAATAGGGGCAGACAGACAATTCAACTATGTAATTCCTGGTTCTTCAGAAAAAAAAGATGGGGAAAGAGAAGAAAGAAAAAAGAGAAAAAAAGAAAAGCAGACAGACAACTCAACATCTGTCTCCCAAAATACAAAGAAAAATATTTCCTGTGCTCACAGCCACTCACATGCAAAACCTTCATTGCAATGGTCAGAGGATACCATGGACATTATGGTACATGAGGGAGACAGACGAACCAAAAGACAGAAGGGAGCAGAACTGGATTTCAAAAGCACAAGATCTGATCTTTACATTCCCAGCTCTTATGTCTGCTTTTGCTTCGTGAGTGCAGCTCCCTCTTGCTTTCACTGAGAAAGGAGCAAAATCAGTTGAGATGATACACAAGTAAACAGAATAGCTTAACACATGTCGCTGTACCACCTGCAAAGGGCTAGTCTACTTAAAAAGCACAAACAATTTATTTGGGGCTTTTTTATTTGCAGTTGAATTTCAGAAAGAGAAGGTCAGTCCATATAAACATATAGCCAGCATAACATAATTTAAGCATATATGGCATTCCCGTCTGACCAAGTTAAAAGTCTAAGGTCTATGTGGTTGGAAGTTAAACTTTTCTAAAAACATTATGCTTGCTGCATTAGTTACTATCCAATTCCAATGATCTTCCATTGGTTACAATGCCAATTCCAACGGGCTTCGCAAAGTACAGCAGAGCCAGCCAGATTCCTCAACTGCTTACACGACACACTGCTTATCCCACAGAGCAAACTGCCACGTGTCTCTGATGGTGCAGAGTCAAAAATGAAATTAGTCTATTAATCACAGGTGAGCAATGCACACCAACAACGGCATATAACCAATAATGGGGTAAAAGAGAAATACAGTAAAACCTGAATAAGAACCTCACAGAAATCACTCGTAATGCATTAGGAATGGAAAAACTTTGGGCTGGTCTCCATTACTCATGCAGGAAAACTTGCCCATATAAGTGCTTCTCCCATGACTAGGAAGGACCATTAGGTCTCCTTTGCGTCCTTGCTAAAGATCTCCTTTTGCATCCTTGTCTATACTGTATGAGCTATGGATTTGCATGACATTTTATAAAACTAAGACCGCGATGAGAGATCTTCAGAGCAAGCTTGGCACTTATGTGAACAGAAAGAGGAAGCCAGGTAAAAGAGTGAGTGGCATTTCCAACACAAACAGCAGTTTGGTCATCGGAGTGTATTTATGCAGAAATGAGAGAGGTGCTTAAACTTTTGCCCAATATCTTTCCACATCGCTATCTGAACCCAACCCAGGTCCCAATTCAGTTCAATTTTTTGAATTAAAATAGATCACTTTGCCCAAGTTTATTGAGATCATACAGACAGGAGAATGCAGGCATTCAGAATAAAATTCTATGTAAAATCATAGAATCACAGAATGGTTGAGGTTGGAAGGACATCTAGAGATCATCTAGTCCAGCCCCAAATAAAATAATAACAACAAAAACAATAACTACAGGGCAATTTATGTTTCTTTCTGTATCCTACCCACCTGCTAGAAATCAGTCAAAACAGAGGAATGGCTCTTAAAAGAGGTGACAAAAGAGTTAGCAGTCAAGACTGGTATTGTAAGGACCAACCTGCCCAATTGCTAACAGTCACATACTCCTGGCAGAGCAATAAAGTCAGAGTGAGATAGAAGGAAACACCTGCCAAGAAATGTTCCATATGGGTTAGAATGAAGGAAAGTTGTCCAGGAGAACAAGAAAACAACAACACAAAGGTTATCAGCAAATAATTTTCTCCAGTTTTGTGCATTCTTCTTTCATCCTATGGATAGAACGAGAGGTAGTGAGAGATAGTGGTGAAGAGAGATTGTAAGTTTGCTCCTGGAGGCCACTTCTGTCTGAAAGGGATTTTTTATGGTGATGGGTTGTGCTCGAGCAGCAAGGCTTTGGCTGCTTTGACAGTCATAGGCAGTATATAGCTATAGCTATGGGTGCAGTTAAGGACACACACGAACTGAAATCCCTTACGAGTTCACTCTGACCATTAATAGACACAAATAGACTAAATGAGAATCAGTTACCAAAAGGTTTAAAAGAAAATAATTTTGGAATCTTTATAAAATAGAATATACTAAGACATTTTAATTTCAAGGGTATTAAAACAAAAAGGCATTAAGTAAACCTAAATCTGAACTGGTAATTTGCCTGTTTTGCAATCTGGAAACTAAAAAAAAGGCTTCAAGGTAAGGCTGAGTAAAATTTCACACTTACTCTGGTTCTCAGTATGAGTATTCTCAAATATAAGTTTTGGAAAAATGAGGTATAGGATTTTTAGCTTAGCAATTTTATCACAAGTCTTGCAATTACACTTTCTTCAGGAGGACATCTTGTTTGTTTGTTTGTTTGCTTTATAAGCAAGGCCTCATGTTAATAACAATAATAAGGAAAAAAAAAGATGCCTCCTTTGCCATTCTCATTCTTGCCCTTCACCTCCGTTCTTCCCTGGGAACAAGGTAGGCAACAGAGTGGTTGAGAAAATCCACCTAACAGGGGCTCTCGCGCCCACCCTGAGTTTTTTACCGAAAGCTGTGGTGTTTTTTTGCCCTTAGGAGGAATTGCATTGCTGGGCATGGAAGGAGTTTATTGCTCTCGCTTGCTTGCCCGAAGGTTGACCACCCATGGGTGCAGCTGGGCAGACAGTCTTGTTTTCGTATCTGGATGTAAACAAGAAAGTAATTGAAAGGCTCATGTGCATCCAGCATGGGAAAACCAAGAAAGAAAGATCAGGCCCACAGCAGTGCACTTTAGCCTGTCTCATTCTCTCCAGTTGCTAAAGATGAAAGATTTTAGATGTTTAAACAAAGGGGAAACTTGGTTACTAATTGAGAGGGTTGCAGTTTCTAATTAGCAATTATTTTCTTGAACCGCAATTATTTTCTTGAGTCATGTTGACAGCTGGACCAAAGATGTCTGTCCTTCCCACATATCCCCCCATGTAATTGTGGGCAAATTGGAAAAAATATTTCCAAACTTAGCTCAGCTCTTGCTCCCAGGCTTCTTGTGAAGGCCATGTGAAGGCTGATGACTGCATCGGATGAAGGATAAGTTCACAAGCTTTTCAAAGCCTCTATCATGGTTTTACAAAGGAAATTACATTAGGGCCCTGATAAATGGTAAATTATATAGGGGCTGTTGCGGGGCACTGGCCATGAAAACATATATAAGCTGACCGTGAAACATGCTCAGTGCAATAAAAGAGCAAGATTGGAAGGCTGGTAAGAAACTCAGCTCAATTTCCTGGCTCTGGTCATATAACCTGTCATCCACCTAAATTAAATGGCAAACTTGAACAGCTGCTTAATGTCATGATCTAGGGGAAGGAAACCCATTTACGAAGAAAACAGATTTTGCACAAAAACTCAGAAGTACTTACCGACAGACATTATTATTTACTCCAGGAAGCTATCTCACACAGAAACCACTGCTCAGTAGCTCTGTAACCAAGTACAAACTACTGCATCTTTCCACTGTACATAGAGTTTCAGTGTAGTGGGAGAAATGAAGGAAAAAAACTTCCATGGAGTTTTTAGGAAAAGGCAATGTGCCTGGGCACCCATATACTGGATAACAAAACAAAGAAAAAGGAAAAAAGCAAAAGAATAAAAAAGGTGCTTTTATTGTCCCATCCATAGAAATCACCCAGATTGAGAGAATCTCTCAACATCTTCCGTTCTGGATGCCTTTCTTGAGCTTTTCCATCATCAAAGGGGTCAGTTTCCAAAACACAGGCTACCTGCACATGACACACAGTTTTTCAATACAGCTAATTCAACAAGCAAACATCAAAGAGAAGTTATCATTCAACTGGCAACATTTATTTGGTTTTACTACAACTGGGACTGGCAAGACTGAAGCGGTCGTTTTTGCAGGCGGTTAAATCCTAATGTACTCAGACAGAATGGACGTAGTGGGAGGAGGGAACTTTTTGTCTTTGAAGGAATATACAGATATGTGAAGGGAAAGATGAGAATAAAATGTTAACTGCCAGAGTGAAAACCTCAAAGAACTGGGGTGATTCAACCTGGAGAGTAGATGACAGAGGGAATCTGTAACACCTTCAAATACAGAAAATAATGCAGTGAAAAGAAAAGAATAGTATGTTCTCCATGTCCAGAATGAGTGGGAGAAGTAATTGGCTTAAGAATAACAAGCAAAATGTTATTAAAGGTAAGAAGAGCTGAGTACTTGAAGACACTGTCCAAAGAGAATTGGAGGTAGGATTGGTAGGATTGACCAGGCACATCTAATGACAGGTGTCTGTCTAGTATGGTACAAATATCACAGACAATCCCACCTTGCAGAAAAATAAATTAAAATACTCCTCCACTTTTCTTCCATCTCTGCTGTTCCATCTTCCCTGCTGCCCACTAACCGTTTTTTCTCTTCATACACAAGCATCCCAACTTCTAAATTATCAACTTCTCTATTACCAGTGAAAGTATTTCATACTAAACTCTACATATCTCTGTAAAAATGCAGTTATAATGAAAATTCATTCAGTACTCGACTGTGAAGCATAATCACATTTAAGGATATCCTCTTCAGAGTCTAGGTATATGCAATGTTGTATGCGCGGAGGTCAGATAAGGGGAAACACCAACTTTTCTCATGACCCTTTATGAAGAGCTTCTCTTCTAGCTCTAGCTGAGCACATATGAAGTGTGAAGTCAAATCCACAAGCACAGACAGCTGTACTGTAAAAAAAGGTATAGGAGCATCAGAAAAGGACAGAGTTTAGGGAGCTCAGCAGTAGGGAGGTATCTCTGATACAGATGGATGACAATAGAAAGGGAAGAAGTCACTACTCAACTGCAGCTCAAAATTTTTATTGTTTTATAAGACATGAATTGGAAATAGTTTCTTGAAATATCCTTTAGAATAGAAGTTACAGTTGGCACTAATATTTTTAACTGCATGCTGTACTAGGCATTTTTCCTAAGGTTCTCAAAGGGATTTAAAAAGAGATCACATGTGCTCTTCCATTGAGAAAACAGAGGTCTTGGGGAAGTGTCTCTGCAAAGTTGCAACAAACTTCAGAGAGTGAAAAGTAGATTAAGAAGTGGAGGAGGATGAGAAGGTGGAGGAGGAATGTATATCATGCAAATCATGGCTGAGATTTTAATAAGTTCCTGCATAAATAAGACATAAGAACCACAAATCAACAGTAAGTACTTTTTCTTCTCCCATAGCTTACCCCAATAATTATTAGAAGAGGTCTGCTTATCAATTTGCAGCACAGATGAATGCAGAGTTTATGATCTGAAAACCCTTTTACAGCTGCTGAAGTCGTAACCACGGGTAGGAGAGTTGTGTTATCACACGTGTCATAGCTAACACAAACATTGTATTTCACACACAGCGACGGTCCATCCAATACCTCTGCTCCTGCCTACATTTATTTTTCCACCGCTGATATGTAGACCCAAAAGCTAAGTTTTTTTAGTGAAAACAGAAGCAAAGAGAAATCAGCTGGTTCCCCCAATTTATTAGCTGCACCTTTGAGTTTTGCTGGGAAAGGGGAGAGGAAAACACCCTCTCATTTGCCATATGCAAGACTCTTTATAAATACAAAGCACCTTTAACACTGAGAATTGTCTATCCTTTCTGGAAAAGAACCTATGGAATGTAGTGGAAGGATTCATATAGGCAACAAGGCTGTTGATGAGATACAGTCGTAATCACGACGTCTTAAGATATTCACCATTGGGTGACTGCTTAGAGACAGGGTTTCAAATGATCTCTGTTACAAAGAATCATAAGATAAATATTTATTTATTTTTAAAATACTCTTCTGATGCTCTGCACTGGGAACTTAGGATCAAAATATTTTATATCATCTACTTTATACATGAACCTCCAAGATGAAATAGATTTTCATTGCCCTCTGGAGCTGGGAATTGAGAGAGACAAGAAGTTTGCAGAGAGAGGCAATATCTTAATAGATTGATCCAAAACACACTCTTGTTTGGGTGCAGATAGAATCCTTGGAAAGAGGTCTATTTTCCAGCTGCATTAAAAGCGGACAAATTGAGGCCCTGAGATTTAAATGATTATGCACAGATCAGCAAGACCCTTGCGGCGTTTCAGGCAAAAACATTACCTGCTGTTCTGGCCTAGAAACATGAGCCAAGGACTTAAGAAGGGTTTAGAGAGGCTCGAAGTGTGCTAGTACTTACATGAAAGGGCCCCTGTTTTAGGTAGCAGAGCTAGGCTGTACATATGTGTCTAATTTCCAACCAAGGGAAAAAAAAAGAAAAAGAAAAAAAGGATAAAAGAAAAAAGAAAGAAAAAGAAAAAAAGAGATAAAAAGTGTGATGAAGAAAGCAGGAAAATGAACAAAAGGGCATCCCACAGCACGAAGAAACTGAGCAATTAAGTTTTACCTGCTCCTCTCTTCCCTGCACCCCTCGTGATTAATGAGAGAGCTTTCCTATCCTTAAGAGTGGGCCCAGGGCTTGTGTATCAGTTTTTACAATCTGTTTTTAATGGGGAAAGATAATAACTGTGCAAAATGGAGCAGACTGTATAAAAATTCTCTCTGCAAATGTGATTACACATAAAACCCATAAAAATTGTACAAAGCGATAGATGAACCAAAACTGAACAGCTGTAGTTTTTCATTATTTTGGAACTGAGCAGAAACAGTGTATGTATAGAGAATGACTTGAGTTTTTTTTAATCTTCTGGCCTTAATTGAATTATACATCTGCTGGGAATTTAAAATTTCAGAAGGAATATCACATTTCTACTAAATTGAATTCTATATTGCTGAAATGAAGAACCGTCTGTGAAATATTAGCAATAAGGTTGATATATTTCAATAAACCCCTAGCAGTACAGCTCAAAATAATGTGGCAGAGTCACATATATATATATATATATATATATATATATATAGATATTACAACTAAGATTACTGGTAATCTCCAG
>NW_010576876.1:0-25964 GCF_000705375.1 Tinamus guttatus | reverse complement strand
AACTGCTTTTAGTTGCAAAAATAAATATAAAAACAAACCATGGAACACTCCAGTTTTAATAGTTTCTTATTGTCAATAAATAAATCAATAAATCAATAAATAATCTCCCACTTCTTGTGCTCACTGTTGCAGACAAAAATGAAAGTATGCCCTAGTTATGCTAACACATACATGAGCTTACCCCTAACTTTGGCTATCATCACGTTAAGTGCTAACCACAAACTTTTATTGATAGTTGGGCTTCATCAAGTAATTTCATATTGCAAAACCTTACAAGAAGTCATCTTAAACCCCCTTTCAGTTTTTTTAAGGGAGAACAACAGAACAGGAAGAAGAATGAAAAGGGCCATGAGAGACGAACCAACTGCTTTGCGTGACACGAATCTCTTCGTCCCGGGTAACCTCCATGTGGCTTGTCCTGCAAGCTGGCCACTCTCCCATCTCACCCAGCCCCATTTTATGCCATTGAGACCTCAAAACTAATATTTTAAATAGGTAAAGCCAATAACCCATTAGCTTTATTTGACTCCACCTCCAGTGAGGCTAGTTAAAATGCCACTATCAACCCTTCAAACCAGTTGTGCTGGGGAATTGCTTCTCTCTGGAAAGTAATTCCAAAGATTTTGGATGAACTAGCCCTAAAGGCTGAACTGAGGTGTGTTTCAAGCTCCGATCTCTGGACATGGCAGCCAGGACATCCCTTTTTTGGCTGCTCACAAATGCACTGGCAAGCCTTGCTCACCAGTGACTTAAGTCTCCTGTGAGCCTTCTGGCTATCACCAATAAATAAATAAATAAATTAAACATCAACCTTGTATACTGCTGCATGTGACTCTCATGAACATAAAGGAGACAGATTAAAACAACTGAGTGAAAGAGAAAACAACTTTATTATCTGCAGTGCGTCAACACGGCGACTATGAGCAGCCTGAATTGCAACACGTCTTATTAAACACCTTGGCCAAAACCCAGTTCCCTTATCATGTCGTGTGATTAAACAGAAGATTTCACCAGAAAAAGTTCTGTTTACTCGCTGAAGAAAAGGCCAACACTATTGCTAAACATGCTTTCTTTTAAGGGTCAAAAAAACATGCTGAATTCCCCTTCTCGGCCCCAAAGACACACACACATCCAAAAAAGAAGAAATTTGCTGTTACAACAGAACTTAATTAATAAACATTGATTGTGCTCATTGACTGCTGCAAATTGTATTAAATATTAACAACAACATTTTGTATATTTTATATTACTCATGAAAGTTTTATACCTTTGCCCTACAGCAGCCATAGATTTTATGTAAGCTTGCAACACGAGTGACAAACTATTAAGCAGCACAGCACTTCTATAAATATTAGTGGCACATTATATACAGATGGGGGCTTACATGACTGCACTTATATGTATGCACCAAAGAAGGTTATTTGAAAAACTAACAGGCTTCAAACATTAGGAGTCCTATGCTGCCTTTCAAGGACGGTGGGAGCACATATTTTTTCCATCTTTTGGGCAAGCAAACGGGGTTATGGGCTGGACCTAAGTGAAGAATCACTGATTTGAGCTGCTAGTGTCATAATGAAAGGTTTTGCTCTTCTCTCTCTTCCCTCCAATACCTACCCCCAAAATCCTTTTCACTTCATCTGTTATTTTTTCTTAAATATAATAGAGGCTAAAGATTTCAAAGCTTACTAGTTTGAGAAGGAAATTATATAAATTAACATTTTATCTAATGAGTGCAGATCAGAGTTGAAAGATTTTTTTTTGAAAAAAAAAACAGAAAAGCAATATTAAACTTTGAAAACTGGGAGATGAAAGCATCAGTGCCTGCTCATTTCTAAATCAAAGGACTTTACTGACTTTGGATCTTGACTTTAAGTAAAATATAAGCTCATCTCTCTTGTTTTAATCACACAGTTTACTACCTAAATATTTTTCTCCGGCAACCGTCCCTACAGGTGGAGCCAAGCTTGGAGACCAGGTTGATGTCTGGAGCAGCACATGAGAGCTTTTCCCAACCCTAGCAGTACATTTGGGGGCATTTTAGCCCCTAATATTGGTCCACAGGTACTGTCACCTGCCAGGAGGAGAAACAGGGGACCTGAACCGCAAAATTTGGACAGATGGTGGGAATTCTATATTAGGTCAGTGCACGGCACAATAACAGGAAAAAAAGCCAAGTATTTTCCCACACCATCCTCCCCACCCAACCAAAAATCAAAAAAAATCGATTCCTTCTACAATATGTATGATTCATTCCATCTTCTCCCTATTTCCACAGAAGTATTGGAAAATATATTACTCCCCGGTGCTTGGGAACTGAAGGGGAACTGTTTCATATAAGCCCATGTAGCAGCCCAGAGGGCATGCTTATTCTTGGCACAAAACGTGACAGCTTCAGTAAACTATTTATGTTCCTGTTCACGGCACCTCCGGACACAAGACAGCACACGGAACCCATCCCGACGCCTTTACCCCTGGCTTGTGAGTAAATTAAATCTGCATCTTGACCGTGTTGCCTCCAAGAGGTTATTCAATTATTTACGGGGCAATAACAGGTAGCTGCACTTTATAGCAGTTTGTAGACAGCTACTGTACGGTTTCTAACAGAGAGAGTACGGACTGTGGCAGTCAGGGTAGATTAAAAAAAAAGGAGGTGGAAGAAAAAGTGCTGTGAGCCAAAAAGTCTCTCACTAACTGTTTTTCTCCAAGGCTTCTCAGGTCCCTGTGTCACAGATATCCTTGTCATATCTTCAGCGAAACTGATATTACCTGGAACCGGGCATCGCTGGGCTCCCAACCCATCTCAGAATGCAAGGCTTATATAATGTAAAGAATATAAAGAACACAAAGAATGTAAAGAATAGAAAGAGCATAAAGAATATAAAGTTTGCCTGGCCTCAGCTTTAAAATCCGTTTCCATGGGCTCCTTTTACTTCCCTGTCTCCCCTTTGCCTGACACTGAATAGTCTTTGAATAGCTTCTTGCATGCACTGAAGTAGCAGGAGACCCTGCTATATATAGCAGAAAGAAGCTGGAACACTGACCGGGTCAGGGGGTTAAGAATCTGCAAAAGAATTGGCAGAAGAGTCTTCTACAGAGAGGCTTTTCGTCACTTAGACAAGCGTTTCCTCTATATATTTTTTTCTTGATTTTCCTTGAAGGCAGTAAAATAAAATGGTCATTTTCTCATGTTTTCCATACCTCCCCACTTGTGTTTTGCTCCAAAAGAGCATTTAGCACCGAAGGAGTCTTTCTGCCACATCACATTTCGGGGAAAGCTGCGCTCCGGGGCCAGCTGGAGCAGCGGGCGGAGGGATTTGCGAGGCGTTTCGCAGCATTAGCGCCCGGCTGCGGCACGCAAGCCCCGCTCCTGCGCCAGCACGGTGGAAACCGAGCCGGGCCCAACCACGGGAGGAATCCCCAGGCGAATCCTGGCATTCGCTGCCCTCACCTTGGGCTTTGCAGCTTCCCGTCTTGCGAGCTGAGCTCCGCACCGCACCACGCACTTAATTAAGGTTCATTGTGTGCCAGTGTGAGCAGGGAGAAAAAAAAAGGGTTGAATTTGGCCTAATTGCACATCAAAATAAAAAATTAGGCTCATTGAAAGAAATCAGTGTGGGAGCCCTTTCTCCAGAGCGCGAACATGGGGCTAAAGCTTCAGCCTCATTTATTTCCATCAGGAGGAGAAATGATTGTTAAAGAAAGTTCCCAAAGTTTTTTTTTTCCTCCAATTTTCGCATAACAGCAATTTCTCATGGCTAGATGAAGCTGTGCAGAGGGCTTTCAGTCTTTCATCCGATGTTTTTTGGAGGAGGGTTTATTTGCAAATCAGAGAAAATTCTTGGGGGTAAGGCTCTTCCAGACCTCATAGGAATCATCACCTCCTTTGTAGCAACATATCTTTACGTGTTTAAATCCGCATAACACAGATTTTCTAGATATTTTGAAGCAGCATCTCAAGGACACTTAATTGCACACATGTTCTTCTTTGCTCTGGAAAAATAAAAAGTATCATCCTATATATTAATTACCCCTTTTGTTCAGGAAAAGCAGCATTTTGACTAGTATTTGCTTTGACAACAGGACACCAATTTGAACAAATATCTCTGTGTGGTACCTCAAAATGAGTTGCAGTTAAACCCTGTCAACATAATTTCCCTTCACCCCCAAATATTAACAAAGCGAAGTTGAATCATCTAAACTTTGAAAGGCTTTATTTGCAAGAAATCATAAAAACCATGCAGTTGTAAGGAAAAGATTTATTAAACCAGACTTCATCACACATTTTCCTTTAGTATGTGATTAGCAAGTGCTTTAAGCAACCTTTTACACTGATAAAAAGAATGTATTTTATTAAATAAAATATTCATGCCACACAGGAAAAGTCCTCTACAGTGAGACAGACACACTGCAGTTCTTAATTTAGGCTACCTGGGTTTGGTATTAGAAGTAAGACAACACAGTAAAGGATTGGACATGGAAGAAAAAAGAATGTGCGGAGTCACTAGATTAGAATTTAGTCTTTGAACTAAGATTGCTTAATCTGCTCAGATTCACAGGACTGGGTTAAGAGCCCAGTGGGCTCACAGGTGTTAAACTAGCCACTGGCAGGCAGTCATATTTTCTCCAAAGCAGCATAAACATTCTTTACTTCACAGCAGGAGCTACACGCATGAAAAACCTCATGCAAATTGGATTTACTTGACTTGACTGTTCTCCTTCCACGAAGGCGTGGAAAGATGATGATCAAGCAGGCAGTTTCCTCCTGCATTTTTCATTCCCAAATTGTTTCCACAGCTTCAAGTCTCAAATAACATGTGCTTTTTTTTTTTTTTTTTTTGGCTGGTCTAATGTTGGAGTAAGCAGATCTGTACACCCCTCTCTGCTGCCTGAAATATTAAAATTAGGTTTTAGGGCTTGAGACTGTCCAAAAGGCTCAGATTCCCCACCAGTACTCTCCAGTGATGTTGAGTCTTGGAAATGCAGCACAGCACTGAAAACAGACCTTCCTATGCTGAGTCACAGAAAGTTTAGAGAAAGGAATAAAACAACACTTGCCTTCTAATTTTTTGAAACCCCACTACTACAATTTCAATTTAGAGGGAAAAAATGTGCCTTTCACATTGTATAACATAGCTTAGGACAGTCACACTGTGGGGGTGACGGCAGAGGCTTCATGGTTTAGGTGCAAATCCAGCAGACAGCCTTGAGAAACAGAGTTTGCAAGCTTGCTCGTGAATATTCTTTTAAGTAAATTAAAATATTTCTAGACTCACTTTTCCAATATATCGATGCTTGTAAAATTACACTGCCAAAGTAAAGAAGTATTATCTGATAGGGAATTTATTTCCCTCCCTCAATCGTGAGTAACGATGAATTCCTTTCTGAGCTGAAGGCAAGATGCAGTTAAAATAAATAAATAAAAAGGGAATTTGCTCATAATGAATGCTGTGTGTAAGTGGGATCCTTTTAAAATCTCTCCCCCCTCAAGAAAAGAGAGTAATTTTTATACTACCAAAGTTTTTTCTGAAGAACATAAACAACACAACATGGGCAAATAGTGGATTCTTACAACCAGACTTCAAATTCTTTCCAACTAAAATACTAAAGTGATAGCAGGTATTACTTATTATTAAGCAAGCTGAATTGGAAGATCACCACTTAAGCACATAAGTGCAGCCCTATGCCTCACTATCATCTAAGTGCATCACATATGGTCTTAGGTCCACCAGAAGTGCTAGCCTTCACTGTCCCATTCCTGCACTTTGCATGCAAGTACCACAACACTTTGCTACATCAAAGTTAAATATCTGTTCCAAATTCATGCTCTGGGAAAGGACATAACTCTAGCTAACAGGGTTCCTGGCCTTCTATATACCCCTTTTCTGCTCCTGGAAACTCTTTCCAGCTATGAAATTCCTCTGCAGCAGCTCTCTGATGATGTAGGGACCATCACTTCTTAAAAGGAACATATTAGAGCTCCCTAACATCCAGTATCCAGGTAGTTATATGTGTATATACTGTATACTTATATAGTTCTTTATTTTAAGGACTCAACCCTTACCCCATACTGATGCAGACAGTGCTCCTAAACAGCACCTATCCTTCATCTCCAAATGAGTTCATCTTTGGCTTTGCCATTATTTCCTTACACTTACTGCAGTTTCTTCTAATCACATGCTAATAGGGGCTGCGTTTAGCTGCCTTTGTACAAAGCCAGCACAAAGGCAGATGGGTCTGCTTGGGTTTGCTCAGGCTAGCTGTTTACTCAGGAATTTATAGAATGAGATGCCCAGTTTGTATTTTCTCTATTTTTCTGGAGCACCTCAGAGTAAAATAAATAAAATAATTTACAAAATATACATCTAATTAAAAAAAAAAGGAAAGAAATTTGGCAGAATGCGCAACTGCTAAGCCAGCTCTTTTGTATTAAACTGTCTTCAGGGAGCGGATTTTTGTGACTGTGAATTACTGTTTTTAATATAAAAGCATAATCGTGTTAGTTATTTGTACAAAGTAATTTAGCTTGCATGATATGCTGTGTTTCAATCCAAGTACGGTTTCCCTCATTTCTGAAAGCCCTTGCTCCTACCTCGCCAATGGAGCTTGAAGAACCCTGGCTATTAGAGAAACTAAAAAGAAAACATACCTTGCCTGTTCTTACACTTAAGTGCTGAAGAGCAGGACGCAGTGGTATTTTGGAGGGGAGCTGGAGTTGTATTTTGGCCAAGTCCGCTCAAACCATGATGTGAAGGCTGTGTCACGAGTACCTGGAAGCTGGCCTATCCAAACAACGTGATTACCAGAACTGCATGCAAATGCTAACGAGTTATACCTTCATAATACCTACATTATCATCAGCCTGATTTTCCAACGATGAACAGAGGCACCTAGGTATTAAGTGACCTCTCAAAGGTCATGCTAGAAGCCCAACATCAGACTAGGATTAGACTCCTGATTTACTAAATCCTATGGTTTGACTCTTCCATTTCTCTTTATTAATCATGTACCTTAGTTTCTTTATAAGGCAAACGAGTACCTTGGCTTTCGTCTTAGTCCTTATAATGCAGGATGCAGCCGGATGCAACTTAAAAGCAATCAAACCATCCATCCCTACTTGGTGTCTGCTTTTGATGCTTGTTCCAAAGGATGCATGAAGGCTGGAGATCATAAAAGGAAGGTTTTGGATAACCTCATTTCCTGGTCTACCATTCTGTTAAGGGACATCATATTAAAAAGTGGGCAGAAAGGTCCTTGAACGTACATATAAAAACAGTTGCACAACACTTGCTGATTGGAAATCAAGCTAGAAAATAAGTGACAATTAAAGTGTGTTGCACCTCAAGTATTTGGGAAAACAGACTTCATTCTTCTGGATAAGAACATTTGGAAGAATCTTCTTTATTATGAATGGGTTTCCTTTAGGTTATTGTGCTTTGTTCTCCATAGGGTGAAATACCCTTCCCACCCAATCCCCAAAAAACATCAATAGCACTGGCACCTAATAATATTAATTTTAATAATTAATACGGTGGCTAAGTGATGGTCTTTTATATGTAGATGTTATTTCCTACACAGCTTGACAAAGATATATCAGCTGTCTATATCAGATACCTTTGATGTAAGTTATTTTATTTTATTTTTTATTTATACCAAGGAAAGAGAAACTTCCAAGATTTTGGAAGCCCCAGGTCAGAACTTGAACTGGGGAAGGTCTAATACCTTCCACAGAGAAGCCAAATTGAAGGCTGGTATTTGAACAAGATGTTTTCCTCAGATTAGAGAGCTTGGTTTAGTTTTTGCTCAGGTTTCAGATGGGTACAGCAAAGGGAGCATTTTTAAAAAGTTTTATTTCAGCTCTATCCAAAAAAATAAATAAAAGTGCGAAATCCTTGTTGGGATGGAGAGATGTTATCTCAGAAGCCAGCTGCAGTCCTAATTTATGGAGTACCCCATTCTTGGCCTCTTTACTGAGGTAGATATCACAGCAAGACTTTTTTTTTTTTTTTTTTCATTTCTGATTATCAGCTCCAGGACCAGATTGAGGCACAACAGGTTTCACAAGAATATCATGGCCAGCTGGTGTTCTCACCACCCATCCACTGGATGCTTGTGATGGACCCATGAGCTACTAAGAACCTCCAAAAGCTACTAAGAACCTCCAGATAACGCAGCCTTGTGTTAGATTCAAAAAAAGAAGGTTGAATTAAAACAGTATTTTCTATCAGTCTCCCCAAACACAAAATACAACTTTATGCTGCTTTGCAAAGATTACCACTGATCTGTTAATGGTTTGAAACCAAGCTTTTCATAACTCTTGCTGACCAAACCATTCCTTCATACATGCCTGAAAAATTCTTCCACCAGTATTTAGCACTCATACTGATTACTTGCCTGGTTAGAAGGTAAATACATGCAGTTAACTTCTTTAGTTTTGCACAGAGTTTTGTTAAGTTCCTTTTTAATGAAGACCTTCCTTCAGTAGCGCTCCATCTGTCCCATGGAAGCATTATAAAGGGTTGTTCTAGAGGGGTGGTATCCTGCCAACCACTGGTGATGAAGGGATGTGTCTTTGTTTGCAAATTTTTACACTGATAAATGGCATAAAGCCACCTCAGGCCAACTAGATTTCAAATCTTTCCAAAAAATGAGACTGAGTCATAGTGTGTTTCTATGACAAGAAGAGGGTAGCACAAGTAAGTCATCAAGCCAACACAGCGGGTCAAAATACAAACATTGAAAGACATAAATGTTTCTTCCTTGATGGAAAGTCCCTTCTTGCTGGGGCACAGGTGTCAACAGGCTGCATAGGGGCAGCCAACACGATCCCGTGGGAGACGCCGTCTCAGCCGTGGGAAGCCCATCCTATGTGACAGCTACGTCACTTCGGTGGCGCCTGCCTCTTTACACCTGATCACACTTGTTGACACCCATGCCAAAACGGAACATCCGTGCAGGCGAGAGGAGCGAGCTGACGAGTTCCCGTGTAAACCAGGCTGCCAAGGTGACATGTTGCATTACAGCAGGGGCTCGCCAAGCCTTCCACAAGCACCACGCACGTCCCAAGGAGAAATAAGAGAAATATAGGCAGTGCAACTGGGGACACATATTGCACTCGCATGCCTGAGTGAGGATGGCACTCGGCAGGCTGAGGCCAGCGGTCAACTGGCCCCAAAAAGCAAAGAAGGAGCCAAAAGCATGCAGCTTTTATTAAACCTTGTTGCTGTTTCATTCTGTCTTCCTGGGAGTTGCAATGAGAGGGAGAGCATCACTGCCCTCCAGATGCCCTTCTTTGTGTGCTACCTGCAGGAGATGACAGACAACTCGGCTACAACTGAGGGCTATTCCAGAGCATCCTGCCCATTTTCCCACCTCAGCTTCTACTACTGCTCCTGTGGGCAGGAGCTTCCGAGATATCCAGTTCTCATGAATTTATTAACACAGAGCAGTGCAGAAGTTGTGCCTTTTGGACGGAGGGCCACCAGGGAAAGCGTGTGCTTTTAGCTTCCACAGCTTCGCTTGTTTGGGCAAAGTTGTAGAAATATGACCGTGCAAAGATTCCCCCAAAATATATCGCTCCGGTCTACTCTTGGGCTTTCTTCTAGCTCAAACACTAGGTGTCTGAGCTATGGTGTTCTGTTAACCAATATATTCTACTTGACTCTTTTCTGGGTAGTAAATGCCTTAATTTCTTCAAGTAACAGACTTCTCCATTAAAAAAGAAAAAAAAGAACAACCCAGGAACAAAAGGAAAGTTCCAAAAATCAATTCAGAATCTGTGGCTCTAGGTTATGCAAGTCAAACTGCCAAAAATTTAAAACAAAACAACAAGTCATTTATCTTCTCCTCTGCATCCTGGCAAAAAAGCATCCAAACCCTTCTAACTGTGCCGCCCAAATAAGTGTAAATGTAAAAGAAAAAACAAAGCAACTTTTCCTCCTTCCTTCCCCAGATAAACGTTGTTAGATAAATGTTTTTAAAGGTTACCCCTGCTCACCTAGTGTACAGACAGCTGTTAAGTCTGTAGATTTTACCTTTAAAAAGATAAAACCAACCCTTTGCAGAGCCTTTTGGTGCACTAAGCATGGCACAAGCAACCAAAAAAAAAAAAAAAAGAAAGAAAGAAATTCCATGTAACAAATCTTATTTTTTTTAATTTAAGCTCATGTTTTCTCATCAGAGGGTGATAGTCAAAATAAAGTTTAAGGATTAGAAATCCCAGCTGAGCTAAGGAGAATTTGGCTTTTGTGCATTCGGCACAAAAGCTCCAGGTTATTCAGCCTAAGAGGTGAAAAGAGTCATGGATGGAATTATAAAGCCTCACCATGCTAAAGTTATAAGAGTAAGAAGGGATATATTTGTGATGCCAATATCTACAGGTCCAAAACAGGAACCAGACCTGACTGTGTTGAACACCACATAAAGCATATTGCAAGAGCACCTCCATTCTTTGTGATGTAAAGGGAAAAAAACAGAAGAAACCTGGAAGGGAAATATAAATAATAATAATAAAAAAAAGAGGTGAAGACAGTTACTACATGTCACATTCCAGGCTGTGGCTAAATCATGACTAGACAGAGTAAAAGGCAGCTGGATTTTAAATCATCCCGATTTATTAGATCATATATTGCTAAGATTGCTGCCTCATGGGAAGGAGAGGTGAGAGACGTAATAACATCAGTGATGATAAAAAAAAAAAAAAAACAGCTTGACATTGAGATCTTGGGCTAAAGATGTGGAGTTGGCAGTAAGAGAAGGAACCCAGTGTTCTCTTACATCCAAAATCCTTTCAATAGCCCACTCAGAAGTTTGTGGTTACTTGAGGCTCCTTGCAAAATGAAGGCAGGAAACAGCAAGACAGTTTCTAGATAGCAGTATACTGGCATCACCGAAATTCCGCCGTGTGTACAAACTGTAAGGTGTTCTTGTGGTGCAACTCACCCATCATAAGCTTTGGACAGTGATATTGATCTCGGCCGTGTCATAGGAGGTGATTGCTTCATGTCTGAAGCACAAAATAGCCCAGTTAAGCCTGATGTTGGGACAGTTCTATTCCTCTATTAACCCCAAATGCAAATTTTAATTCAGACTATCCTTCCTATGAGCAAAGAGAAGGAAATATGGCTTTGGAAATATGGCTAACTTCTTTAATTTTGCCAAGTAACCACCGTTGCCAGCCCAATGCAATACCCCCCCATAAAAATAGCCTTCTATTTAGATAATTTTCTGCTAATATTTTACTCCCTGTACTGGACATATTAAATAGAGCCAGATGACTTAAAAAACAGACCTCCTTTAAATTTATCCCTCATGAAAAGCAAAATTTCATAGCCTGGTTTTGCAACATTAACAACATAAATGGAGAGATCAAATTAAAAAAAAAAAAAGAGGTTTTACTTAAAACATACTTAGCGAGACGATTTTCTAGTGAGGAAATGAAATGTGCTCACAAGGATTTACCTCAAGCACACATATACAACATCAAACAGGAAACTGCAGTCTCAGCTGGCTGGTGCCCTTATATAAATTCTGCCCAACTCCAAGCCTTTAGCCGGTATAACACAAGCACATGCTGCAAGGTACCATTAGGTCTAAAAAGCTCTGAATGTTTAATTGCAAATACTCATAGCTGACTATAACGTTAGGCTTTAGCAGACGCTGTCCAAAACACTACAACAAACAAGCAAGCAAACAAGGAAACAAACAAAAGAACAGCAAAAAAGCACAGCTTGGTATTACTTTAATTCGGATTTAACAGCATGCAGTTTGGCGCAGACAATAATTCTGATTTCCTTTCAATAGCACAGAACTCGACATAAGATCCCTTCCTAATCTCACTTCAATAAAAATCGCTTGACATCAAGATCCACATACGTCGCTTTGGATACTGCCTATAAATACGTCTCTCTGCGTTGCTCGAAATGGAACCTCAGGGTACAAAGCAATACAACACGATCATAATTGTGCCATTTTATGACTGTGAAAGCTGTGTAACTTTAAAAGCACAGCTCAACAAATTGGAATTATAAAAGCAGTCTTTATTACACACAATTTTAAGAGATACATATATATATTTTTAAATTCATATCCTCATGATAAAAGAGCTAATGAAGAGATGAAAGGAAAGCAGAGGTTATTTTCAGAGAATTAAAATGCTCAGCATGGCCCAGAGACAGCAATAATATAAAAATGTACATCTAGGGACTTAGTAAATTCACCTAAACAGGCTGGCATCTGCATGAATGGAAACACAATTGCTTTTAATATCGAGCAGTCAGCCTATTGTGTTTCATAACGACAGAGGAAATTCAAACAAAACAAGAGTGTTGCTTTGTAATTGCTGGAGAAGCACAGGCAACCGCTGCCTCCATTTTATCCAGTGCAAAACTGCCAGTTCACTTTGCACAGTAGTCTCTTCCATTCCAAAGAGGTTAAAATATTCTTTTTTTTTCTTTTTTTTTTCTCTGCTTTGTTTCCGTTTTTTTAAATTTTATAATAATAATAATTACATTTTTTAAAGATGGACCTTTCGAACACTTGGGAGTTAAGAGACATGATCTGGCTGTGGTCAGCAGGTTAGGGACCACATTCCTTTTTGTCCAAGCACCTCTTTTTAATCTTTCTGTTAGTAAAGGTGAAAAACAAAGCCTGTGGAGAGGCTTAGGTAGTAAACAGTAGCTGGAAAAGAAAGCAGAACTCTGCAGGTATTGGAGCAAACTTTCCTCTAGAAGATCTGGATTGTAATTTCACTGTCTGACCGGGGGATTTCCACCTCACCTTATTATGCTCATTTATATCATAGTAACAATGCTTTCCTTTCTTTTTTGGCCTCCTGCGACCATAAGCTTTCATAGAAAAAGAGTATGTTAGAAAGCATGAACAGCGCCAAGCACAGAAAACTCTGCAGTTCACCTCTAACCACCAACCTAAGGTTTTTGATCATTGCATATGCATTGGGACTGATATGCAGTCCCAACACCCACAATTAGAGAATCAAAGAACAGTTGAGATCGGAAGCGACCTCTAGAAATCATCTAAGCCTCTGCTCGGGCAGGAGCACCTAGAGCACATTGCACAGGGTCACATCCAGACAGGTTTTGAATATCTCTAAAGAAGGAGACTCCACAACCTCTGTGAGCAGCCTGTTCTCGTGCTGTCACTCTTACAGTAAAGAAGGTTCAGACAGAACTTTCTATGTTCCGGTTTGTGCCAACTGCCTCTTGTCCTACCACTGGATACCACTGAAAATAGCCTGGCCCCATCCTCTTTACACCCTTGCTGCAGATACTTAAACACATTGATAAGATGCCTCGCAGCCTTCCCTTCTCCAGACTGAAGAGCCACAGCTCTTTGAGCCTTTCCTCATACGAGAGAGACTTCAATCCATCAACATAATAGCCCTACATTGGGCTCTCCCCAGGCTCTATGTCTCTCTTGTGCTGGGAGCCCAGAGCTGCACTGCAGATGTGTGGCTGGGACTCACCAATGCCGAGTAGAAGTTGAGGATCACCTTGCTCGATCTGCTGGCAGCGCTCTTCCTAACGCCTGCCAGGATACCATTGGCTTTCTTGGTTTCAAGGGCACTCTGCTGGCTCGTGGTCAACTTGTCCACCTGGATTTCAGATGTGAGAGTCTCCATCCATGCAATCATCCCTTGAAACCCAGCTGGGCTGTGTTTTCATCCAGCACATCCCTCGAGCTCATAGCAGACAACGAACCGACTCTCCCTGCATCCTTACAGATCCTGCCCCACTTTTCAATAATTTGTTACCAGTTACATAGAAGATCCCAGTTTCCCTTATTCCACTTGGGACAAAACTGTTCAAGAAACATTGATCAAATGTAGATGCGATAAAAGAAACTGCTCTGCCTCTTTTACTGCAATCCTCTGTACTGTTTAAATTGAAATAACTCAGATTTTCTATCTTACTTTTTTTTTTTTTTTTCCAAGAGAAAGCAGCAAGAGAATCATTGTTTTGGCCTCAAGGCATTCATCAAGCCTTCTCATTTCTTTCAGGAGTTCAGCAGAGTAGCCACTTTATCTGGTGGGTGATTGGATATATATTTTTTTCCCCAGGAAGATACTTCATTTTAGTGTATATGGAAGGTATATTGCACATAGAAACCCAGGGAATAGAGTGGCAAGGCATTAAATCTATCTGCTAAAGAACATTTATTCAAAGACGACCACAAGGCTCCATCTAATTGACAATTTCTGCTTGGGGCCCATGATTAAAATCCAAAGGTTGCTGTAGGTGAGAGAATAGGAAAGAACTAGCATTGCCATTGGCAAGAATTTGCACAAGAGCTGTCATGACCAGCAGTTATCACCAATTTGCTTTTAGCACTTAATCAACACGTGAGGAAAAAACTTCTCAGCTCAACAAGAGGTCTTAGCCCTGGGGAGGAAGGGGTGAGGGAGTGAACATACATGATTTTTATGATGAGTATGCCGTGGAATGTATCCTGGATATCCCAAATATGCATGTATAAAAATGTTGATTGTGCTGTTTTTTTTACAGCACATTTATAGCCTCTCTTAGTTTTGAAGTAGTTCATCAATTCAGCTTCATAAAGGTTTTGCTCTCTTGTTGACCTGTTTGTACAAAGTAGAAAGTGAACACACAGTTATATCTAATTTCTGTTTTTAATGAGTTCTCAATCAATTAACTCCTGCAAATGACAACTGCACTAAGCACTTAGTTGGGACCTGCAGAGTGAAGTATTTCGTGAATTCTGCAGTTGAGAAAGCAGATTTTTTAAAAAACATTCCAGCCAGTGGTCATGGAAAGGAGATGTGGTACAACTACTACATTAGTACTGGTAACTTCAAACCCTTGCATCCGCCAGTACATACCGTTTTCATGCACTAACGAAAAAACCTGTGTGCATAATATATTATTTTGCACATGCATACCTCAGAGCAGTGGGCTGTAGAGCAGCTGCTGACTGTCCCACTGTTTAATAATATATCTGTAAAGACATCATCCCTGTCAGATTCCTTTTTCAGGTGAGAAAATAAAGCACAGAAGCCCGAAGTACAGCCAGTCCACAGCAAGCTCACTGTAGTTTATTAGTTCTGAATGTACCTGATCTACTTGAAAATGGATAACAGGTTTTCTTTCCTCCCCTCCCCTTTTTTTTTTCCCTCCTCTTTAAAAAGAAGCATCACAGAACTCAACATTGGTAAACTGTTCAAATATTTACTATGGTTCCTGGCAGGTTTTGTGAACCACACTTAACTCAAAGGAACCAGTAATTGCTTGAGAACATTGCTAATCACTGTAAAATAGGAAAAGGAATGGTCTGCTTTGCCCTGGGACAGTAAGGAGTGTGAACACGATCCCAAACCATGAATGCTCCAACATGTTCCCATGATATATCTTGACAGAGGCATGACCAAGACCATTTGCAACAGAGCTATCACAAACAGACGAAGAACATCATTTCCAAGCTGATTTTCTACTGCTTCTGAGCTCTGAGAACCAATTTCTTATGGCTCATTCAGTTTCGAGACCTTATAAAACAAACAAGCAAACAAAAAACCCAGCAAGCTCCTCTCTCCAGCAAACTCAAGGAAATGTTGCATTAGTGTCTTCATTCAACAGAAAGAAATTGTGGTCAATCCTCCAGTCAGCAATGACATGAGGACAAGTGTCCTCTTCAGAGGTCTGTACAAAGACAAAAAATCTGACATAATACAGTACTAGAGCCATGCTTGTGGCTACCCAGTAGCATTATTTGACCTGACTGAAGTGGTCATTCCTGGCAGACATATATTTATGTACTTTAAAAATCTGACTTGGTTTTATTTGGCTGTGAGACAAGTTTGTTCTGCTTTTAATGACAGGGTTGGTTTGGGAGTTGGTCATCAACCCCAAGGGTGGTATAATGGGCTCTGACACCTGGATGCTGCTCTAACTTGTGGTTTAGAGTTATAATTTCAATTAATGTTTGCAGAAAGTGAGGGATCAAAGGTGGTGGGAAGAAGGATTTTTACCTCTATCCTTTCAGACTATAAGTGTTGAAGGCTATAAAGAGGAGAGGCTGGAGAAGGCGCACCTAAACCAAAAGGCAAGGAACAAGCAGAACGGCCTGAGTGCAAGGCGGTAGGAGGAGTTTCAGAAACCTGTGAAAGGCAAGTGGAAAATGGTTTATTAGCTTTCTGTGGGAAGATAGGTAAATACTAAGTAAATATATCACCCCTTATTCCAGCTTGCAAGATAGAGACCAGGGTTTTACATCTACTTTTGCATGCATTTTCTGGGCAAAATTAAGCCATTTAAAATAGCTTCTCATTTACTTTACTTTTTAAAAAAAGAAATCAGATCTGTCCTAAAATCGGTTAGCTGCAAAATGTGTACACAAGTAATTTGTATCAGAAAGCTTTTGATCAATACATAGGAAGTTTATCTCCATTCTCTCTAACAAATGTAACTATCTTCATTTCTTGCATATTATTTAGAGGAAACCAATTATGTCACTGCCTCGCTTCCCTTTGCCAAGCACCCACTTCCCAGTGCTAAGAAGCCACTGATGTTATTTGAGGAAAGAGAGAGGGTGCAGTTTGTTTCCAAATGATTGGAGTGAGGTTTGTGAGCTCAAAGTGAAATATGTTATTCAACACCATATAAGCTCACTCTTGGTCAAAAGCTGAGTTAGGAAATGCATGAAACACATGATGAATCCTAGCAGCTCTTCACAAAGAACTAGTTAATTTAAGATGTTAGATATTTTATCTGTGCTTTTGGGAAGTGGTCTGGCATTGAAATGACAACCACCATTCCTCTGGGAAATACCTATGATTAAGTTGCTACTTATAGTACAACAGCCTGCCATAAATGCTATTTAGAGAATTACTATAATTCCACAACACTGTTGAGTCTGAATCCTGTGTGCTTGCATATATGTGCATGACACGTTTAAATCCCTAACATTTAGGAGCCAGAATTTGTTTTGTGCTTTGAAGAATGCTACACCACCACCTAAGCAGCACCTTAATACATCCAGACTTACAATCATAGTAACCAATCTACATTATGTAGACACAGTGGCTTTCTGGAAAAAGAAAAAGAAAACATCAGCATGTCCTGGAGTATGAACAATGTATTTGTTAAGAATGAAAAAAAAAAAAAAAGAAAAAAAAAAGAAAAAGAAACCCTGCAACAGAATGTTTCTTCCTGATACAGTTAGTCACATGGAAGAACATGAAGAACTTCATAAAGCACTCCAGCACTTTAAAAGCAAAGAGAAAGTTTGATGTTCTTAAAAAGAAATCACTAACTGAACTAGCTGGGACAGAGTGGTAGTAGGTTCTTCCTTAGTTGTCATTGGGGTGAGATAGAGAACGTGGCGATCTGCAGTGGATGTGGATACTGGAGTTCAAGAACTGACAAGACGTGGTTTTACCCTACTTGATTTATCGCACACAATCACCCCCCAGCAGCATTATGGTTACAACATCTCAAACTCCCTCCGTGCCAGGAGGTTACTGCTGGTCAGAGAAGGTTGGACAGAAAGTTAGGCAGGGTTCTCACATTTACCTCCTCGGGCATCACTGGATGAGGTCTTCAGACATCCCCTGGCATTCGCTTCCACCCACCCCTGGTGTCTAGGATCTTCACCCACATTGCAACTCTTTCTCCCAGGTTGGATCTCCTCCATCTTTTTTCTGTGTTTCCTCCTCTCCAAGATCACTTCTTCCCAGGAACTCGTCTTTTCAGCCACTTTTCTGAAACCCCAAACCTCCTACTTTCCCAAATACAATAGTCTATGCAAAAAAAAAAAAAAAAAAAAAAAAAAGTACATAATCTGCATGCTGATTGGTGGTTCTCTTTATTTATTTTATTTTATTTTTAATTTTATTTTTATTTAGGATAGCCCAGATGATAGCAGAATTTACCACTGGCCTGTAACCTGTTGCATGAACAAGTAGAAGGCTTGTGGTGGACAGTTCACAAGTTCATTTTTTTGGATATGTGCCCTGCACACCCCAACTTCCTGGAGTTGTTTAGTGCTCATGACTTTTTTTTTGCTTACAGCAGCCATCGGACACATAGAGGCTCATCTTCTGCAAGTACCTCATTACAGTCACCTGCTTTGGAAAGAAATGACGATATTGAATTTGTGTATAAATATGACACTTTTACAGCATAAACTCCTTTAAATTAGGAGGATGATTTATGTGTGTCCGTAACTTTCCCTCTGCTCAATAATCTGTTGAGTTGCTGCTACATTTCATAAGAAACCCCACAAAGCTGCAAGCATAACTCATAAGCTAGATCCATCCCTGCCTGTCCTCCCCTCCAAAATACCAAACCCGTTTAATCATGCCCACAAATATTAGCTTTAGCCTTATGTAAGCTTCGAATGAGCACACAAATCTTACTATCACTATTTGAAGTCTAAAACATTGGCAAAGTTCCCACGTAAACCACTGTGATTTTGAAGAACATCAGGAAATTCAAGCGATGTGGGAGAACTCGGCCTGCCCCAAACAAGCAAACATGATCCTTTGCCAAGCAAAAGTTCAGAGGAAAGTTGAATGCAGTATCAGAAACAAATGAGATTCATGGAGGACAAGTGATAAGAGAGATTCAAAACCCTAAAGAAAGCAGACCTCCTCAAACTAGGCACCCAATCTCAAGTATTTTACATGCCCGCGTGCAATCCAATCACCAATGCTTTTTAAAGTCAACAACACTTCAAGATGGCTAATACCTTGAAGGAGTTGCCTGCCATAAGAAAGATTTTTAAAAAATCCCAATGTCTCATTTTTGAACAGAGGAGATCAAAAAAATCTAGTGCTCAGGATAGTCAGAGGATATAGGCAAGAGGCCAGGCTTGTTCAGGAACGCAAATTCCAAAAAACTGAGAGCACGAAGGATGTTTGAAGTGCAAGCCATCACTTTTCCCGGCTCAGCGAGTGCCAGTGAGCAAGAAGATCATTTGAAAACTTGGCCATAGACTTCTAATTCTCATTGTGTTTCTTTTAAACAAATAGCTCAGCCTAACAATCTCCAGGACAAACAGAGCTAAACAAAAAACGATCCCCACCCAGCACTGTGCGGTTCTGCAGGCCTTTGGTTTGGCTGGGGCTCTCCTTGGACAAATAAAAACATAAATACATTGTCTTCACACATAATCTGGGGCCCCACAAGAAAGATTGATTACCACTGGTATGAAGCCTTATAAATAACAGATCTTCAAAACTATTAGCCTTAAACATGAGGATCGGAAAGAACTAAAGTTAAAATGGTTTAAGTGACCTCTACTCTTTCCTTGAAGCATACCATCAAAAACCCTGGGGATCTGAGGTCCTCTGGGGTCTTCTGGGGAAGCTGGACAGGACTTTTGCTCTACTGCAAGGATTTGAGAGCAGTGAAAAATCTCAGTAAGAAACAGGAGCGATGCTTCCAGTTTGAGTCAGGAAATCTTTTTAAAGCAAATAGGCAAGACTCAGTGCAAAATAAAAATACCATGACTGAAGCAGAAGTGACTGTTTGGTCAAGTTCACTTGAGACTTGGGGAAATCAGTTGTCTTACATGGCCAGAGATCTTAGCAGAGTTCCTGTCCAGAAAGCTCATGGACAGCCCAAGAATGACAACCTCAAAAAAAAAAAAAAAAAAGTAAGTCTCAAAATGAGTTCAAATCTTGCACAATGAAGTTGAAGAGGGAGAGAACAAACAGAACTATGTGATTATATTAAAATCATATTTCATGTATTTTTGCTTTCTGACCAAATCAGATACTCTTGACCTTAAAAATCTTTGTACATGTGCGAGTGTGTGTGTTTTCCCAGTGAGTTATAAACTTGAAATCCCCATTCACCTTAGCATCTCTTTCAGGAGCAAAGGAGCTACGAAAAGCAGCAACGCTGCATTCATTGCTTTTACTCCTAAAAGTTCCCCAATACTGGAGAGATGAGCAATGCCCTAATTCCCAGTGTTAGGAATATAGGAATATCAAACTCATAATGAAGGTGTCTATGTTATTCCTGCTTTTTTGCCACATTGACAGCACTGCAGGGAAAATTAAGTTTCATGGTATATATTGCTATTGTCCTCAGCTAAAAATGATTTTTTTTTCCACAGGAGGAGAAGAGGGAATGCTTGAAAGCAGGTATTCAGACAAGAGCTCAAAAGCAACTACTTGGCCAAGAAAGAACATAAAGGTGCAAAGTAGCAGAGTTTATTGGCATAATTAAGTTAAGACGCATCCCTGAGATTTGATTCAGTTCATCACAAATCTAAGAGCCACTCAAAGGTTCAATGCAGGATGATGCTTACGTAACCAAACCTCGGAAACCTGACATTTGTAGAACTAACCTGGTATTACTGGTTTCCAAATAAAATAAACCTCTCTTCCCCTACTAGGGAAAAAACTGGACAACTGGGCGGTGAAAAACCTCATGAAATTCAACAAGGCCAAGTGCAACGTTCTGCACTTGGGGAGGAATAACCCCAGACACCAGTACAGGCTGGGGACTGACCTGGGGAGCAGCTCTGCAGAGAGGCACCTGGGTGTCATGGTGGACGACAAGTTGACCATGAGGCAGCAGTGTGACCTCGTGGCCAAGAAGGCCAATGGGATCCTGGGGTGCATTAAGAGCAGCGTCTCCAGCAGGTCGAGGGAGGTGATCCTGCCCCTCTACTCAGCCCTGGTGAGGCCACATCTGGAGTATTGTGTCCAGTTCTGGGCTCCACAGTACAAGAGGGATGTGGAGCTGCTGGAGAGAGTCCAGCGCAGGGCTACAAGGATGATCAGGGGCCTGGAACATCTGCCCTACGAGGAGAGGCTGAGGGAGCTGAACACCAAAAGTTCTACAGGAACTTAAGGAAAAATTTCTTAACAGTGAGGGTGACAGAGCACTGGAACAGGCTGCCCAGAGAGGTTGTGGAGTCTCCTTCTCTGGAGATCTTCCAAACCCGCTTGGACGCAGTCCTGTGTCACGTGCTCTAGGTGACCCTGTGTGTGCAGGGGGGTTGGACTAGATGATCTCTAGAGGTCCCTTCCAACCTTAAGCATTCTATGATTCTAAGTACAGTTACATGTGCTAGCTTAGTTCCTTCCATCTTTTTCGAGTTTCTTGGCTAGCTTCTGTGACACTATGCTTGCTGAAGTTTCATGATAAAAGGTAGCTAGGTAAGGGCAGATATTCTCTTAGATGTGGCCCTTCAAAAAGAATTGTTTTAAATTAAAAACAGCAATCACAGAAATACTAAAAAATACCAAACAAGAAAACAGCCCAAGCATCATGGGAGAGCTACAAATGCCCAATCTGATCTTCGATCTCATTCAGTATGACAGAATCCGACCAAGACACAAAATTCAGAGAAAATCAGATTTCAAGATTCCAGTTCTTCCAGAATATTCTGTTTTTCGTACTTCAGGTTGAAAGATAACAAAAATGAAAAATAATTAGAATCCCAAATGAATAAAGCTTTGCTATGAAATAAATAAACATATATATATATATATCTAACTGATCATATAAATCGTTTCAGAGGAAAGTTAAGTTCAAATCCAAACTGGTCCAAGTAATATCAGGGCTCACTATGCACCCAAGTCAATTCTCCATCTATGTATTTTCAGGTAGGTCTTCCGCCTTTGGAAAGTTTGCATCATTGCAGTGCACAAAACATTGCATGATCTCGAAGTCACGACCTCATCCTTCCTGGTCAGCCTAATCAAAATGCTTTCCCTCGGGGATACATCTGAATTTATCTTTGATCACCAGTGCACCGAGTTCTCAGGAATTAAATGAGAATCTTGTTACATTAAAACAAAGTTGTTTGTAATCAACCATGCACAAGCTGTTGGTATGGCGAGCTGCCACACAAATCAAGGTTAAAACAGAGCAGGCTTACAGGCGGAATGCAACTAATACGATATTATTCTTTCAGACATTTGGTTATGCTGTCAAATTTGTAACTCCGTAATTTACACGGTGTTCCTATGACACTTGGCAGTGGTGCTATGGTGTTTGGAGATTTTTATCATGGGAAGAAGCGTGAAGAAATGTACATTTTCCTAATGCAAATATTCTCCATAACAATTCAGGGACACATACTGGCTTGCTAATGTATACAATTTGCCTATCCACGAGTACATGAAGTTCAAACAACTATGGATAATTATTTTAATGCAATGCAAAACTAGCTTGCAGAACTCCTTGGCACAGAAGGCAGTTAAGATATCACATATGAAACTTTTCTTTAAAAGTGTATTTTTTAACAAGACACTACAAAAACCTTGAAAGATATGTCTGTCTTTTGGCTCAGGCATTGCATTGAGAAAATAAATACAGATAGAATTCAGTATTATGAAAGAAAATTCAATTAGTGGGATTTTAATACTCTAGTAAAACACAGGAATTGTCTTGTGAGATCTGAACAGTAGTTTGTTTTATATGACCTTCTCCCAAGAGGTACCAAAAACTGATATAGATGTTGCCAAATAAGGAATGATTCTTCCCAATCTCAGAGAGTAGCTGGCCAAAGTGTGAGGACTTAGATAGATTAAAATGGATGGGGAAGAATATAAGAGTAGATGTTCTCATCATCCTTATAAATCCCCTTTTTCGGCTCAAAGCATTTGCCACCATGGTATCTTCTGACCCAGCAGTCTCACAGCTTATCAGTCTCAAATCTCTTCAAGACATTTTTTCTTTCTTTGTATTCTAACAAAATTCAAGTGACAAAAGCCTAGCCCCTTATTTCCGAGAAGTGCTTTCCACCCTGCAGAGCTCTTTGCCTCCCTCAACAAACACTCCTCATAAGGAAGTCCTTCTATGTCTGAAATGATTAGCTAACGATCTCTGGAAACCCTCTGTCAAAGCCTATCTTTATCATCATCCTCAAGGAATTCAGAATTGGCCGCTACTGCTGCAAGGGTTTGAAGACACCATATATAGGTAACTGCTCTGTTGCAGAAGCTCACATCACTAAAAATATTGATAATAAAATTGAAAGAGCATGATCTGCACTGATGATACAACCTCATCCCTGCAAAGGAGATTTTGTTTGATAGCACTACACCAAGTTTCCAAAAATATTAAGACATGCCCAACCTGCTGTGGATGAGTTTTGTTTCCCCCTTCCCTTTTACCATGTGGATTTGTGGAAACTTCCTGTGTGGTCTGGCTGCTGGTAAGTGGAGAAAATAAATGAAATGCAGAACTCATTATTTTTTTCAAGCTGTGGTGTTTTGCGATGTTGCAACTTGGACTCCAGCACTATTTCACATCCAGAGCACAGGCTTGCTGTATACATGGCTTGTTTTCATCAATGGAGCTCCATTTTCCCGCTGTGGTTACTATTTTCATAGTATCTGCTTAACTTTAATTCATACACTGAATTTACAACATTCAAGATACAGGCCTGTAATATATAGCAACCAGCAGGAAAAAAAGTGGCAATTAATTAGTACAATAAGATTAATCCAGGCACATGGTATGATCTTTGTGCTGTTCTGTCTTTGGAAGAACTGGTTGTTAGATGCTGTGCTGCGTAAGGCTATACCGCATGTAAAGGTAATAATTACAGAAGGAGGAATATGAAGTGCAGAACTGCATCCCAGGCACGTCAACAGAAAACCTCAGACTCTAATTCCCTACAGAAAATATTGTTGGAGGGGGTACTTTTAAACTAAGGAATCTCTTAGTCAGTAAATGAGTACTTGTTTTTTCTTGTGTGATGGGAGAAGCTATGACTGAGACTATTTTTAAATTCTTGTGAAAAGTAAAGTTACAAGAGAGAAAATATTCAGTGCCTCAAACTAGCCAGTTTTGTGGCTTCCCCTAACAACAAATTTCACTCATGAGAGCTGCTTATATGATATGAATACTCACTAAGCACAGATTTTATGAATCACAGGGCAAACAGAGCCCTGCCCATAGATGTGGCTGCAACTCTCTGTGTACTCTGCATTCAGCTCTGCCTGCCCTATAAACACTCCCAGAGCTACAGGTGGGAACAAAGTTGGCCTGGATTAAAGATATAAACTGCTTATTCAGGAATAGAGAAGTAAATCTTGGCTACAAAAATATTATGAAACTTTGCGCCAAAATGGTAGTGAAAAACTGTGATACGACAAACCCTGTGTCTTTCCAACAATTTAAAGCTGGTGTACAATTTATACAGTTGGCTTACACAGCCTGTCTACATGCTAGATGTGTAGGTTTAGGTTTGTTAACAAGGTATTAGATTGCTTGATGATTAGAAGAGCAAGGAGTTATGTCATTTTTTTTTCCTTTAGGTATGGAAGAAGATGACTACAAAATTAAAACATAATGCAATATTACTCCCAAGAGCTTTTTAGAGTCTAGATGTCAGAGTACAACTGGACTTCAGCAAACTGAAAGTAATCTACAGAGCGAGTGTCCAACCAAGACTTTTTTCCCCTTAGATGCAGAAGCTTTTAGTATAAGAAGTCTGTAAAGACCATAAAAAGGTGCAAAGTTTTCTGCTTTTAGATATGTGGAGACCAACTCTCCAGTACTCCAGCAAGTCAGCAGGTCTTGTTCAACAGAACTTCACCATTCACAGCAGCTGCAAGTCCAACCCCCAAAGTCCCATAAAAGACCCCGCCAGCAATTACTGTTTGAGTCAATGAAAGTTTATATCAGTGTTTAAATACTTATCTCCATGCTAGCCCATCTAAGACCTTTAATTCCCCCTTCCAAGCTTGTAATTCTTCTGAGGGCTCATGCTACACAAATCCTTGATTTTGGCATGTCCAACAGAAAAAAAAAAAAAAAAAGGAAAACAAAAAACCCCCTGCCAGGCAATTTTTTTTTTATGACTCTTGCCAAGACCTGTTTTTCCAGTATGGGGGAAGTCCCAGAGCTACAGTGAGACCCACTAGGCTTGGCAGTGTCCAGAAAGGATACACAGGAGAAATATGAAGTTAGGAAGTACATCCAGCAACATTAGGGACATGGTGCACAAATTCAGGCTCAAACATGTAGCAAGGATCAGGCATCCAGTACTTCTCTGCTTGAAGAAGTCATGCAGAAAGTCACCAGCAACCAGGAACCACCTCTGGGCATCATTGTTTAAAGCAAAGATTAGTCTTAAGAGTTGGAGAAGTGCTCCAACTTCATCCTGCAAATGCTTGAAGGTAAATATAGTTACAATCTGCAGAGCCATTTAGTCTCAACCTGGAATGTGTCAGTGCCAGGATGAGCATAACAGGAGGGCGCTGGTGCCATGCATGGATTCATTTGCACATTTATAACCTCTTCTGCATGCAGAAATGCTATTAGGTTAACATGTTTCTCAGGACTGAAACAACCACAGGTTTAAAGACTCTCTTTTGGAGTCCCTGCTATGACATATCACCATTTTCTTTGGGACATAGAAACCCAAGAACTTTCTTTAAAACTACAGTTCTTAAACCAAATAAATAATAATAATAAAAAAAACTCCCCTGTCACCGCCCTTAATTTTCAAACTGAATTTTGGCTCAGCCTTTCCCTAATTTCATACAAATTCTTGGGTGGAATATGCTTACTCAAGCCATTCCAAATCATACTCAGATTTCCAACTCAATCTAAGTTCTGGCTTCACTGATTCACTAATTTAATATGATAAATGTAGTCTGCAGTTCAAAAAAGTTAAATTCTAAAAAGCAGTCTTCCACTCCAGAAGACTCTAGTAAAGCTACCTGAACAAAGTAATTAATTTCCTATCGGGTGGGAATTATCTGCATATATAAAGTATTTCTTGAGGATCACCAGCTGCAGGCTCTGTAAGGTGATATCAGGAAAAAAAAAAGAAAAAAGAAAAAAAAAAAAGGAAGTCTAGCACAGATGACATAGCAGATTTTTCCAATAATCTCAAATCCACCCATTCAACAAGAGAGACAAATGATTACTGAATCACAGGATCCTCCCAAAACTTCTGTCCTTATAAAGCCTTAAGTTTTACATCTCAGTTGGAGAGAAAAAAAAAAGAAAAAAAAA
>NW_010576874.1:0-17649 GCF_000705375.1 Tinamus guttatus | reverse complement strand
ATTCTACCCTTGCTTCACTTCCATTGCAGGGGTCTAAGGCTTGTACCAGCATCACTGCCCAGTCATCAGGGGCCTCTTTGCATATTACCTTGTCTAAAACAGTATATACATATCATGATTTTAACTTGTCTGCAAAAGAAAAGACTTAATTGGCAAAAGTGGTAGCAGAACAACCCCATGGGTTGTCTTTACCTCAGTGGCACAGGTTGTTCCCCCTTGAAAATGGAGAAGCAAGTAGCAGTGCAGTCAGGTACTGTCACCCTGCACTTATCCTGGGGTTGTGTTGGTGTCTTTGCTTTTCAAGTGATGCGTGTGTGAAAGTCTGCAGCCTGGAGGTCTTGGAGGATAAGATACAGAACAGTATCTTGGGAGCCATACAATGTACCAAGCCGTACCAAGGTACAGACCATCTGTAACCTGAAACAAACCATGGAAACTGGTCTAACTTCAATGGAATCAGTTTTATAGATAGACTGGTAATTAGCAGAACTGTGATAACATTTGTAGTGTTATAGCTAAAGCTTATGAGTGCCTGATTTTCACAAGTTTATATTTTCCTATCAGAGCATGCCTAACTTTACAAGTTTATAAGTGCAACAGTAGATTTATGTTTAAACTGCAGACTGTGGGGTAAGGAGAATAACAGGACAAGGAGTGGCATCCTATAGACTTTGTGGCTTTTCATAAATGAGTCACAGTTCTCAGTGAAGCATATTGGTTTTTTTTTTAACTTTTAATATTCTAGTAACAGCCTGTGCCTTGCTTCTCTGGCTATAAATCTTTTTACTCTCAGTTTATTCATAATCAGCTCTAGTCAACTTTGTCCTTGAGCTTAAATAGTTGTTTTCCCTTGCTACTGTTGGCTCCTTCTCTATTTATAGAGAGATGATACCTCTCTCAGCACTGGGCTTCCCTGATAAACATCGGTTTAGGAGGCTGAGGAGGGGAACCTCTTGCATATTGGACCCCCTCATTCTCTGGTCCTCCTAGCAGGTGTTCTTTGTGGCAGCTCTACATGAATTAGATTTTCTTGCTACAAAATAAGCTATTAGGCACAGTTTGGAATTTTCCTACTTGATGTCAGCACTACGGTGGCTTGTTTTTATGACTCCTATGGCATTTGGACCACAGAAGTAGAGACCAACTCATGTGTTATTCTCTCCTCTATACACCCACACATGGTATTAATATCTTTATCTCACTGTTTCGGTCCTTATTACTACAGTGTTCCTACTGCCTCTTAATGACTTACCTAATTTTTCTATGTGGGATTAAGGCAGTTTTATAGATGAGACATGCACTCTATCTTTACTTCCTAGTGATATGTACTAAGTGCATAAATTCATGTAATAAGTGCTGGGCTGGTGCTATACAAAATCTCTTTTTAGCATTTGAAACACAAGACCTTACTAATGCAGCACATACTTGCTTTACGAGAGAGTTGCTTTTCAGTCAGAATGGTGGGATGTGTCCCTATTCCAGGCGATACGTAGATAATGCTGTTTAAGAAGAAAGGTATGTTTTTATCTCTCCCGCTTGGCAGTTAGTGATTTGAATTAGGAGTAAGTAATTCTTTTTGCTGGTTAGTGTGCAGTTATCGTTTTTTCAGTGTTGAATTATGTGGTTCCCTTGATTGGTTAGCTTTCCCTGCAATTTCTTGGTCTACATTAACTACAAGTTTGTCATGGTGCTGTTTACCAGTTGCTTTTCAAATAATTAAGTAAGGCTAAGCAGTTTCCTTGGAGGGAAGCTTGGAAGGACTACTGTGTTTTGGGGGTTTTTAGAAAATAGTGTTTTCCTGAAAGAGCCTAAGTTTTCAAAGTTCTTTTCCTACTGAAATTCATCTAAATGAAAATGTTATATGTGGATACAAAACTAACTTTAGGGATCTAAGATATTGCAATAAATGCTGGAGACGATTTATGCATTTTGTTTGGGGATTTTGCAGACAGAGGTGAGGATTACACATGCTCCATGCTAGCAGGAATCATGACCTGTAAAATGCCCAAATTAGTCTCAAAGCTCTAAAGATAATTATGACTAGAAGAAAATACTAAGTCTAAGCAGGACAAAACCTTGATTAGGTAGGAGTAATTCAGCGTGAGATGCAAAGCTCAAAGTTGTGGTGCACTTGGAAGACGTCCCAAGATTCCCCAGACACTTGGGGCAGAGGGGGTAGCTTAGGAAGCCTCTTGCTCTGAGCTGTCACCTTGGTAACTGCTTAGTTTTGAGACTCTTCCAATATTTCAGCCTTACTGGTGATGAGAGCACATGTGGGTAGCTGCTCTCTATGATAACTGAACTAGAAGATCAGGAAACCTAACACTAACTTTCCTAAGTGCATTTCTGCAGATTTGTAGGCAAAAGACCGTAATCACGTTCTCTATAGAAACTCTGGTTCTGTTTATCTTTTCTTTAAGTAAGCACACTGAAAACAGAATGCAGTGGAACATAAAATCAGTGCAAAGTAAAATCTAGCATGTACAACTGCTTACCTTTTGCTTTGAAATAAAGATCTTCATTACATGCCTGTTAGTACAGTCCTTAGTACAAACCTTAATCTACAAATGGCTGTTTAAAATGGTACCTGACATTGCAGTTAAACTCTGGTGCAGGATCTCAGTAGACACCAGTTATATCATAGAATCCAAACTACAATCTTATTGATCATTAATATTTTGGTATTTATTTAAAAAATGCTGTACCAGTGCTTTGCTACCTTTGCTTGGGAATGTTAAAATTAATCCATAGCATCTCTCTAATAAACTAAGCTTAAATCATGAGCAAATTTTGCTGTGGTCAAAACAACTATGGGGCTCAGCACGGAGATAACTGAGTGAGGTATAGTATCTCCAAAATATGGAATGCCACAAAACACAGCTTTTAAAACCAAAGACGCTAATGTGATAATAAAGCCTTCCCTCTATGCTACCCAGTAATGAAACAAAATTAAAATAAAATGTTTTCCTCATGTAGAATTTTTGTTCATTGCAAAAACAACCTACCGCTCAGCATAGTGTTTGACTTCTTGGGGTGTGGCAAGGAGAGGGAATATTCATCCAGAAAAAGAATACGTATGTTTTCCAGTGAAAAGTATTTTCCATGGCAGTGAGTCATGCAAAACTTGAGGCTTTCTTCAAACTACTTTGTCCAACTCGTTTGCTGTAACAGTCACAAGTTTTCAGAGACCCACTATGTGGGATCTGCCAGGCTTATAAAATGCTAATCTTGCGGTGTAGCAGTGGTTTGCATTGCTCAAGTATGACACATCTTCTGGAGGAGAAAAAAAAAAAAAAAAGGAACAAAAAAGCAAGAAAAACAGTACTGTATCTGTGAATGTGGTCCATTTTAGAATCAAGCTACTGAGTGTATCTACTAAAATAGCTGTACAAATGCATGGCAATACTCTTCCCATACCAAAGAAGGAAGCTGTCAAACTAAATTTCAGTGATGTCCAAACATAATAGTAATGAAGTCTTTTATCCTTGTGCATCCTCCTGCAGGAAAGCACAGTGCTCTTGGATGCCTGGTTCTCATCAGCCCGCGTAGCTTAGCACAAATACCTCCATTTAACAGGGCTGCCGAAGAAGCTAAATCTCACTCAAAACAAAAAAGGACAATTTCAGCCTGAAGCCTAAAAGTTGCCTCTGTTCTGGTACATGTAAATGGGTGACTATGGGTGTCTCAGCTGAAAGCCTTTCAATACTGTGTTAATCTCAGAACATTTTCCCTAGTTCACCCAGTATAAAAGTGTAATATTTGTTGCAATAAAACACGTAGCTGCCCTCAATAAAACAGAAATGTAACTGAACTGCATGTGTGACGCCTCAAGCTGCACTGCTGCTTGATCAGGCTTTCAGATTGGATCTTCTGCATGATAAAGACTCAGAGGCCACTCTTTTGTGTTCTATTTCCCTGTTAAAACCATAAACAATAAGTACCCCTACCTCTCAATCCACCTGGTGCTATCCACGTAGCAATAAAGAGCATTTTGGGTGGCTGCGAGGCAGTGCTGGCAGGAGTCCAGCAAGAGCTGCTGTGCGGAGGGGCTTGGTGAGGCTGGAGCGAGCGTGCGGGCTGCGCGGGCACCGCGGGGCCTCGCGGGCAGAGCTCATCCCGCCGGCCTGGGGACGGGGCCCAGAGCGCTGCCCTGGCCTGGCCGTGCGGTGGCTCTTCTTGCTCCAGGGCTACCCCTCCGAGGGGAGCGGGCAGGTTCCCCAGCCCAGGAGGCAGAACCCACACGAGTGAAACACCGTGTATGGGGTGTCTCACACTGACTGATGGGGCTTCTGCTTAAATCTCAATGTTTTCCCTGCAGAAAGGTTCTTGGAGGCCTGGAGTTCAGGGCTTCCTCCATATCTTATTGCTGCCCCAGGCCAGAGCTGGTTAATCTGTCTGCAGCCCACCGTCCCTCCTTGCACACTGCACATTTGCATTCTGCAGTGTGCAGGCCTGCTGCTTTCTTCCCCTAATTGGACTCACATAAGAAAGCAGAGCTGGGCTCTCAGCTTTGCTTGAGCAGCATTCAGTTTCCTTGACGCCAGGACCGTGTCCAGAGCATTCAGGAATGGCTTTCCCAGGGCAAGGCGCTTTAGCTGGGATAATGTGTGCTTGCCTCTTTCCTCTCTGAGGACCCGAAAATGTGCCTCTCCAGAGAATAGGAGTTTGTGGCGCCTCATCCAAGTGTCTAAGGGACACTCTGTGCCTGCTACAAACCACCACGGAGCCTGGCACAACCTGCAGCCCATCTTTGCAGGGTTTGGGGAGTAGAGGAGACAACAAATTCTGCACAGCTCTGTTAGGGCTAATAATAAGACCAAGCTTGAGAGAAGCTCATGCAGAGCTGTTGCCTCGTGCATTTGTGAGATCTGTGTGGATCCTAAACTGCATGTTTAGGCCTCTGCAGGTCTGTGTATATGCGCCCCATGTCTAAAGTTTCCTACTTTGCAACTACCTCTAGAATGAGAGATTTAAAAATTTGTATTGGTCAACTTACTGGACGGTTAGAGAACATTTCTTAAAAAACTTTTAGGAGACAGCCAGGTGACCAGACATGTCTACCTTTGCATTATCATTTCCAGTTGGTTCTGAGCTGCCGTGAAGGCCACAGTCCCCAGTTTTGAATCTGAGCCTCCATCAAACCCATTAGTTCAGATCTGGATCATCTGTCAACGCACACTTGTGTTCTGCTGAACAAACCGAAGCAGACAACGCGGATGGTGCTGGGTTTCATACCGGGTGCAGGACGGCTGGCTGGATCACACCCTGCCTGGCTGGTAGGGTTAGTCTCTCACATTTGAACCAGCAGAATGGCTTGCTGCTTGTGTCAGGCAGGCAGGGCCACGAGTGGCTGCGCTGGACCACGGCCAGGCGTGTTACAAAGCTCGTAGCTCAACAGAAGCTGGCATTACCCTAGCCAAGGGATGTTGATTATGACCTCTACTGATAAGTTACATGCGGGAACACAGTTCATCTTGTATAAACAGTGAATGGAGTTCAAAGTTAAAGATCTCACAGCATGCTGATGGGCTTCATCAATCTCTTTAAAAAACAGGCACCTGTCGGTCTGGCTCCCACGGAACATGCTCTTTCATTCCAGGGTTGAGTGCTATTGTTAACAGAAAACTGTTGAGGTCTTTAATTTCTGCTAAAGAAAAGATAACTACTTATTTAAGAGAACAGGGCATTGCTCTTAAAAATTTTAAGGCAAATGGGTTGATAAGATAAATACTTGCATGTCATAGATGGATGGCCTAGATGTAGCCTTCCCCATTTACAAATACACAAGAAGCTATTCAGCAAATTCCCTTTTTTTTGCTGTGTGTCTTGCAGGTATTCGTTACAGTATGGATGTTAGCGTGGATGAAGTGAAAGCCTTGGCATCTCTAATGACATACAAATGTGCTGTGGTTGGTAAGTGGTGATTTGTCAAGCAAGAAGGCAATCTAGAATCTCAGTCTGATGTAATTACTGATGTAATGAAAAGAAAGGCATTTGAAGGATGAAATTAAGTTTTAGATATTAATCTTTCACTAAAATTTGCATCAAGTGAGTAAAACATACAGTGACAAATACAATTATTTATAGTCCCTCTGCTGTTACTGTAACTTCTTGAGCCCAAACGGAGTTGCATTTTCATTGGAAAATCCAAACTCTGCTAGTTACCCCCCTATAAAAGTACTGTTTCTAGAATGCAAAGCCATGTGTGGCAGACTTGGATTTGGAGGAGGTAATTTTAAGGGGAGGGGATAGAGACTGTGAAGGGTTGAGGCAGGGGAGATCTGGAGGGAGGAGAGGGATAAAATTCCTTTATGGGTTATAAAAAAGTGTTATTCATATATGACTGCTTAATTACAGGGGAATTTGGAGAGCATCTAAGCATTATGTGCATGGAAAAAAAACGTGTACAGAGAAACTTCTTTTGTATAGAGAAACTTCATTTAAGACTCTCAGTACAAAATAAACTGTAAAACTTGTTTGTACACAAGTTTGTAAAACCTGTTTTTACAAATACTAAGTAGAAGAGCTTGAAGGATGCAAGACTTAAATAATAAAGTTTTAAAGACAATTTTCAAGATGTCCTTAAAGATTTCCCCTTTTAAAAGGAACTGCCAGGTCAGATTATAGCTTACTTTTGTGAAGCCCTGGGCATGGCCAAACTAAATTCACTGTGAAAATCAAAGATATAGTGATTCACACAAATTACTGATGTGTTCTGCCTTTATTGTTGAAAGAGTAAAATAATTTTCCTTTGCATTCTTGTAGATGTGCCATTTGGTGGGGCAAAGGCTGGTGTCAAGATCAATCCCAAGAACTACACAGTAAGCTTAACCATAGATAAAAATTCAGTTAACTGCAGTACTGAAGCCAGCCAGTTTAAAAGCTCTTTTAAGGGTATTATTGGCAACTTAAAATTTCCTGCCACTTCTGCCTCCGTAGAGGCCAAATTAAGTTTCTCCATGCAATGGGTAGGAAAACTATTTTAGAAATTGTTTACTTCAGTCATTTAGATCTTTACTTCTAAATCTTAAGATCAGAAGACTGCATACCATTTGAAATCTATTTCGTTTTTTTAAAGTTGATACTGTTAAAAAGGGCTTAAATTAAACTACTCTCGTAAAAAAGTTAATGTTTTTGTTTATTATGACAAATAGTTTTATGGTCTATTAAACCTCTATACGCAGTGTTCCAGTGTAAATAATAGCTAACTTGGCTTTATAAAAAGTTCACTGCAGGCTTGCCACCTTGCCCTAGAATGCTCAAATATATATAAGATAGTGTAAGCTCAAAACTCATGTGAGGATTGGTGTGAGTTACTTCAGGGCTCTGTTGCTTGTGTGACCTGCAGGGCCGCTATTGCTGTTGCTGGGTTTGAATCTCTTGGGCTGTGGGACTTGTTTGCTGGAGATCTCTGCTACAAGCACAGGTGTTTTCTGTGCTGCATTCCTGATTCGTCATGGATCAGAATGTCCAGAGAAAGTCCAGTGTTTTCCTGGGCTCTGCGACTACCAACGGATTGTTTGGGAGTGGCATATCAGCCTCGGAAACACATGAATCATCCTTCCTTCTAAAAGGAAAAGGCAGCTTTTTCACACTTGGGTATTAATTTTAGCAAATGCTCATAAGCACTAATGATTTCTTGTGATATTTATTGTATTTTCTTTATAGGATAATGAATTGGAAAAGATCACGAGAAGATTTACCATGGAGCTAGCAAAAAAGGGTTTCATTGGTATGTTGTGTAGAATTTTGATAGTAAAATTTAGGAATCTGATTTACCATACGTTGAAAATGTCCACTAGAAAATATCCCTATAAAAACTGTATTTTTGGGCGCTGTAAATAATTTGGTACAACACTTTGAGCAAAGAGCCACAAAGAATAGGATCATTGCAGCTTACTACATCATGAAAAGAATAAATCATAACCAAGTAAATCATAAATCGTGACCAAGTTTGTTGCAATTTTAATCTCTAATATGGAGCCACTCACAGTTACTATTTTCCTGTAGTCTTAGTTCAGGCTTCTGGCAGATACCAGAGGAAACAGGAAGGAAATGGAAGATCCACCCCAGAAAGTTTTGATGGCTTCACCCCTGGCAACCTCAGGCTGCAGAGGAAGCTACGTCTGGGTGTCTGTTGTGACAGCACCTCAGCCTTTGCAGTGGCAGTAGGGGTTTCACTGAGAGTCTCAAACCCGAGCTGCATTCCAGCTGGTGTGTGACAGTGCGAAAGTTTTCTCTCAAATAAAACTGGACATTATTAGCTCAGCTCCTAATTAAAGGGAGGATCTTTAGCTGTAGAAGGTTCTTTTTGAAATGAAGGCATGATGTAGGACATGTAGCTAGTCAAGTGTCTGCCATATATTCCTGGTGTCTAACTGCCTTTAAGAATGTATATTAATTTATCTGCATTTTCTTGCTCTCAAACCAGAATGATTCTCATCTATATTACGCTTCTTTCAAAAGCACTTATTGATGTTACGTGTAACTAGTGTAATAGTATGCACTATACTGCATGCTAACTGCGACAATTTCTAGTTCAGCGATAGCTAAAATAGTGGGATGAAATTCACCTTCCTTTCTTTATGGTAGGAGCTGTACAGCTTTCAAAATCTTTAAAATATTTAGCAGGCAACTTTGTAGAGGCACACTTGGTTTTCAAGTCTTGCTGAGCAGAACCCTTTGACCTTAAATAGGTTGGATAAATACCTTCCTTGAAATAAGAGGTAAATTAAAATATTTACTGTAAATCAATGATTAGAAAATCCTGCTAATATTTCTAAACATTTTTTTAAATTCAGCTAGGGAGGAGAAAGAAATTCATAGAAATGAATAAATATTCTAATAGAAAAACATTGAACGTATTGTATGTAAATATTTACTGTAAATCAATGATTAGAACATCCTGCTAATATTCTAAACAAATTTTAAATTCAGCTAGGGAGGAAAAAGAAATTCATAGAAATGCATAAATATTCTATTAGAAAAACATCAAACGTATGTGCAATCATACAGTTGTTCATTTTATGATCATACCTAAGTAATGTCCTTTCTGTTCTAATAGCAGCCATCATCAAAAAAGTAAAAATATGATTCAGATGCATTATCTTACTTTAACTTTTCATTGACAAACTGATCTTCATTTTACTGCCTCCTGTATTGTACAATTGCCAACTGAATTGAATCCAAACAAACCTGTTACTTTAGTAATCAACTGAGGATTAAATAAGAAAATTATTTGCCAAGTCCAGCTCAGTTCTCAAGGGAACAACATTTGAAGATAACTGTTCATGTCTGAACCTTCAGAGCTGTCTTGCTGTTGCCAACAGGACCTGGTGTTGATGTGCCTGCTCCCGACATGAGCACAGGGGAGAGGGAGATGTCCTGGATTGCTGACACCTATGCCAGTACCATAGGACACTATGTAAGTTTGGGGCAAAGGCTAAGCTATTGCATGTTGTGAAATTACAAGATACTTCATTCTTGCTTTCTGTGATCCCTTCCAGCATCTCCTCAGAAATACAGCGGCAATTATTTCCTTCCCAAGCCCCCCAGTAGCCAGGCATTATAACTGCTTGGCACGTATTTCCCTGGCATGTCTGGTCAAGGCCTGCTTGGCTCTCTCAAGACAGTGTTCTTCCTGGCAAAATACTTGTCCTGTGGTATTTGTTGCCCATACCAATCACGGAGAGGGTGCCATGGCTTGTCCTAGATCTGAAATACAGTCTGAGGGGTCCTCTGGAGAAAAAAAGAGGCTGTAGCAAATGGATTACTTGTGTTGAATAGCTTTTCTACAGAGCTGCCTGTTGGCCAGGGAAGTCTAAAGCACTACTTGCTTTTGGGCATTCACACATTTAGATGCAAATCAGTCATTAAAAACTTTAAGCCTTACAAAAGTTAAAAAATACTGGTTAGGGGACAGCTCAGGGTGCAAAGGACAACTTACTCCCCAGTCATAACTTCAGAAATTTAAGAAAACCACTTCTTCAAGGTATTAAGTTATAATACAGTAAGCATAGTCATTGCATTCGAATGCATCCTTCACTGGGATACTGCAGACTTGCTCTTTTAAGAGTGATGCTGAAGGGTAACAACTTGCACATGGCTTTGTTAACAGTCCGTTCACATACAGGAGTTCTGTAAAGCAGCTTCGTTTTGTTAGGTGGAAAACTAAACATTGATACAGGAAAAGATTTCTGATTCTTCCCACCTCGTGATCTCAGGTTGTACTGTCCTACAGATAAACACATTTCACACATACACACACACAAAACCACTATTGGAGATTAAAAAATAATAATAGTGATTAGGCTGCAATGGCTTCTTTTATTTCTAAGCTATCTCTGCAAGGTACTGTCTTAGTCTTGAAGAACAAAAGCAGCTAAGAGAATTTAGCTATATTTTTCTGAAAAGTAAATTAAAGAATTGGAACCACAAGGGAAGGTGCTTTTTTTTGTAGAGTTTCTTGGTTGTAGATGGAAGAGATAATGGTAGTCCTAGTTGGAATCATGAACTATTGTGAAAAATTACCAGGTGTAGAGAAGGAAGGCAGGAGCTCTGTCAAGGCTGGATAGAGTGCAGTAATCTATCAGAACCAGTTTGTAGAGGAAGATGTTTCAGATAACTAGCTGGCTGACACACCAAGAACAAAACTGAAGACAATGGCCAAATATATAAAAGTGACAATGAGGGAGAACTGGAGAAAAAAACACCATTGAACAGAGGCTGAAACTAATGACAACCCAGAGAAAAGAGAGCAGCTGTGTGAAGGACCTGGCTCGGCTGCGTGGGAGGATGGCTCTGTGGGAAGGTTCAGACCTGAGGACTCGGTGTGACTCTGTGCACATCTGACGTATACACATTTTTTTTTTCAGTTGACTTAAAAACATAAGTATGATGCCAGTTTGGGGATCTGACATTTACTGAGGTCTGAATATGTGACTTTTAAGACCTGCCCTTAGCTCATGCTGTTTCTTGCCAAATGATGCAGGTTTTTAATGACTACCATGTTAACTGTTCTGGAAAATCCAACTTATGTTCCTGGATGACTGAATTATACATTGCTAAGGTCTTTGATTAAAATCATCCTTTCTACTCTTCTGTACTTTCCAACACATCAGACTGACTTGTAGGAGATACGAGGAGACTTTAATGAACACGTTCCTGTGAGTGGTAGGAGGCTGCACTCATTTGCACGCTTATAGATCAGTGTCTCCTGTGTGAATCAGGAAGGCTGAAATACAGTTTCAGTGCAAGTAACGGGATGAAACATCAGTAATGCTTCAGAGAACCGAGCCAAGTTGTTTCCTACTGACAACCTGGATCTTGTGGGCACACCCAGGGACCACAAGGGCCACCAGAGGGAGCAGCAGCTCAATGAACACAAGGTGCTTGCATTGGGGAAACTGAGTCAGGAACTTTGTGCGAGAGCCTGGCATCGCTTTTATTGCTTTTAAAGGGGAGCTAGTAAAGGTTACGGTTGCCTCACTGCTATTTTCAAGCAGTCACTACTTTGCTTTCCACTGTGGGTCTAATCACCTCATGCCATGCTGCCTCCACTCGCTGTGCGCCTTCCCTTCCTGGCGCTCCGCGCGCTGGCATGGAAGTGCCTTTGGCACAAGCAGCGCAGAGCCGGGAGCCTCCCGGGGAAGGCGCTGCGGGGGGATCAGAGACCCGTCCGGCTGCCGGCAGCTCCTTTCAGCGCGTCCCTTCCCAGCCCCCCGGGTCGCTGCTGCGGGCGCCAGGGCGCTGTTTGCACGGGCAGCCTCCCAGCGGCGGGAGCATGGGAACCACTGGCCACAGAAGGTTGTTTCAAATTACTAGTTTCAACTGAAAAAATCAACTCCAGCTTTAAATTTGTTCCCAGATAGCTATGCAGAAAACAATTCTATTTCGCAGCAGATTTAGGATAGAAGCTGGATGCTATATATTTCTGAGTAAAAATAGAAAATACTTATCTAGCCTTTCCTACATGACCTTTGTACTAGACTTTTTAGATAAAACCGGATCCCTGTGTTGTGACAACAGGAAGGTGTTAGGCTTATATTGTGTTTCGAAGTAATTGAATTTGGTGTAAAGGAACACTAAACACTATTAAAGATAACAAAGTGGCTTTAGCTGTGAACAATCCCAAGATGCATCTGAACCCTTTTAGGTATTAAAATGCCAAGAATGATGATGGAAATTACGACTGCTACAGGGGGTAATACTGAGCAGCACATCCCTCAAAACTTTCTGATTTGTCTGCTCTTTGCTAACAGCACAACAGTAGTGTCACTAACCACAAATTCAAGTCAACTTGGATGCAACAACAACAAAAACAATTAGATAGCACAACAGTAGTGTCACTAACCACAATAGTGTCACTAACCACAAATTCAAGGCAACTTGGATGCAACAACAACGAAAGCAATTAGACGACATCTAATACTGCATTATATAACTTTCCTGGCACCTGCTGAAGTATTTTTTTCTTCTAAGAAGCTGTTCATACAACTTCAGGAAGGAAATTGGCTTTGTAAACTAAATATATATAAACTGCAATTTCTGACTTTAATAATACCTGGATCCCTGAGTCTCTGAAGTGCACAAAAGTTGTTCTAGCTGTCCTTTCCTTGATTGCTTCCCTAGCTCACAAATCTCTCATTGCTTTCCAGGACATTAATGCACACGCATGCGTCACTGGTAAGCCCATCAGCCAAGGTGGGATCCATGGACGTATTTCCGCAACTGGTCGTGGGCTCTTCCATGGAATTGAAAACTTCATCAATGAAGCATCATACATGAGTATATTGGGAATGACTCCTGGCTTTGGAGATAAAACATTTGCTGTTCAGGTAACTTTTTTTTTTCCCCCATCAACTGCAGGGAAAAAGTGGTGAAGAAAATTCTGGTAGAGTTGCTTTTAGAATGGGCTTTAGCAATAAACCTTGTTAGAGTTTTACGGCTTTCAAGATTAACCTTTACTCTCAAACTTTAGAAACGCTTCTCAAACAACAGAGGTGCCCTTTATTTTGGACTCTCTTGTAAAAACTGAACTTTCGATTGCACCTTACAGGCACAAAGCCAGTCTGTGTAAACATAGGTTGCAAAGACCAAAATGAGTTACTACTACAGCAGTTCTTTAAACTAAGGCACTGCACACATTTTAATGAACTGTGGCACTGTTTTTGCCTAAACAAAAATTGGTGTACCTTCCTGTAATAAAATAAAATCAGAAAAGAGTGTAGGAATTAGGTAATATGTTCCTGTTCTACCATAGAATAAATGGTAGTGAAAGCAGAAACTGATAGCGATACTGGTAGTTGAATGGAGGGTCTGAGCAACTGCTTTGTTTGGAGTTGTCTTTCGTATTGACTCAGTGGCTGTTAGAAATACAGAGTCCACAGGGCGCCCAGTGGGACCTCTGTGTTGTCCTCCTGCTGACCAGGGGCTGGAACGAAGGTCCCTGCCCTGCCCGGAGGCAGCAGCTCTGCCTGCCCTGGGGCTTCTTTGTGCTGGCCATGGGCTAACCCACAGGCCCTAACGCAGAGCAGGACACTCAAAAAACGGCCAATGAAATAGCTGCAGGTTCCTCTAGGAAAATGAGGCTGTATTATTGCTTGTAGACCTAGGGCATGCCAAATTGTTATATCAAAGTTTGTCTCTGATAGAGGAAAAAAAAGGAATCTTAGAGATAACTGAAGCTATGTCCTACAGGGATTTCATATTGAGCTTTTTTTTTGGGGATGGGGGTAGAATCTTTCTACAAACTGATGGGGGTCCTGGGACCATTTGGTCTGCCCTTTGTGCTCTTCTGTTTCCACTGTGTGGAGTAATGGCCTGGAATGAGGTGTTCTACTCCTGAAGAGATGTAGAAAGTGCCAACGAAATGCAAGATTATTTAAATATAAGCTATTTTGCATGGGATTGCTTCAGAAATACATGAAATACAGCGACTCCTGAAGAGATGTAGAAAGTGCCAATGAAATAAAAGATTATTTAAATATAAGCTATCTATTTTGCATGAGATTGCTTCAGAAATACATTAAATATAGCAGAGCCCTTCCAATAGATAAAAAGCCATTCAAAGCACCAGCAGTAATTGCCAGTTTAACTAAAGGGTTAACCACTCTTCCCCATGTCTTTCCTCCTTCAGGGGTTTGGTAACGTGGGCTTGCATTCTATGAGATACTTGCATCGTTTTGGAGCAAAATGTGTCGCTGTTGGAGAGTTCAATGGTTCTATCTGGAATCCCGATGGGATTGACCCGAAGGAACTAGAAGATTACAAATTGGTATGAAATTTAGCAGAGAAGAAACGTTTCAACTTTGTTGGCTTTACAAGCACTTAGGATGACTGTAAACTGGTGTAAATTTGTAATATTTAGATCATGCTACAGTGAGGAATTTCTAGATGGCTCAGGAATGTTCTTTTTGCTTTCTCCTAATCGCCAGCACGACGCAGGTGGTTGGTGCTAGCTGATGGTGCGGCTTTGGCAGCCAGCTTGCGTCGTAACCTTGGGCAGTTTTTGCCTTTTGACCTGCCTTTGTGAAAGGGAAAGGGTTTGCATGTGCGCAGGCCAATTATTTTGGTTTCAGAACTGGAGAGGGTGCTTATTTTGCCTTTCTTCTGACTAAACTAGGCCAGGCCAGGAAGCCCCTGAAGGATTCCTGGGTGCGAATCACAACCATGCGTTAGCGCGTCACCGCGCGCTCTGCCTGTTGGTTAGCCACCCGCCGAGCGGTGCTGAAGCACTGACAGCCCCTCTGACAGATGCTAGCATACGATCTCCTCGGGAGCTCATTTGTCATGTGCTTCTGTTCTTTTTAACCCACTTTCTTGAAAGTATTAAAAGATTCTCTCACTAGACAAAAGCCATCAATACTAAATTCTAAAAGGGTATTTTTCAATCTTAGGCAAAGCAACGTGTCCTGTGCGGAGCAGACTAGTGGGTCATTTCAGTTGTTTGAAAGCTATTGTGTTTACCTTGTATTTTAAGGAGTTGAGAGGGACTACATGTTTTTGTATACGTCAGGGAGCAAACAACATGAGCACCTTTGTCCAGAGAGCAGTTATGCCTCAATCATGGGAACTTAGATCACTATCTACACTTTGTGATCTGCTTCTATTGCCTTTTCTAAGCATGAATTATGTTGTGTACTGTCTTACTAGTGCTGTTTTTTACTCCCTTCTCTCTCTCTTAAGAAGGCTAGAAGATGGGAGGGAGGTAAAACGCGCTCACCCTCTAAAAAACATTGATTTGTTTCCTTTGGACAGCAACACGGGACAATCATGGGCTACCCCAAAGCACAGCAACTGGATGGCAGCATCTTGGAGATCGACTGCGACATTCTCATCCCTGCTGCCAGCGAGAAGCAGTTGACCAAGGCCAATGCTCACAAGGTCAAAGCGAAAGTAAGTTAGAGAAGTCGAATGCAAAGTGGAGAAAGGCTGCTGAAATGCTATATTCACTGATGAGCGTGGCTGCAAACGTACATCTCTGATTCAGCGGTTGCTCTGCTGTGATTCCTTTCAGATTATTGCCGAAGGTGCCAATGGGCCTACAACCCCTGAAGCTGACAAAATCTTCCTGGAGCGGAACATCATGGTTATCCCTGTAAGACTGGTTTGATCGTCGACTTTTGTTAGGAGTAGTGTTTCCATAAATCGTAGCAAAGTGTTATTTGTTGAATGTTGTTGTTATTTTTTTTTTTAAAGAGTACCTCCGACGTCTGGAAAATGGGAGAAAATTTTGCTTAAGATGGGTGATAATTACCTAAAGATCTCACTGCAATAGTAAATGCTTACTCAAAGATAACTATCCCATGAAGGCTACATCATCAGAAGGGAGAACAAGTATTTCTTAAATAGGTTCTGTAGTCTTCACTTCTGGAGTAGTAGTTGTTATTTGCCTGACTAAATAATTCATTAAAAAAAAGAGAAAGGCAGAGCAAAAATGTTTGTAAACATCATGTCTGCAAGTTATGCTCTGGCTAACCTGGCTATCATAGATTGATGGATTATGTGTTGCCCACAGTCTTTGAAAGAATAAGACCTGGGAGAAAGGGTGTCCCTGTCGAGTTAAAAAAAAAAAAAAAAAAAATCTTAGGAGCAGCTGCTCTTCTGGTCTTTACCAGTTGAGATGGCCTAAGGATGCCCTAGTTTTCTTGCTTGAAAACTTGTACTAAAGTACAACAAACAAAACTGTACTGGGTTCTAAAGTCCACTTTCAAGTCAACAGAAGTAATCTCTGGAAAAACATAAATACTGTCACCAGAAATAACTAGATTGACTTCTTTACTGCAATTTAAACGAGTATTTTGCACATAATGTTTTTGCTTACTTTTTCTAACTACAATGCAAGACATCTCTGTTTCTGTGCAGGATCTCTACTTGAATGCTGGTGGTGTGACAGTCTCCTATTTTGAGTGGCTGAAAAACTTGAACCACGTCAGTTATGGCCGCTTGACTTTTAAATACGAAAGGGATTCAAACTACCACTTGCTCAGTAAGTGCTCAGTTCTGTTTTCACTTGCTTTTTATTTTAACTATGAACTGCATTTTAAATGAACTGCAACTCACTTGATTTAAATTAAATGCATCCTTTTTCTGTTGCCACCTAGTAATTCCTAATGTGATTTATTTTTCATTTTTGTCAAAATACTGACCACAAACCCACTTGGTATTTGAGGAGTATTCGGAATTTTGAGCGATAACATTGTTCTGCACATACAACAATGGAGAATGTCTGTGAAAGTCAATGCTATCATTGGTAGAAGCACTGCAGAAACCGGCTTATGGCCTACAGCTCCACTTAGGGCCACTGTGTGCCCTTCCCAGTTTATGGGCCAGAATACTGATGGTGTGGAGAGAATAGGCTTAATGGAAAAAAAATAGAAAGAAAAACAACAGATTTTCTCTCTATTTTTAAATGAAACTTGTGTAGAGAAAGGTAGTCACGGGGATAAGTAGCATGGATATGAAATACAACGGGGAATAAATTATGGCTTTAACTATTTCGACTGATGCTATCAAATTGGGAATGTTGGTCAAGCTGCTGTCAACTTTCTGAAGCTGCTAAGGTAGGATCAGTAACAGCTACAGTCTGCTCACCATCTGACTTCATCCCAGAGCAGTAATCCTGGAATATTGATACTCATAACAGAGGCGTTCACCTATAAAACTATAGAATTAGCATCTTGCCTTTTTCTTACAAAGCAAAGCATAAGATGATCTGCTGCCTTCCGCCAGCCCCCCCAAGCCCTGTAATCTGCATTTCATGCCTGTGAATGCTGAAAGGGCAGGGGAGGATACCTATTTCAAACGCATTGGTTACCTTGCCTTTGCTTTTTCCCTTTTCTAGTGTCTGTCCAGGAAAGCTTGGAAAGAAAATTTGGGAAGCATGGTGGAACTATTCCAGTGGTGCCTACAGCAGAATTTCAGGACAGGATATCAGTGAGTAGTTGCTGTGTTTTTTGGCTGTTCCTGTAGCTGTATCCTGGTGTTGAGACTGCAGTCTAAATCCTCCCTTGGAGCTGTTAGGGATGAGTTTTACATCAAGGTGCTAAGTGCAATTACCTGTATGGCCAAACACTTAAAGGACTGGATCTTAACTGCTCAGGAGAGCTGGAAGCCTTTTTATTTTCTATCCAAGGCAAAGTATCTCCA
>NW_010576866.1:5513-16307 GCF_000705375.1 Tinamus guttatus | reverse complement strand
CTTCATAGACAGTGTTTTCAAATGAATCTATTTGAATAACAAGTGAAAGCTCCTTAAATATAGGAAGCATTTTTATTTGCTTTATTCAAGGAGGATTATCCAAGCAGGCTTTTATTCCTCACTCAAGAAATGCCTTCATTCTTAAAGGAAGAGGTGGCTATGATTGATACACATTTCTGTCACCTTGTGCAAGAAAGGAAATCAGCAGGACACTTGAATACCAATTTCATAGTGACAGAAACTCATAGAGAAAAGAATTGGTGCTCTGTGCTAAAGCAAAGAATCAAATATTTAATTTCATTCATATGTAATGAAAAAAAAAATCCCTGTGGTTTGAAATTCAGCACCTAACCTCACAGAGCAGTCTCACCGGGTGACAGTCACCAGGAAAGCTCAGAGATCAGCACCTGCAAAGACAGAAAACATGGTAATCATCAGGTAATTCAGTTACTCCTGCGTGGACTGGGAAGGTGTCACAACAGGGAAGGCAATGACTCAGTTATTAGACCTGTAAATATCTACCTATTAAAGCACTTAGATAATTCACCAGCCATGAAGCAACACTTGATTAAGACCTAGAAAGAACAGTAGGTGTGGTTCAAAATGTATCCATCATTATCTGTGGTAATAACTACCATTGACTCCTAGAAAGCACTTGCAAGAGCAAAGACACCAATAAAATCCATCGCATTAATTTTGGCAAAATTCTTGCTGATGCCATTAAGACTGTTTGAAGGCATGACCTAAAGTCTGCATTTGCAAAACCATCCAAAAGAAGAAATCTCACCATGCTTCAGAGTTCCTGGACAGGCTGGACATGGAGGGCACCCTTGGAGTCATCTCCAGTCCTTTGTGTTATAGAAACATAGAATCATTACAGTTGGAAAAGTCCTTCAAGATCATCAAGTCCAACTGTAAGCCCATCACCACTATGCCCACTAAACTGTGTCCCTAAGTGTCTCATCTACACATTTCTTGAACACTGCCAGGGATAACTATGGCGTGGATGATAGCTTGGGCAGACCCCTCTTTTTCAACTATATCTGCAAAGGCAAAGATGATGATGGAGACCCTAATGCATGCCAGTGGGACACTGCTCTTGGCTGCTTTTTTAGACATCTGCCCCTTGAGGTCAAACACTGCAACTTTTTATAAGCTGTTTAGGCTAGATGAACCCCACGGCAGACTAATTCCTTGGCCTAGATGGCCTAGAGAAGAGCTCCAAATGGGCTATCACTCTTGCGGTAAATGTCTCAAAGCCTAAAGAACAGCAGGACCATGAAGTCCTCTCTGATCAAGAGTTGATCTCCACCAACCGGTGTGTGAGAAAGTCGCTAGTGATGATGGATGGGAAAAGCCAACATGAGCTGTAAGTGGGGCACCCGCTTTGGACACCTTTCGCCATGAGTGAAGAGACTCTACAAGCCAGACAAACACTGCTGAAAAAGTGCAAAGCACTTTGCTTTGACGTGCAATAGATGGCCAGAATTTAATGAAGTAATGGGCCAAGCATTGGCATGCTCATGGCTTCAATGAGAGCCTTTGCTGATGAGGCAGAGCCAGGTGGAGTAGCGCTGGCCTCCTCTGCTCCCTCCAATGGACCCTTGATGATGCTGAGTTGCCACTTTCCAGTGACCATCTTTGAACTTGATTCAATTCCCCACTGAATTCCACCAATGATCCCAGCGTCAGCAGTCCTACCTCTGTACCCACCTTCCTTATCTCACCTAGATCCACTCGGATATTTTTGCGTCACTCTTTCTCACAACTTAGCAGCTTTCTCAGCACTCTGAGACAAGGTCATACAGCTAGGCCAGGCTGGACTTGTTCCTGGGCCACCTGGCTGAACTCCTGGGAAAAGAAAGAAAAGGTTATGGGAGGGTTACAGAGAGCAGATTGCAGCAGATTGCAGATGAGACCAAAAGGCTACCCATAAATTCGTTCTTTTCCCACTGCAGTCAGCAAGTGACAGACTGCCAGGGGCCTGGGTCAGGCCCCCTCATCCTCGCGATAAGCAACCTGGGAAAGGTTTTAGCAAAGGTGCCTGTAGTTGCTGTAGCTTCAAAACTATTCAGAGCAATCAGCCGAAAGCTGGAGGCAAGATGTTGCAGAAGAATGGCATGATGCTGGCTGCGTGATGGGGTGGCAGATGGGACCCAGTGTTAATGAATGCAAAGCAGGGCATGCAAGAGAAAATAACACTAACAACACACGCACAGCAGCAGACTCAAACTCAGCTGTTACCATTCAGGGGAGAGAGGCTGGATTTGCTGCAGATAATTTTCTAGAAAGGCCAACTAGATGCTCTGAAGGAAGCAGGAAGGCAAACAGTGTTAGGAAGTATTAAAAAATAAAAGAGTGAGAGTGAAAAAAAACAGAAAACATACTTGATATAATCTAAAATGCACATGCAGTTTGCATCTGCTCTTCTGGGAACCTCATTATCTCCAAGTACATGTAGTGCAAGGCAAAAATGTACAGTAAAGGAAAACAGGGGTGTTATTTTAACCTGAAGGAATTAAGATGCATCGTCTGAAAAGAGACAACTGAAAGGTGCCATGGGAAGATCCAGCATCACAAATGCTACCAAAAAGGTAAATAGGGAGTTCTCATTTTTATCCCTAGAGGTGATCATCGAGAATGTGCAGAACAAAACAAACAGAAGTGAAAATTGTGGATCTTGGTGCCTCTGGAGGATGAAGGGATCCGAAAGAAGATGGGAGAAGGTCCTGAGGGGGTAGAGTCTTTGGGGCTGGTAAACACTATGGTCAAAGTGCAGCTCGTATCTCAAAAATACCACTAGCTTGCTGATGCTGGACGCAAGACAGAAATACTAAAGAAAAAAATTGCAATCTATAAATTCCTGTTTCTTACAATATTTTCTTAAGTTTTGTTAGCTGCATTTACCAGACTTAGATTATTTGTGCTATATTTTTCAGAACATCCTTTGGGGGATGATGCTTGCATGCTTAAAGCCAGGTCGCTAATATCCCAAAATGGCATTAGAGGGCAGTGCATCTCAATCTAAGGGGACATCTTTGGGGTGGCAAGCATCAGCTTCAGCCGAGTCTCCAAAACATCCGTATGGCCCTGGGAATCAGGAGAGCAGAGTGGTTCCCCCACATGTATGCGGGGTGAGATGTGATTCGAAGCAAGGCATGCAAGAAAGCAAAACTGAACTTGGTCGAGGAAGAAGTTAGAGCAAAAGTCCTTAAATCACATGATTTGGAGTGATAATTTCTGGCCAGGGTGCCTAAGCAGAGGGCAGACGCCATCACATCTCTAGTTTTTCTTAAAGGCCCTAGCAACACCTTCAAACCTGGAAGAACTTATTTTATTTTTCAGAAAATACCCATTTTTTTCTACTGCCACCTTCACAGTCTCCTTCAGGGTGACCCACATGGCAAAATAAAATACCAAAAAGTACTCCAATGGAAGAAAATTCATCCTGGCCTAGGAAGTTAACTCAATTCTGGTGGCTGCTCAACCAACTCTAGTGGCCAAGAAGGCCAATGGGATCCTGGCCTGCACCAGGAGAAGCATTGCCAGCAGGTTGAGGGAGGTGATCTTGCCCCTCTGCTCAGTCCTGGAGGCACCTGGAGTATTGGGGGCAGTTCTGGGCTCTCCAGGACAAGAGGAACATGGGGCTTCTAGAGAGGATCCAGCGTAGAACCACAAAGATGATTAAAGGGACTAGAGCATTTATTGTATGAGCCTGGCCTGCTTAGTCTGGAGAAGAGAAGACGGAGAGGAGATCTGATCAATATGTATAAGTACCTGAGGGGAGAAGGTAGGGAGGATGGGGCCAAACTCTTCTTGATGATGGCCAAGGGGTAATGGCTATAAATTAACACACAGGAAGTTCCACCTCCATATGAGGAAGAACTTCTTTACCGTGAGGGTAATAGGGCCCTGGCACAGGCTGCCCAGAGAGGCTGTGGAGGCTCCTTCTCTGGAGATCTTCCAAACCCGCCTGGATGCCACCCTGTGCCCCGTGCTCTGGGTGTCCCTGCTGGAGCAGGGGATTGGACTAGATGATCTCTAGGGGTCCCTTCCACCCTCAGCCAGTCTGTGATTCTGTGATTCAGTGATGCCGAGGTGTTGTTGAAAGGTACCACTTCAACCCCGGATGCCTTCGAATCTGCTTCATGATCTCTAAAATACTCTAATAGCTCTAAAATAAAACAGAAGGGAACTGTGCTGTAATTTTTGTGTAAAAATCTCTGATGAATAGCAACCATAAAGAGCTGACAAAGAAAGGCATTTACAATATCCTTACCTCAGCAAAGAGAACATTTGAAAATGTCACTAAGGAAGCAAAGAAAATTGCCTATTTTTGTCATATATAGTGACCCCAAAACCCAGAAAAGTGTGGGTTTTTTACCTAGTTTTTACCTGCTTCACAGTTTCACCTAGTTTCACATTTTGGCTCAGTTCCACATTGAGAATGACTAAGACAACATCCAGTCACACACTGACTTCAGCACATACTGAAGTTTCCCAGACCCATATTTAAATATTTTTTATCACAGCTAATGAAAGCTCTGCTGCTACTGACACTACACAGGGGAGTATTTTGGTTTGGGCAATGAGGGGGAAAAATAATATAAATGAGGAAATGACCATTTTGTTCTCTCATCACTGTCTCAAGCTTGTTTGAAGAACTGAAAAAACATGTTGAAAATCTAAGTGAATATATTACGCTTGACTAGACTCAGTACAAATGGGACGTCTGCCGTGACTGTGAGAAAAAATGGTTTTGCTGCTCAGCCCAAGCAATGTTTTCTGTAGTAAGTTACTCAGATCTATGGCTACTATTTAGCCATAGACTCTTTGTGCCAAAGTTGCAGGTTGCTTACATGCTTCAACCCCACTCTCTGCAGCATTGATAATATTGGAAGAATTCCAGGAGTTTTGTGGGTGCTTTTATATGAATGAAGAAAAAAGGAAAAAAAAAACTGCATTGCACTGGTTATTTGTTTTAAAATGAAAAGCCTTGAGAATGATTTTGGAAGCTGAGGTAGACAGTGCTGGAGCATGTGGAAGAGAAGGGAAAAAATAACATTAGAAGTTGGCTTTCTATCCATCCCAACCATTTCCTTGCATGCTTGCAATGAAAGTTTTATTTCAAGTGTTACCCTCTTTCTTTTAGCCTCTTTTCTTCCAACCATGGAAAAGTGCTGATTATCATTTAGAACCATTTCGGCTAAAATATTACCTGAATCTGCTGCAGGTTTAATGGTGACCCTAATTTATAAGCTATGGTTTTGAGTGCTCAAACTGAGACCATTTGAAAGTTTCTACACATCTATTCTTTGCAAATTAAAGTATCTTGAGCGGAGTTCTTGAAAAACAGGAGGAGTCTCAAACAGCAATTTTAACACCAGTAGCAAAATCTGGATGAAAGTTCCTTCCACATTTACAGGTGCACTTATTCTTTGTGAACTGAAGTGTAATTCCGTATTTGAGAGTAAATTCTAAGAACTGGAGGTTGTTTTGGAAATGCATCCGTGCTGACAATTTACAGGTAGGCAAGGTTACCCTTCCGCTGGCTGCAGATTTCTATCAGATTCTGTGAACAATCATTTTCAGTTCAAAACAGGTGGATCCAGGAACTTAAGATTCAAGGAGAATCTGAAGCCGCTGTAGACTGCTGTAAGATGCTTTCTACATAGCAAGAATTACTTGGTGCGAAAAACACATTGGTAGGTAGTAGGACAAGCATGCGTTGTAACAGGCTGTCTGGAGAGATTGTGAAGTCTCTGTTCTTGGAGATATTCAAGATCTGACCAGATAGAGACCTGAGACCGGGTAGAGACAGGAGACTAATTCTACCCACTGCACGAAGCAGGATTGACCTCCCTTCCAGACACAATTATTCAAGGATTCTGTGGTTATTTCCATGGCTTTGTTCCTTGTTATAATCCTCCGGAGAAGTGAGACCAAGGTGAGCATCCAGGCTTATTGGGCTCTCAAGAAAGTGCTATGACCTCAGGAAAATGGGCAAAAGGAGGAGTCCTTCTCTTCTACCCCTAGTTGTTTAGCTTGGAAATGGCATGAGTTCTGTGAAGTCCAAGCAGATGGTGGCACTTGCTGTGTTCCCTGAATCAGCCACTTGCGCAGACTTGCCCTAATAAATTTCCTATTGCCTTATTTGAGGTTACTCCTTGTTCTCCACAGTAAAGCACCGCATCAGACATCTTCAGGAGCAATGTCAGTTCATTGAAGAGAGTTGGCTATTTCCCTTGAGCCAGAAGAATCACTCTAGGAAAGCCATGGATTCTCACCAGTGACTATATGGTGACAGCTCAGACACTTAAGATGGAATCTGCACAGGCCAGCTACTGTAGGCCCAACCATTAAGTTTTAAGCCTGCCTATGGAAGTGCAATATATTACCCAAGCTGGTGCTTTCATGTAATTTATGGCTTGGCCTTCTGAAGACTATCACAAAATTTCATCCAGTCAGTGAGGGACTACCATCTTTTACATAGAAGTTTGGCTTCTTTCCTCTGTATATAGACTTTTCGTGCTGGGTCATGTTTTCACCTGGCTTTCAATATGGCTTTCTTCCTCTTGGGAGAACATGCTGCATCTTTGACTCCAGAGTGGTCCAAGTGAACCTTCAGCAAGCCAGGCAGCATTTTTCAGCTGTTTAGCAGTAATACGCCAGGACAGGAGCATGTACATGGGGTACTTCTATTGCATGGTCACCTAAGATATCTTATGTAGTTATAGTGCAATTCATCTAACCAGTTTTAGCCATCTAAAACATAGATGCCCAGTCTCAGCCGTTTGAATAATTTTCAAGCATGGGCAGTAAACAGGAGGTGAGTCACCTCTAGAGGACAAATATGTCCATGGAGCAGCACTTTCTGCTTTTGCTGGAGCAGTTTCCATTTTCTATTTTATGTCCTGGGAGTTATTTTTGTTCTAATGTTTCATCTCATCAAGAAGTGTGTGTACCTTGGGAGTTTTTGGTAAGTGTATACTTCACAACATTCTTCTGTAGTAAGTAAAAAAGTTGTCTGTGTTTATTCAGAGCACACGGTCTCATAGAAGAGAGAAAAAGCCCTTGTTAAGGTAAGATATAAGACAACATGATGACTGGAGATTAAAACAAGGTTAACAATGAGGGCAGACTATCCTGCATTTTCCTAAGTGGGATTCTTGCTCCTTCCTTCTAAGATATTGTACCGATTAATTAAAAAGGGCCTGATACAAAGGTACATTGAGGAGGTATCTAGCCTAACCTAGTAAATGCTATGTGAATCTTAAGAAAAGGCACTGCAGTCAGAGATGAAGTACTTAATGATCTGATCTCATGGTATCATGGAGGGCAAATAAGAAAATTGAAAACTGAACTCTCATCTTTTTTAATACAAAAATGCCCATCACGTCCCTTGTTTTCCCTCTTACATCCTTTCAAATTTATATAAAACCAAGCTACAGAGCATAAATGATGGCTAAGCGGCCAAATGTGAAGATCGTCCATCCTTCTGTTCCTGAAAAACAAAGAAGACCTCAGAAAAAAAAAAAAAAAAACCCACCCGCTCTTCAGGTAAATGCCTTGTAAACAGGCATTATCTTCACCGTTAGGGCAGACCACATGCACGTAAAAGGATGTGTTATCAAAAATATCTATAATGACCTTAAAAAGTACAAGAAGTGCTAATGAATTTCTTGTTATTTTAGAAAGGGACTTTCTTCTCTTTTGCTGCGGAGAGCTTCCTGAAGCAAAAACAAATGAAGCTCCTCTCTTTCTTTCTAAATATAAGTTAGAAAACATTTTAACTAAATTTCTACTCAGTTTTCTTCTGGCTATCAGAATTGGCAGCTGATACTCCGAATGAAGGCTTTTAAAGCTCACTTGTAGCTTAATCAACGCACAATGTCAAAGAGAGGAGTTACAGTCAGGACTGTTATTAACCCGTCACAGGTGTTGGAAAGAGGGGAGGCAGAGAAATGACTTCCCCAGGTCACAACTGGAGTTAGTGGAGGAGGCAAAATCAGGGTGAGGAGCTGTTGACCATGTCTGGGCTCATCCCTCTGAAGTTTGTTGCCTTCGGTGGCAGAAACAATGGGTTTGTCTCTTGGTGTTGTCTCTTTCTCAGCCCATCCTCTTTCTCAGTTACATTTTGGGTTACAGTTTTTCATTTTCAAGCCCCCCTGTTGAAGTTGGTCATTGGTTGCCCAGTCTCCAAAGGGCAGAGCTGACTTGCACTGCCTCCCTCATTAAGCCACAGTGGGAAGAGAGAGCTGGAGCCTTGTGGATTAAACACATGATAATCTTAATCTCTCTCAGTACACAAATACCTTGGTATTATTTGCCTAGTTTCATCATGTTTGCTTCTCTCCCCAGTCCTACAATGCTGACTCTAGGGCAGTGCCTATCACTTGGAGTCCTTCTGCTAGGGCAGTGCCTATCACTTGGAGTCCAGAAGGACTCCAAGTCTAGGATCAATCACACTATGAAACTCAATGAGAATAAAAAGGATCAAGCTATACATATTGATGTCTGGACCAAGGTCAGGGGAAGGAACTCTTCATCTTAATTTGTTAATGCAAATCGTATTTCCAGTTAGGAGAGATGATATGGATATACTCTGATGTCATTTTGTGGTGATTGTGTGGTGTCATTGGTGAACAATAAACAGCCAAGCAAGCAGGTGCTGTCACTATATTATACGTAATATATCTTCTCTTTATATTTTGTATTCTATGTGTATTCTTTCTGTAGTTTATGAACTGCACATATCTGGCATGGCATTTGGAGTATTTTCTTTAGCTAATTTTAAATAAGCTGACAAAACACTCCAAGGAGACTTGGTGTCTGTGGTTTTTATTAGTCACATCAAGTATTCTGGGTTTTCCACTTGCTCACTGTGATAACAGCTAATAAGAATTTTCTGTCTTGACGGCTATTGTTGGTATCATGCAGATAACGCAGCTGTAACAAAAGTGGTCCTTAGGACATCTCAGCAAGGGTCAGTTAAGGTCTGATGGATATGAACTAAATCAGCCCGAGGAGATCTCATCCTGTCTTCACTGCTTAAACACAAGTGACATCAGCCCCTCTCTAACAACCGTATGAACTCCCAACAAATCCTCACTTTCAAAGCCTTCTTTCTTCTATTAAATATATATATATATAATAGTGTAAATTTCCTATAATAAAAGAAAATTAGACTTGCTAATTAAAGCCAACATTTACAAATTAGAAATTAAGAAATCGTGGAGCTTCACTTCACCCCCTTTGAACACATGCCTTAGGATACAACCTTTAACTATCTGATTAAATAATACCTTTTCTACAGGATCCTCTTCTCCTGTAGGGATGCCTGTGGTATATCAACAAGCAGAGATCAAAATAGGGCTTCAGAAGGGCTGAATTATGAAAGTTAGAGGCATCAATATAGAAGAGTATGCGTGTGTGTCCAGAGGAGAAATAAATATTCATATGTTGCCTTTCCGTCCCAATCCCTGCCTGCAGTGAGTGTCACCATTCCCTTGCAAGGCATGAGAAGATGGTAGAGTGATGGGATTTGCAGGTGGAAAGTGGCTCTGCAGCAAAGTTTGCCCATTTCTTGTCAAGCTGGGACATGCATCCAACCTAGAAGCCGACTGCTTCTAAGCCTATGACTTAGGTTGGCCCCTTGGGTGAGGATCCTTTCCTTGGGACTGAATGTGCTGTAGTAGCTTTGTCCTTGCTTTGGGAGCAAAACATGAGTCTTCTGATTTAGCAGCTGCACTAGTAACCTCTAAAAGCTGCCACTGGGCAAGTGCCCTGGTCAGATGGATAAGCCTGGTGAAACAGGGTCCAGCTGTAAAGTGTTGGAACATTAAATCTTTGAAGGTCAGAGGAGGAATTTATTGGAGTTGAGTGAGTTCTGTTTTACAACCTGATAAATAGGTGCTGTTTCTTTGTGAGAAACAGCTACAGGGCATGAAATATGAACTGCTTTATGGAAATAGTCCTGCACTTCATTAGCATGTTTCACACTCCTGCTAGGTCACCTTTCTCCGTCTTTCCCCCTTTCAGGTCCCAGAGAGGCACTGACCATCATATACCATGCACGACACCAGCACAGTGACTGTTGTGGACATCTTGGAGCTTGCAATACTCTGGATTTGCCGACCGCATGGTTTTGTGCTTCAGGCATAATTGCATTCACCTTCAAGAGTGGTGTAGCTCAGTGCTCAGCTTCAAAACACACTCTGCTCCAGCAGTTATGGTTTGCGCCAACCTTGCAACAACCAGAGATGCCTGAGTTAGTGCTAGGATCTGGGTCCAGGACTTTTCATGAACATGCTAGTTCGTCTGAGTGAAGGGGATAAATCTGAGTAAGGAGGTTGTTTTTGCTAAGGCCTCTAAGATGGGAGATGCAGTTTAGACACCAAGGCAGCACAGGGCAGGTTCACTGCTAATTACAGTAAACAGAGTTTGCTAATGACAACTAAAAGACGAATGGGAAGGTTTGGTGGGAATCCTTCAGCCAATTGTGACACCTGCCATGTGAGAACATTTGTCCCGTTCGTAGTCAGTGCAGACTACAGATACTTCTGCAGCGCGATTCATCTCACCCTAATGCAGATACCTAAAATAGGCCAGCTGAGCTGCACCTACCCCTCCATGGACTGCAAAAAGAGCTGGGCGACTTGCTCAGGAGCCAGTGCTTACAACAAGCTCAACAGTAAGAAAGGTGAAAAGCACCTTCTTTATCTGAAACTGTTTTTTGGTTGTTGTTTAGGTTTTTTTTTTTGGGGGGGGGGGGGGGGGGGGGGGTTTTCTTTT
>NW_010576865.1:15390-30954 GCF_000705375.1 Tinamus guttatus | reverse complement strand
AAAAAAAAAAAAAGAGCAGCATAATGGTTGCTCAATTCAGCTAGAATATAGCGTCCAGTTAAGTGGTAATTTTATTACTTCAGAGCTAACATACAGAACATAAGGAATAGATAGTGAGACACAGCAGCCTGCCTGGGGAAGGGAGGACTCCATGGACAACCACATGTTTTGTTCTGTAATAATACATTACTTAAGACAGTTGGATTTTTCATCAGACAATCTGTGTTTACAGAGATAGGCCTTTATTGTGCTCCGCTATTTTACAGCTGAGAACACTAAGTAAGCAAGCATTTAATTGATTTACCATAATTGCAGACTTGGGAACGACCCAGATCTACCAACTTGCTCTTCCTTGTGGTATATGTTGGCTCCTGAAGCATAAGCCAATTCAGTCTTGTAGACATATTGGTGGCTTCATCAGTAGCCTTTCAAATTAACGATTTTCTATGCTTTGATTTCTAGCTGATTTTTTACTATGGGATTGGAGACAGCTGGTGTCCACAGAACTACTACGATGAGATCAAAATGGATTTTCCAGATGGGGACATTCGACTTTGTGAGAAAGGGCTCCGCCATGCCTTTGTGCTAGATGCCAGCAAGGAGATGGCTTCCATGATTGCAGACTGGCTGCAGGATGATTTGACCAAATTATAAACAATGATTCAGTGATTAACTGAATGATGTAATTATTTTGTGAACGTGTAATTTTTTTGTGAGAGAGTCTGTCCTACTTTTCTCCATTGATTATAGATTATGGCTTGTTTTCTACTAAGAGGTTTTAGAGAAAGTTAAAGAGAGACTGGCTGGTCCAAAGTATAGTTTTATCAATTTAATGGTTATGTACCTGCATGCTGTGTCTTCAGGACTCTGCAGGACTTGGCAAGTATGGAACATTGTCTTGTAGCACTCTAGACTACACCAATACTAGATTCACTGGCTACAGGTGCACCTTAGCTTAGTTAGTACCACATCACTTACATGCTGAAGGGATCATTTGGGTGCAGCCCAACTGGTCTGCCTTAGAGAGAAGTATCAAGCTATTCTATATGATATGGTTAAAATCCCACTGTGGCAATGGATCCTGGTCTTTTGAGAAAGGCATGACCTTCTCCTCTTGTCTCATGTGTCCAGGTCGCCCTGTCACATGAGTAATGTACAGCCAACAGCCCAAGTAGCCCTGGTGTTGTCAGCGACAGGTCAGATGGCTTTTGGAGGTCAGGTTGAGTTCAGGCGTTTTACAACGGAAATGTGAACATGAAAACATGAAGTATGCAGTTTCCCTAAGGCTCAGGAGTTCAGGGTACCGCGTAGCAAGCATAGAGTAAGGTAAGTGTGGCTACTCACCTACTGAATACATTTGGAGCACGTATCTGGAACATGATCAAGTGTTTCATTTTCAGATTCACTGTAGAGAAGTTAAAGAGTCCCAGTCAAAAGTGCCAATATTAAAAGGTTAAAAAACGATAGCAGAATCTGTATTTAACTACCTATAAGTGCCCTATCACTCCAAGCTCAGATTCTCTTAATGAAGCCCAGGGGAACACTGTTTGCTCAGCAGCTTTGAAGAATTAAACCAGTTTTAATACTTGCCTAAATTTCAGTTTCTTTTTGTAGGGACTGAAGTATGAAATTTTGTGCCAAGACACAAATCAGATAACTCTGTTGTAAGAAAATGGCTATCACTTCTACCGTGGTTGCACCCATGAGTTGCATGAAATAGCAGCATTTAGAGCTTTGCTAACAAGTATGCTGCAATAGCAGCATTTAGAGCTTTGCTAACACAGTTCTCACAGTTGTTCATCCTTCTCCATTTTAGATAGCAAAAAAACAGCAGAAAGAAACCTCCTACCAGTTGTGATAACGGAAGAACTTACAGCCTAAAGCTAGAAATGAAAATAATGCAAGTAAGGGGAATAGAGCCAAGTGTAATCAGGAAAAGCTTTCTAGCCATGAACCTGTGAAGCAATCTCCCAGTGGAGACATTTATAAATAAACAAAACGCTACATAATATAGTCAGGGGCAGCTCTGTCCTAGCAAGCAGATTAATTTAGCTGATGCATTAGGCAGCTAACTTAAATAATTTAATATTTGAGGTACTACTCAGAATGATATTGGAGAAAGTTCTCTGTGAGGCAGAAAGACTGAATAAGTAACCATTTCCTCACTTTTCTTACATGGTTATATAGCACTTTTCACTTCTCTCTAAATCCTCCTTTAATCGTTCCCTGGTATTTAAAGCAATTTGTAATAGCATTCAGTTTCTGGGTATTTTTTGACTAGTTTGGAACTTGCAGGCAGCAGTTTGGAACCTGAGGGCAGCCAGTGCATTTAAGTGACCTTTTTTTGCACGGTAAACTAGTTTACATTTTGAGAGTAACCAGTGAATTTTCAGATTATACTGCCATATAGGAACAGATAGGCAAAGGAACGGATGATGACGCTTGAGGCAGAAGTGTTGCTGCAGCACAGGGAAGAGACAGATTTGTTCAAAAGAAAGGGACTTTGCCTGTGCAATTAACTGATTTTGTATTGGAGAACCATGGAAACTTCCTTTATTTTCTCCAGGTTCACATTCAGCAGTGATCAGACCAACTGTTGCACTCACTTTTAAAATCCACAGTTGTGTGTTTTGTGTCTGGGTGTGTTCAAACAGCCCCCAGATGTTGATGTGCTGTTACAGTGTGTGGTCTTCTATGGCAGATGCTAAATGCATCCATTGGCCTAGGTGCTCCCTGTGACTGAATAAAGGGTGTGCATATATATATATATAAATATATTTATGTATGTGTGTGTGTATATATATGCACACACATATGCATGCATGTGTTTGTTAGCAGTGCATAAAAAACACAGTTCAACTGGTCGTTGTGGTTTACACATTGATACAGTTGAATAAAACATGGATTCTTTGAAGTTTATGGAATCAGATAATTGAGCTGGAATCGATCTGCAGAAGTTCAGCTCTTAGAGCGGATCTTCTGGGAACAGAAAAGGTCTTGCATTAACCAAAGACGACAGGCAACTATAAAAGCTGGAAACTGAAATACTTACAGAAGAACCGTTGTTTACAGTGCAGTATTCGTATACTTTGTATAAGAAATTAATTTAGCAATACTTGTACTTGACTTGTGTATCCTTTTATACAAGTGTTAATTATAATAGATCCTACCACCTGCATTAAGATTTAAACTGAGATTAGATCTGGCCAGGAATGATCAGATCTACTGCAAGATAATGCCTTACGATTTTCTTAAATAAATTTTCTCTAAAGTTATCAAAAACACAGTGATTCAATTGCTTCCGTCCTTCTAGAAGCTATGACCGTAAGGCTAAGATTTGAAAATCTGCTGCTCTACTCATTGTGGAAAAAAAGAAGAAAAAAAAAAAAAGAAAAAAAATTCACAGCTATATTTCCTAAGAGAGGCAAATCTCACGTGGCAAAAATCTAGATGCTTTGAAGCCAGTAGTGTTAACCATGACCCAAGGCAAAGAGTGTCAAAAGCGCTTATGGTCCAAACATATCGACTTACCATAAAACACACTGTAGTCTTGCTGTTTTAGAGTTCTTGGGAATCCTATTGCAAGTGACTTGACTGTATGCAGTAGCACCTGATCTGTGTCACTCACGTTTGTGCTTGATTCTCACCATGCAAGTAAGTATTCCTGCTAACTTAGTGAGACCTTGGCTCATGCTCAAGTGTTTTGCTAGATCAATACCTTTTATGAACAAGTGCACAAATACGATAACAAAAATAAAAGCATTTATTGTAAAATGTAATTGGTTGCTTTATTTTGACAGTTTGTTTAGTCTGAATTCACCCTCTTTATTACTTGGTGCATGCAAAATTTTCAAAACCATCTGCTAAAGACCCGAATTTCATATACATCTACTAAGTTCAAAGAAAGTCAGTGGGATATAGGCATCTGACTCACATAGGCATTTTCATCCAAAGTTGCTCCAAAATCAGTGTTTTCTCTTGCTCTCTCCAGCTAAGTGTTCACTTAGCTTTGGTTCATTGGTTTGAATGAGCTATAGAGCTTGTAGATTAGTAAAGTTTGTCCTTACAGGAGGTTCGACAAATATTTGCCCCATGTTTATGGTGGAAAGTTTGAAGTTGGACTGCAAGCTAAACTACTTCTTAAATCATAGGATACAAATTACATACATGAGATGATAATCTCCTCTCTGCAGCTGAGGTCATTTACCTATTTATTTTGCAGAAAATCAGTTTATATATGCATCCCTCCCCCTCCCTTTCTTTGGTCTAGTTAGTTGCCAACAAAGAACTTTGAACAAGAGATGAAATGTTGTCCTTAATATTAAAAAGTTGTTCCAAGTATTACTGGATTTGGATAAACTGGTAGGTCCGAGAGAATGTTATGTTACTCTGTGTCACAGGTCACACTCAGACTCTCAACAACAGTAAGTTCCTGAGGCTCTTTGCTTGTAGGCACACATGCTCTTTTTTGGCACACTTACAAAAGAAGAATCCAGAGAGAGTTTGTGAGTGCGCTATTAAAACAGCATATGTTGCTGGAACAGCTGATGGGGCTTTAGTAGAAGCGAGATGCGGCAGTAATGGCACAGTCCAGCTGCCAGGAGTGATCGCTGCTCTCGGTAGCATCACGCAGGTGTTACGAAGCAGGACAACACGCGCTTGGATGGGACAGGAGAGGAGACACTTACCTAGAGACTGTTTTCAAGGGTTAAAGGTGGTTGTAAATGGACTAGGATTTCCCATTCCACATATTGCAGGAGTGTGCATGAAAAAAATTAACAGTTATGGATCCTTATCAGCCAGTTTGCAGAAGCTAATACAATGCAGAATGTTGTTTAAAACATCTAGCTCGCTCTTCAGGGTAGTGTGTGCAAGTCAGGTACTTACAGATATTTTGTCATGGATGCCCCTCATTTTCCCTATTTATGAACATCTTGATCAAGCTCACTTTAAAACCCTCAAGCTCTAAAATACACTATACTTCTTTCATTGAGAGAAATCCTTACATATGAAGACCAGATGGCTTTGAATGGAGAAATATGCAGTGCCAGGAGTCACATACCCCTTTTCCTAGCAGGCACCCTTAAAATTTGTTAAGGATCCTGCTGTTCCAGGCTAACATGTTAGGAAAATGAATACCATTTACAGAATAAGCATGTTTTGAAGTGTTAACGTCATCTGCTGTCATCATGCAAGGGGTCCTGAAAGCTACCAGTGTTCCATTTAATGAAGAGCCCATGTTTTTACCCACAAAGGATCAAAATTTTAAGCCTCCGGGGCAAAATGGACTGTATAACTCCAGTTAGAGAGTCTCAAGGAAGTCAGTAGGGTTGCACACATGTTTAGAGGGACCCATCTGATGATTAAACGAGGACAATGCCAGTGGAATTTTGAAATGCTGATCTTGTAGCTTTAGTCATAGCAGACTTGAGCAAAGAGTAAAATGTACAAAATAAAATGTGGCATTGCCCACAAAATGGGAGGGCTTTTTTTTAATGCTCATATCCTTGCTGGCTTGTACCAAAATAGGACAGTCCACTGTAGGAGGATTCCTGTGGAACTAGCACTTCGTGATAATGAGGGTAGAAGCTTTTGTAGGAAGGAAAACATGCCCACATAATAGGCAGTTACTGAAAATGAGCTGGAATTGTACTCGGGGACTACAGCTGAGACTCACAGCAAATGCCTGTCCCAGTGACAGGCCCCAGGCATCTTGTGAAATGTACTGCATTACATGCAGGTGCATGGGACATCATGCAAGGCACTTCAGCTAAGTCTCTAGCATATGCTACAGACCTTCCTGAAGTTGAAGTGTGCATTAAAATTAACTTCCCTGGACTTTGGATCAGGCCCAAAAAGGCAGACCTAGCTCTCCTAACTCACCTCCAATTAATGAAGTAATGCTTTTAAAATAAATGCCTAATACCCTGTCTAATCTAACTTACATATCTGAACTTTGGGGTACCAGATCCTCCCTTTACACATCCTCCTCTGGAGGTCCTGGCAGCTACCAGCTTCCTTTTTGTCCAGGTAACGGACTCGGGCATTTACGTTAGGGTAAATATGTGGGTGCCCAAGTCACACTACATGCCACTTTAGGAATGGGCTACACGCTCTTCTACTGTATCCCTGTGTGACTTCAGACATCTTACCTGTCTTTGCTGTCCTTTTAATTTCTCTCAACTACGAACCGACCATCACAGTGCTTGGTTTTCAGAGTATCTATGAGGATTAATTAGTTAATGTTGTAAATCACCTGAGTAGTCTGCAGCGCTAAGTTAGTACTACAGACTAAAAGGAAACCCTGCCTCCACTGGGAATCCCACGTGTCTCAGGAAGACCATTGCCGTGGGCTCCCCCTGTCACTAGTGAAGGGAGCCAGGTAGCCCCACAGGCCGTCAGACACAAAGGGCTTCAATCCAGGCATCTGAGTACAGCTTGAAAGTGGAATTTCCAAAAGTGCTGATGGGCACTGGATGCCCAGCTCTAACTGCATTCCGGCCCTTCTCATCCTTTCCTCCACCTTTATCCAACCAGTGAAGAGCACAACAGCCCACCTGAAAAAAAACAGCCTATGCTCAAGGCAAAACCATCAGGCAGGCTGTGTATGATGGTAATCATGACTCAAGCAATATGCTTCACCCCAGCTCTTGTATTTACCCATTGAATTTAGTGTTTCTATATTTGCTCCTCAGCGTTATGGTTTCTGAGCCTCTAAGATCTCCTGCTCAAGTCAAGGGAGAGAATCCTGTTTAGTTACCGCAGCTAGAGAGCTAAAACTCAAGGCAGGTTTGCTACTAACTACAGCACATTCAGAAACAGAAGAAAAGATGTCGTTCTTGCTGCTAATTCCATGGCAAACAGCTACTGTTCTGTAGCCTGTTTTCGTGGGGGGAAAAAATGAGGTTGTCAAGGAAGGCTGTGTAAAATGATTTTTTTTTTCAATTTTTGCTTTTAACTTCCTAGGTAAATGTACATATGACTTATGAAAGATGCTCTGAACTGGGCTGTTTTTGATATACATGCACAAGTTTTCAGAAGAAAAATCTGTGGAGAACAATTTATCAATAAAATATTTAATAAACTTATCTGTACAAAATATTAAAAAGGTTATTGAAGAGTATACAAGAATACTTATTTAACAAATATATACTGCTATATAATATATTCAAGAAAATATAGATTGCTGTTTACAGTTCATTTACAATCCAATATGTACAATCTATTTAAACTTTAGAATACATACAAACAATGCATTTACACCATCACTTACAGAGCTATCTTCTTTAGAGATATTTCACACACTCAGAACTGAAAAAGCTGAACAAATACATGGATAGTTAAAAGGCACACACAGGAATACAAGTATTGCTTTAAAAATTTAACTATTAGAGATACGCTTATTGGAAACATGAGTTGCTTTGATATTTTCCTTTCTGATCAAAGAAAAGAACACATAAATAAAACCATGACTGACCAGCAGAGAGGCTCATTTTGCTAACAGAGCTCCAAAGAGCCTTGACTTGACTTCACAAAAAGAACAAGCGATGACAGGATGTGGAGCAACGTACCAAACCACCAAAGCGAACAGGATGGGTGCTGACTGCACTGAAAAGGGGGAGCCCCGAGAATGGAGCCAGTGCCACCAGCACAGAAATAGGTCCAACTCTTGTAAGCTTTTCCAGCAAGTGCCCACCATGCAACACGTGGCCAATGACTCCAGATGGACAAGGCTCAAGTCAATACCCCTGAACCTCTTCAATGCTGGTAGGAGCTGCGTGTTCAAAGGCACGTGCACATTCATGGCCTTGAGACTCATGGGAGCATGAGTTTCTCAGCCCTTCAGAAACTCAGACCCTTGTTTTGAAGTGCTATTTAAAAGCCCACAGATTGATCTAATCGCAGTAGATGAGGTGAATGTAAGCAGTGTGATCCCATAGGCATCAGCCTCTGACAAAGGACGGCACTGCAGTGAACCTAAAACAAAAAGGAGAGCCATCCCCCTGGGCTGCTCAGCCTCCTCCTCACAACACCCAGCCCATGATAGGAAGAACTGCCCACAACTTTGGCTTTTTTTCCTCCTGCACCTCTCCTCTCCTCCTTTTTTAAACTGTGACAGAAAAAGTGAATGAAACACCTTAGAGACCACCATCCCCTTTCCATAGAGACCAAAGCCAATGCCATGGCTCCCAGGAAGGCTGGGCTGCACCCATGCTTTCATGTTCTTCATTTTCTGTTTGTAGAGACCTGGACAACACTAGGATAGATTTATACTACCATTAAGCAGAGGGGAGGTCAGAGCCAAATACACCAAACTTCAATGAATCCTTCACTCCTATTGTCTTCAAGCTAGTTACGGATATTCCATGGAGTTGGCTGCTTGAGGCCGCAGACAGCACCCTGGACTCACACTGCTCGGACTCAACATTTCACTCCTCTTGCCCTTCCTGCCTCATCAAATGCCATGAGAGTCTGAATACTCCCTATCGTGAAAACTTGTAATGTAGACACAAATATAAAAGCATAAAAAAGAACTCACAAAACCTAAAAATGAAATTATAAGTAGTGAAGAGGGAAAAAAAAAAAAAGGAGAGCAAACCCGAGACACAGAAAATATCTAGTTTTCATTTCAGGCCATTTCTGAGATTAAGCTTTGGTTTAAGGTTTTCAATACCATCTACTCGAAGATGCTCTCCTGTCCAACACTGCGCCTAATCTTTTCCACTCAGCCAGAAGTTAAATGTAAGTACATACAGCGAGTGTGACCATGATTTCTTCCCACCACCAGGTAAATCAGACTCCTCTCCAGTACAATAAATTAAGGAGAATTGCTATCATACCAGTGCCAGTAAAAGGAAAAAGCTCTCTCTCAATCTACATGTCTTGAGGTGCAAGGCTGTAAAATATCCTTAGAGATGTAGGGTTGGACCCCTTCTACACAAGTAGAAGTTCCAAATTTTGGTCTTTTTTGTAAGGTCCAGGACACTTAGTGAAACATCATCACTGAATATCAGAGATATCCATGCATTTCTGTGTACGTAGCAACACGCTCTGCTGAGTAAAGCGCATTAAGAGACTGAATGCAGCTGGTTTGTCGGGAAGACAAGAGCTCATGACAAATTCTGAAGTGTCGCACACAGCAATTCACTAAAATAGCCTATTCTCCTAATACTGACGATTAATTTAAAGACAGGAGGGCCAGAAGAATGTGCCCCCACCACCCTTGCTCACTGGCTCCCACCCACCAGCAACATCCCATCCATGAGAGATTTAGTCCCCAATTCTCCTATGCTTCGGTTTGCCCAAGAACCAATGGGCAAGTAGGGACGATGTTGCAAGTGCTTCCCTGGGGAGCTGCTCTGCCTGACAACCCTGGGACATTTGTGGCCTCTTCACCTTTTCCATCTTGCAGAACTAAATAAAAACAGCACAACTCTCACTGTGTGAAGCTCAGTTTTGCCCACCAAGGCTGGAGGGGCCCATACCCCTTGCTAGAGAGTGGTGTGCTACTGAAGAGGGAGAAACTCACACAGCAACTGGGACACTCATGCCAGAGGGTACAGATGATAGCACATAATTTGGTGGCCATTCAAAGCCTGTGTGATAGTCCTTGGCATCCAGCAGGCTTTCAAATCCAGCCTGTGCACAGCTTAGTGCAAAGTGCTGGTTTAGCGTGTATTTGACAGCATGGCCCCCTTTAGAGTAAGGCTCCAAGGTGACTGCTGTGTGACCATCACCATCGCGCTCATCCCACACACTGTCCTTTTTCTCAACACATGGCCATGCTGCCCCCAGGGCAGACAAAATAGGCCCCAGTATTACAGGGCTGTCAACGTGCTTGGCAGGGAGCCAGTGCGTTTCCCACGGGGTTTACTCCAACATGAGGCTACATTAGTTAGCTTGTCAGCGGATCGGTATTTCTGACATATGCGTATTTTTTTTGCAATGATATGGATAACTGTAGATGCTGCTGATGCACATAACAAGCAGGTCAATCTGAGCTTACAAAGTGAGGCCACGTGCATCCCCATGGTGCTCCAGGCTGCCAGGCACCATGGCATGTGTAGATCTACCAGTGCTGAGAGGCAGTAAGGCCATGAAGGTGGATGCTGCTACGTGGGGTGAACCTGTTGCAAGGCTGAAGCGACCCTTTGTCCCCACGAGCATCAATCTCTGTGCCAGGGAACAAGCATTTCCTTTCTGCCACTGGATTTGAAGTCTTGGCTTAAAAGCTGGTGGTGAGGGGGAGTTTTGACCCTCCTATTTTAAGAGAATTAAAAAAGAATAAGAAAATGATATCTCTGCTTCTGATGAACTAGGTTTTGAGAAGGAGGGGCAGAAATCAACATGGACACTAGTTAAACTGGGTCCAAACCCATTTTGCTTTCGGCTGTCCCTGTTGTGGGATGCCCCAGGACAGGGGCCACCAGGCCATGGCGCAAGTGGTGGCTCCATGACAGAATCACAGAATCACAAAATGGTTAAGGTTGGAAGAGACTTCTAGAGATCATCTAGTCCAAACCCCCTGCTCAAGCAGGAACCCCCTGAGCACGTGGCATAGGGTGGCATCCAGGCAGGTTTGGAAGATCTCCAGAGAAGGAGGGTCCACAACCTCTCTGGGCACTCCAGGAAACACGCTTCACATGCTTCAGTTCTATAGACCTCTGTAAACGTAAGGCAAGGCACCTGTGTCCACATAGTCGTGGGGTGCCCGTGACCCCCAAGGGCAGCCCCAGTCTGTTCGAAGCGGGGGCACTCACTGCAAGTCTCCGACTCCTCGGACCTCCTCCATGCAAGAGAGGATGGAGCTTGCTCAGCGCAAACACAGCCCTTTTCAGACACTTCATACTCCTTGCTGCACTGTAATTATATCCTGCAGATAAAAATGGTGCTGAAGGTCTAACAAATCCTCCAGGAGAACGTTCTCTGCATGGAAACTTTTTTTTTTTTTTTTTTTTTACTGGAAAGGTTGTATAAATACTGCAGATGGAAAACCTGTAATTATCCATTAAAATCATTCTGAATCTACTGAATTCACATTTGTCCACTGCTGACCTCCAGTCTCCTATTTATAATGCTTGAAGGTGCCCAAGAATCAGCCCAGGCGAGAGGCGGATGGTCAGAAGGACACTTTGGGGACTGTTCCTGCAGCTTTGGACGGTGCTGCAGGAAGGTCCTGGCAATTTAGTCTCCCTGCCTCTCTGCGCTGTGACTGAGATGCAGGACAAGCAGAGCTACGGACAGAGCCATAAAAAAGCTGCCCGGCTTGCTAGTTGCCTCTGCTTGGGGAGCTCGGGTGCCCCTTGGCCGGCTCTGAGCCCATCACAGCTAACACTCCATGTGCGGGCTCTGCTGCCCAGGCCTAATCCCTAATGGAAGTGCGGGCGCCGCTGCGGAGCCAGGTCCGCCCGCCCCTGGAGGAGCCGCCTCCACAGCGGCTGGCAGGGCCTTGCGGGGAGCGCTCATGGCTGCGGCTCTCCTCAGCCAGACGCGTCCTCAAGCCCTGCTGCTGAAACCTCTCTGCTGCCCCTAAAAACCCTCACGCTTCTGCTTAGCCTCCTGTTCCGGGCTGGAAAATGACAGCAGGGAAGCCCGGTGGAGCCCTGGTGTCCTGGTCCCCACCAGCCACATGCAGCCCTGCGGGGAATGCTGTCCCCAAAGCCTGCCCTTGCCTTCCATCAGCAGCCACGGGGGCTTCTGCAGCAAGGCCTCCTCCCGCACGGCCCGCTGTGCCCTGGGGATGGGTCATGGGCCACCACTTTGGCCAGTGGGCTCGCTGGTGTCCACCAGCTGCTGGGGGCTATGTGTCTTGCCTAGATCTGAACCACTCTTGAAGCTCCACCACAAGGCACTTGGGGTAAGAAAAGGGGTGAGAGAAAAGAAGAAATATATATACATATATATACATGTGTATATATATTTTTTTATAAAATTGTACCTCCCTTCACACCGAGAGCCCCTTCACACCATTATTAATTGCAGAGGGGAGGGGGGCTGGGAGCGTGTGGATGCCCCCATCCCACCTCACACGGCACCCAGTGCAAACAAAATCTCTGCTCCACGCAAACCACACTATCAACCCCAAGGTCAGCACCAAACGCTGCCCAGGGACCCCACTCATTCCCAAAACCCACCTTTGCACCAGGGTAAAACGGCTCATCATTTAAAGAAGCAATTTATGCCGAGCTTCCAAGTTACTACAAGTCCTTAGCCCTTCCAGCGTTGCACAAAATGGCCCTGCTTCCCCTCACCCTCATCCCCATCAGCGGCGCTCGGCCCTTTGCAAGCGAAAGGTCTGATCTTGGCTGCTCCTGGGACGGGGAGCTGGGAGAGGGACTGGTACCCCGGGGCCACCTCTGACATCGGTGCTGGAGGAAGGTAGGGTGGAGCTCAGTTCAATGGAGAGAATATTTGGGAAAATGAGAAACCACATTCAACGCCTCTTCCCCGGGGGGCTCTGCATCTCTCGGATGTTTTTCTATCACTGGGCCCAATTGCGCTTCAGACTGCGCGAAGCCGCTGAGCCCTTGCCGTGCTTCACTACCTGCAATTCCAGGTGCGTGAGCTCTGATCTGACTTCAGCTTCGGCCCCTAGTTATAGGACCATCTGTCCTGTCCCCTAGACTCAAAAACTTTCCTCCCACAAGCTGCAAACAGGCCCCAATGGAATGACTTTAAGCCCCGCCAGCTGGGGCTCTGCAAGCCAGGCTGCCCACCCCACAGACTGTTTCTGCAGCCCTTTTCAGCACCTTTCCTGGAAAGCTGCCACCAGGCCACACGCAGTATCAGGATCTGGTCCTTCAGGGTATCACCAGGAGCAAGATCAGGCTTGACGGCGGGGAGAATGGGGAAGGTTTTTTTACCTAATCCTTGGAGCAGTTTCCTTACACTCCACATTCCTCCAGGTCTCCCAGGAAGCCATGAGCTTTGCTCCCAGTTATGTGACAGCTCCTGGACGGATAACAGAGGTGGGAAGCTGTGGATTTGCAGTGAGAGAAACCTCTCGCTTTCAGGGCTGGACAGCAGATCTGACCCAGGCTGAGCTGACCGTGCATGATACCTCCCCATTAGCAAATGGCGTTTGCAGACAGCCACGAAAATTCCCCAGTCCTTTTACACTCAGAAAAGAGAGTTCCCACCCACTGCTCCTTCCCCTACACCTTTCCCACAGTAGAGACAGCTTTGCAATATTAACCCCAAACCTTTGAGAAAGAAGAGCTCAACTGAGCTCTGGAAACGAGGAGGGTCTGACTGAGGCGGGACACAGAGCGGCTACCCCATGGTGGGAACGGGCCAGGCAGCGCGATGGGGCAGGCAGCCCCACCGCGGTGCCTGACCCTGCTCTGAGCCCTGGGAAACCTGGCGCAGGTGCCAGAGTCTCTCTTTCTTTGGGAAAACCCTGGGCAGGGGAACAAGCTACGTCCTCGCTACCAGTGGGAAGGGTTAGCAGTGCCCAGATGCTGCTGCTGGCTCTGCTTTTGCTTGAAGGCTGGAGGTGCTGTATGGAGATGGGAGCAGCACAGGGTTTTTGGAAAGGCACACACCAAAATGTGCTCTCTCTCTATATATAATATATATATATTTATATATATAAAATAGGACTGGGCTGTTAGAGAGTGTTTGGGGAGGGGAAGGGAAAGCCACCAAAATTGCTACCTGCAGCCACAGGTCTCCACAACCATGTCCTCGTACTGTTTGTAAACCACGTTGTTGCCGGAGTCTATGTAGAGGATGCTGATGGGGCTGAGCTTGGAGGGCACGCAGCAGCTCGGCGGGGTGGACTCGGGGTCCATGGAGTTCATCAGCGTCTGGATGATGGCGTGGTTGGTGGGCTCCAGGTGGGAGCGCAGGGGGAAGTCGCACACCCCCTCGCAGTGATACGCCTCGTAATCCAGGGGGGCGATTATCCAGTCGTCCCAGCCCAGCTCCTTGAAATTCACGTGCAGGGGCTTCCTGCTGCAGCGGGTCTTCGCCTTCTTCCCATGGCCTTTGCCCCCGGAGCGGGCGGCGATGGTGGTCCGTCTCCTCCTCCGCTTGGAGTGCGCCTCCCGGATGGGATCAGGGGGCTCCAGGAGCGGGGGGCTGCCCAGGGCCTTGATCTTATCCCGGATCTCCTTGAAGAGGTTCTCCTTCCTCTGCGTGCGGGAGAAGGCGACGAGCAGGGCTCTCTCGTGGGGCTGCGGCCGGGGCTTGCTGAAGCCCAGCTGCCGGGGGGGTAGGAGCCGTCCCGACTGATCCGACACGATCCGCAGCAGGAAGCACAGCAGCTTTCCTGAGGGCGATTTCTCCTTCCGATCCCGCAGGGCTTCCCACACATCAAACACCTCCCATGTGGAGGAGCCGGTGTCCAAAGCGTCCGCAGCCCGGGAGTCCAACAGCCGGGGCTCCTCGCCGTCCCGGCCGGGGCAGGTGGAGAGCAGGAGGTGGTGGAAGGTGCCTTCGGGGGACAGGGCCAAGCTCCTGTTCTCGGGGAGGGAGCGCAGGACCCGCAGCTCCGCGCTCGTCACCTCCTCCGCCTCGGGCAGGCTGGAGATGTCGAAGAGGTACCGCTGCTCGAGCGCGGACAGGGAGGCATCTGGCGGAGATAAAGCAAAAAAGCAACGAAATAAAGAGAAAAGAAAGAGTTAAAAGAAAAAAAAACAGCAGGCTGAAGCCAAGCTCTCATCACAGAGGCGCACGGGACACAGGCAAATGGGGTGATCGTCGCCTTGCAGCAGGGCATGTTGAGCATCCCAGTGGCGACAGGCAGGCTGCGTGTCCAGCACTCAGGAAAGTCACCCCGGCTGCAGACATGGAAAAAAAATGAGGAGGGGGGACCGTGTCTGGGGGGAATCACTCCAGGCAGGTGACTTCTTAACACTCTGCCCTGTGTCCTGAAGGTGGCTTTACTGTCACTGATCTTCTGCTCTTCTCTTTTCTTCCCTCCACCTTCCACCAAGTAAAATGCTGCAAAAAACATTCTGTTCCTGCGCAGGCAGATGCGGGTACACACACTGGGGACGGACACATTGCTCCGCAGGACCTGACAGAGACACTCTTCAAAGAATCGATCCACTATTTTTGGTGGATCCAAAACCCCAGCAGAAACAGCAGCAGTTTCTGTCACTAATTAAATATACTGGCTGTGATTTAAAACACAGAAAAAGAGGAAGAGGAGATGAATGAGTTCTGGAATGGCTGGTAATTATTTTTCCCTCTCTCACAATAAATCTCATCTGGGAATATCACAAGTTTTGTTTCAGTGTCCAGGCATGGCATTTCCCCCAACATGTGAGGAGCAACAGTCATCGCGGTGCCGTTTCCCGGGGAGCCCTTCCCGTGGGCATCGGCTCCACTCGTGCCACCCTCCCAGCCTTCCTGCTGGGAAGCATTTCTCCCCCGGTCATTTATTATTATTATTTTTAAAGCAGATCTAAAATTCCTGAGAGAGGCAGATAAGGAGATGCCTTTGAAGAGCTCATCTGGTTTCGTTTTACTCTCAAACGCCCAGAGCCCGCGCACAGCTTTTCCCAAGCCCTGCACAGGGCAGTGCCCGTCGGGGCATCCCATCTCATCTCATCTCAT
>NW_010576865.1:0-12560 GCF_000705375.1 Tinamus guttatus | reverse complement strand
GAGCGGCGCCGCGGGGCAGCTGTGGGGGGGGCTGTGCCCAGCGCCGCTCTCTGCCCTGGTAATTCCTCCTCCGGAGACCGAAAGCGAAGGAAAACAAAGCGCCAGCCGGGCTGCGGGCTAATGTTTTCCCTTGCACGGAGGGTTTCCTTGGTAAAATTCAGATGTTTCCTTGGGTCTCGATTAAAATAACAAAGTGGAGTATTTACTAGGATGTTATTTCAAGTCTCTTAAGTCCCTGGTTATGTCTGTTGCGATTTCTCCGCAAATACAAAAACAAGTGCTGCGATGATTTATTTGAAGGAATGTAGGTGTTTCGCCAAGACAAACACGTCTTTTTTTCTCCTCTCCCCCCAAAAAACAATCGCTTCTCACGAGCGTTTGTCACCGCGGCCTCTCGCGGTTCTTTGGGCTGTAAGTTTGCAGGTGCCTCGTCACCGTGCGGCGCGCGGGCTCTTCACGACAGCCAGCAGACGTGCTCGGTACGTGTGCCTGGGGACACGGTGCCGGGGACATCGCTGCCCCTGCCAGCTCCGCTCATCCTGGGCTGTTCACAAGCCTTGCCCGCTGTGGACGCAGCACTTGCATGGGGCGGGCTGCAGGGACAGCGTTTGCATAGGGGGTTGTGGGGCTGTTGCCTTCCCTGTCCTGTAATTCACGACTGCCGGGAGCCTGATGCTCTTCAGAAGCCAAAGGCCACCTAGAAAAGCATCTGTCAAGACCTGCCACCCTTGGTGTCCCCAGGAGGGGGATGCCAGGACCCCTGCCAGGTGCTGCGCAGCATCGGGGCAGGCTGCACCAGGGCTCCTGCTCCCTTCGTGCCCTGCAGACGCTGCAGCAGCGCTTCCCTCCCCATGCTCCCGACAGCAGGAGCGAAAGGGTCCGCGCTGGGAAGGACTGATGGGACGGGAAGGATCCTGGGCTTCAGACAAGCCTGCACATCAGCCCCCGGGGCTTCTTGTTGAAGTTTCTCCTGCCTTGGTTGCCTCCTGGCACAGCCCCTGCCGTGGGGAGCTGTCCAAGAAGCAAATTTCAAAGTCAAAGAAGTCACTGCCTGCCCTGTCCTGCGGCCAGCCCAGTCTCTGTGCAGGTACATCCTTGATCGTGCAGATTGTGTGTGGGTACCCATTGCAAACAAGGAGCCCTGCGTTTAAGGGGATTGCAAATCAGTCACTAGGCTCATTCCTTCTATGTTTTAAAAATTAAAATAATATGGAAAGAACAGCCAGACAGATTGTACCCAGTTTTCTTTTTTCCCTCCAATTTTCCCATCCTCCAGACAGTCCTTCCTCTCAGCCCCTGGCATCAGCACCAGAGCCCCGGGGGATGCCACCCAACAGGGCTGAGCAGCAGGTTCCTCCAGAGCAGCTTGCACCACGTTGCCTCCTCCCTGTGCAGCCGCCCTTGTGTTCAATCCACGTCCAAACAGTTTTTCTGAAGACGCAAACACAGGCACACGCGAACACTCCCAGCCCGCAACCCAAGCGGCACCCACACCGGGCTCGCACCGGCACACGTGCCCACGGCAGCACCTCTCACACGCAAACCCAGACCCTGCACGGCTGTGCCAAAGACGGGCACAAAGCCCTGCAGCCCATCCTCTCCCTCGCACGCTCCCGAAGTGCACAAGCGCAGCCTTTCCCATCTGTTCTGCATTGCAGCTTCATCTAAACCCTTTTGGGCTTTCTTGGATTTCCATCAGCCCAGCCCTGCCCAGCTGCAGGACCTTCCCAAGTTGCCATAAACCCGAGGAGCCCGGAGCGATGCTTGCTGCCCCCGGCGCCCCTCGCTGCTCCGAGGACGGGCTCCGGGCTCGACGAGTGCAAACCTTTTGCGCGTAATTTCACATTGGCAAAACGCCACCTTCTACCAGCCCCTTTCCAAAACCAAATTAGCAGGCTGCTGCAGCAGCAGAAATTGGAGAGGAAAGGCTGCAGTTTTATTTTACAACTCAATTAGCAAGTTTATGCAGAAAAAACATGCATTTAAGCAAGGGAGGTTTTTTGTTCATTTGACTTCACCACCCAAGGGACTTGTTCCACTTGGGAGCACTTCCATGGCCATGGAGGCAAGCAATCTGCTCCAGCCAGTGGTAGCCTCCTCCCACACAGTGACACTGGCTCTGGTCCCGCTTACTGACCCCATCTCTCCTTTCTCTTGCACACACTAGTCCTGATAACCCTAGAAACACAATCCTGGGACTGTCTCATTGCCCCGTTCCCAAATATTTAATGACCTGAAAGTCTTCCAGAACATAAGGTGAAGATGAAGGGCCGCATTTGCCTCAAGTTTTTCCCTAAGAACCTGCCCCTGATAACAAGAAGCCAATGATCCTATGCTAGGGATGGATCCTGACTCCATGGGTTATCTCCATTTAACAACCTTGACAGATGGCTCTGTGTTAACCGTGATCACTCCCTTCATCAGGACATGTTCTGACCACATTTTTGGAAGGAGGGGGCAAGCTCACTCAGCCCATGTTTTTAGTGGGAACATTTTGGGATGCTGGGTTCCTTCATCAGAATTCCTTCCTGATGTAGGAATCATCCCCACCTTGCTGATATCCCCTTTGTTGCAGATTCCTCTCCTGTTCCCCTGAACAGCCCTGCTTAGCTCTCCTCCATTACTCATGGAAGCTTATGGAGCGTGGAGTAGATGCCAATTTCACTTCTAGGGTTCCATGGCTGAGTCCTGGGCAGGGTGAACCCTTCTCCTGTGGCAGCATCCCCTTGCAAACCATGGGCAAATTTATGGTGAAACAAAATATATATATATATATATATATATATATATATGTATATACGCACAAAGAATAAAGCTCCTCCATGCTTTGAAAAGTGAGGTGTTTTGGGCTGTTTCCATCAGTGGGGCTCAAGTAAGTTTGCAAGTCTCCAGAAAGTTCACAGAGGTGAAAGTTTGATGCTAGTGGTTATTTGGAAGAATATGTTTTCATATAGTGACCACACAGGAAGCCTCTTGTGGCTTCACTTAAAAAAAGTCTTCTAGATGGCTACAAGTGACGGCAAGGCCAGCTCAGCTAGTAACCAAGCAACAGCATAGTTTTCCTTCCAAATCTTCCAGCAGCTCCTTCCAACGCTTAAAGCGAAGCCAAGCTGAATTCCTTCTGATTGTCTACATGGGGATAGCCAGGGAAGATAAGACAAATCAAGGTACAAGTCAAAGCATGTAACATCAGATGCTTTCAAAACTCGCAGGACTGCCTTCCTTCGGGCCTGGAGACCTCCCATCACTGCAGTCTGGACATCTAAAGCAATGCTCATTTAACATCACTTTCTGTTTGAATGATGTGCTCTAGCTATGGGACGGGAGACTTACAGAAATGCTTTGCTTGAAGAGTTCAACTCTCTTGGAAACATCTAAGCTTCTTAGATTAGACTTTCCAATCCCATCGGGGATAATTGTCCTATTCAGCAGCTGATATACAAGGATTGACATGAGCCACCTCAAGATCGTAAGTCAAAATGCAGTTGAACACTCAGACAATTTTAAGCTATCTGCTTTTCAGAAAGTGCAGGGTCAGTAAATAATTTGTCAATGCAACAAACCATGAAGGGGGCGAAGTGTCATTATGGTGGGACTAGGCTAGCATTAGGTTGGTGGGGGCAGGATTCACCTTATTTCATTTTGTCTTCTTCCAGCTAATCATCTTCCTCCTAGTTATAGTTAATAGAGAGAGAGAAGCACCTCTGCAAAGCGAGTCCCACAGTGTTAACCAAATAGCACAGCCCAGAGCTCTTACAGCAGCTTTGATATTCCCACACAGAAAGCACCTCAACTGCCTCCCCGCTTCCAGCAGTCCCCAGTGAAACCCCACTGGGAAGAAGTGCTATTCCACCACTCCAATAGGAGCACAGGAATAGCCATAGCACTTGAGACCAGCCTCCCAGCCCAGTATCACCCAGTAACAGCCAAGCCCGATTTGGCCAACCACTGCACTGGGAGGACGGACCTGGGTGGTAAAGACCTGGCACCTGCAGACCTATTCCTGACCCCTCCTCCTGTTATGTGTCCAGGCAGAACATGGCCCAGCTCCCAGGATGCTGTTGGGAGCACGTCATGCTGTTTTGTTGGGCTTCCTCTGCTCAGTGGTTCCTTATTTTAACCTCTTTCACCTTTCACTTCCAACTTCCACCCCGTCCCCTTTCCTCAAAGTTATTGCACCGCTCTCTAGTTTTTGTTCTCCAGCCCCTTGCTCTTCATGGAGGCTCCTCAGCCTTGTTAAGGGGCATCAATGAGTCCCAAAGGGGAGACCTGGCTGGAACAGTGTCAGCAAGTGGGTACCTAAGGAAGGGTAAGAAAGGGACATTCTACACAATACTTTCCCCCATCTTTCCCAGTTCCCAGCTATTTCCAAAAGATCTCTGCTGTTCCATCTCCCCAGCCTCCCCAAGCTAGCAGTGCTCACAGCTGTCTCATTGGGCTCAGCTCTTTGTTCTGGGAGACAGTGAATTTCTCCCTACCACAAATCAAGCCCTTTGCTCTCTGTCCCAAAACTAAGTCTGAACATTAAGCCCAATTCTATCACACTCCTAACATTCAAGATACAGACATGCATAGCTATGAACATAGGGGGAATGTGACTGGGTTTTTTTTGTTTGTTTTAAGTGCATTTCCCATCCTTTGGCACTGTTTGTTCCTTGTCAGAAAGCTACCTTTTCTCTTTCATTCACTCAAATTCTCTTTAATCCCATGCTCTTATTTTCAGCAAAAAACCAGCTGAATGGAGATACATCGGCTAAACTCTAAAGTCCTCAAGGTCAGACCAATAATTCACTGCAATGACAGGGGTCTGGTAAAGAAAACTTTACCCCTGAGAACAGATTTCCCTCCTTTTTGGGTAATAATATCTTGGAAAAACGTTTCCTCAGTAGTTACTGTTTGTTTGTTTTTTAAGGAGAGGTAAGTTGAGGCACATGGAGAGGCAGAGCAGACGTGATCCTGGCCAATACTCCTCCCTGCCTACAGCTATGCTGGGCTCTGAGGATGAGGAGGAGATGTGGAGGAAGGTGGGATTTGGATGAAAAAAGGATGCAGTCCAATGTCCTGCTTGCTTGGAGCTTTCCATGGTCTGGACCACTTCTACCAAAGATGATGACTTGCTGACCTTCTTGTATGTCTGAACAGCATGTCTGAGCAGCTCAGTGAACTACTTTTTGCTGCCATGGCATCTTCTGTGTCCAGTTTTGTACTTTAACCCCATGACTTCTGCTTTCCTTTTCCATTTCACTTTTTCCATCTTTTTTGTAGACATGTCATGCCTTGGACTATTTCTCTTTCAGCTGTTGCGTATCATGAGAAGACTAGTTGAGGAGAGACCCCTCCTCTCATAGGGCCACCCCTTCCCCACCTCAGCAGACCTGCTGTGTTACTCCGTGGGACCGAGGAGCTACAGAAACCCCAAAGCTGCTCTTCGGCAATGCCTGGCCTCGCAGGTAGGACTATCCCAGCTAACTCCCAGGGCAGGAGCACCATCTCCTGGTCAAGGCCTTGATAGCAGCTAGCCTCCTCCGGGGCACAGACGAAGCGTAGAAGGCACTAGGTAGGCTGGAAAAAGCTCATGATTTATGTGGACACGTTATCTTTTGTAGCATACTGTCAGAGTAGGTTTTGAATGTGTAAGGATGTGTTGAATGTGCAACATCAGCCATTACATAGTTTCCTCTATAGCTATACCAAAGGGTTGTCAATCTTCTTTTGCATTCCTCTACCTGTCTCAAAGATCCCTCAAATTAATAGAAAGATCAACTTAGATCCCTTTTAAGGCTTCTTTTCATGGCCAGTTTTTACTATAAAAATCAGAATAAGGCTTTTAACCCCTATATCTCTGCCTACGAGGGTGCAATGAATATTATGAAGAGAAATATGGAATGTATTGAATCCCAACCCATTTCTGAGGTAAGGTAGTGATCTCTGGGCAGTCACAGTTGTGTCTACACAACTACAGCTTTTATAGAGCTTGCCAGTTGGTGTGGGTTGTTTTGACATTGGTATTAAGGTAATACTCAATTCTACCTCTATTTGATACAGGCAAATGCCCACTTTGCCCTCCATCATGACTGCTCCTACTCACTGAACACTCACATACAGGTTCGGGCACCTGACAGAAACTCAGCTGCTTAAACATGGGCATCTGGTGCCACTTGAAAGACCCCAGATCCTCACTATAGGTTAATTTCCACCCTTGTGCAGGCATATCTAGTTCCTGATAGAGCCTAGGTAAGGGAAAGTACCTTCCAAGTGATCAGTTTTCCATGATTCCTGGATCTCCCTTTGAACTTCCCAGTTAAGCACAGTCCAGTTCACCTTAGTGTGTATTGCTTGGACAGCATTCATCACTCTGGTCTTGTAACTACTGCTTTGAACACCTGCACACAGCCTGCTTTCAGCAAAGGCTCTAGATAAATGAAGGGAGAGTGGATACAACTGGTTGTAGGACCAGCTAGGGTAATGAGGTCTCTTGAGGAAGTCATCCCTTTCTGCAAAACCTCCAACGCTCATACTGTATCCTCTAGTCGTTACTGTTTTGTAATGAGCGTGATAAGGAAGCAGGTAGAATAGATTCATGTCTACAATGTAAACGTGACATGTGGAAGATGCCATCAGCTGTAACACTGTTAGCTCCAGTGACTGTGCTGACTTAGTATTCAGCTACTGTCATAGGTGCTTATAGATCTAATGCACATATGGGCACCAACAGGGTGACAGCCAGGTCTCAGGATGGGAAGTGCAATCCTTTTGGCTTGACTCAGCTGCCTATGGAGACACTGTAAATTAAGATGTATTTAGGATCCAAGAAACCATCCTGCAGATAGAAGACATAGCATGGAACCAACTAGAGATCCACAGCACTCTGGGGCAGTGGCAGATGGGAAACACCGAGATGTCTCCAATGGCACTAGATCACAGGCAAACAGCTGAATGGAGGCCTGAACACCTGAGGTAGTTGCTAGTCTCCCTTTATAGCTACTGGAGGAAAATAAGCACTTTTAGGGCACAATTTACCTCTTCTTAAAGTAAGCACCTGAAACAGCTCAGAATAATTGTGTCCCAGAAACATTCTTTTCTCCCTTGACTACAAAGCAAGTCTACCTGATCAACATAGAGGAAGATGCTGAGTGATCAATATCTAATGTTATGAGAGATTAATCACACCCTCTGTAGCTAGACAGGAAATTGTTATTGCTTTACAACACCTTTACTATTTTAATCAGAAATGTCTTCAGTGATAATACTGATAACAGAGAAGCCCGTGAGTGTAACCCTGGAAGCAAGAAGTCATCACCGGTGACCTTCTAAGTGAGAATCAGAGGCTGGGAGAAGATTAATATAAAAACATCTGCTGTAAAAATCCAGTGGGCAAAATTCAGCCCCTGAATCAAATACTATTGGTGAGGAGAGACACCTCCTCATGATGAGGAGAGAACCCCAACTCATTACTGCTGTGTAGAAGAGATTGGTTGGCAAGGTGGGCTGCACTGCCTGTGCTGTGGGACAAAGCCATACCTGCAGAGCTCCAGGGACAGCTGGGTGACTCTATCCCGGCTCTCTAAGAAACAGTTGGGTGATCATAATCTCCCCCTCCTAACATCTACCAAATTAGTCATCTCATGTTCAAAACACATTAGCAGAGCTAATGTAAACAAGTTTATCAAGAACATGTGATCTACATCCCTTATAATTCCCACAACAAGGCCAGCCCTGTCCTTCTACACTGCTCCAGAAATGCCTCAATCTCTTCCCATTTTCCCTGATTTCTCCCCCTGCAGCAATGCCTGCACCTCTGCATCCCCTTCCTACAAGCTGGACAACAGGCAGCGTGTGCTATGTCTGCATGAAGGAGGCACACAGCAAGCTACTTGGCCTACTGGAAAGCCAAACCAAATAGGTATCTGCTGAGTTTCCACTTCAGTCTTTCCCTTAGTGGGGCACAAACGTTGGACTGTCATCTATCCAACTGACAGGTTTTACAACACGTGGAGGAGCTGCAAGTCATCCAGCCTTCTCCCCCTTCTGTTTTATTTGCTTAAAATTGGCAAACGGGTTATTTCAACATTATTAGTTGGGGAGTGGATAGATAGACTGGCAGACACAGGGAATGACAGGCAGACAGAGCATTTGCACAAACCTGCTTTTGTTAGGAAGAGATGATGAAAAATAACACAACACCCTCCCACTTTTTACCCTCTTCCTATTTTTCTCATGAATCCAAATGTTGAAATTGTTCCATCTGGGAGAATTTCAATCAGGTCTAGAATCACTCATAAAGGAAGTGTTCCAGCAATGTCCCTGAAAAGTAACCTAGTTTTAAGAAGAAATCCAGGAGCAAAATCTGGGGCCAGCTCTAGCCCCAGCTCAGACTGGACTGGGACGGGTAAACTTAGGAGCAAAGGGTGATCACACAGGTGATGAACATCCAGGACTCAGCACCAAAGCCAGCCAGCTTGGGACAGGAGCTTTCTTCCAGCGCTACCATACTTACCATGTTGATCCATCCACACTCGTGATTTATTTTCCTCCATGTGCTTGACAGTTTAGCTCCCTGTTCTTCTTGCTGGATGTGTGACGAATCTTTCCCAGGGTCTGCCAGCAGCTTATTGGCCCATAAAACTTAACAGCCATTGAGAATGACCAAACGAAGGGTGCCAGGAGGTTCTCTGCGTCCGTGTTGTCCATTCTGCTGTGAAGCTGGTAGGATTCAATGCTAGTTTAAATAGACCTTGGACTCTTCCTTATCTCCAGCCAAATAGAGCAGCACGGGCATAAATACCCCCAGAGCTTGTTTAGTAGCAGTGAGGAGACCCAAGATAAAGCTTGGGGAACAGTCTAAGTAAGTTAGGTGTGTGTTGCACTTCAAAAACTTGGTGACGTATTTGGGATTCTACCTACCTGGAAACTTTTGTGGTTGCTGACTGTCCGTTCATTTTTCCTTGATCTGGAACATTCTTCTTTCACTGTACTCATATAAAGATCTAATTACCCCAGACTCTGCTTTGTCTTTGGGAATAAATTCCATCTTTTGTAGGTGTGTTTTTAATATAAAAAATATAAATATAAATATAAATATATAAATATATATATAAATTTGCTGTATTGTAAGGCTCGGCTTTATTAAACTTGGGGAAAAGATGAAATCACATTTTTTTCTTCTTCAAGAAAAGCTATTGTGAAGCTATTGTGAAGTTTATCCCCAAACTTAACAGAGATGTGGAATTTTAATTAGAGAACTTAAGCAGGAAAAGAAGCAGGTTTATTCAACTGAGATTACCTATGGTTTCTACTAGATTAATCCTGATGTGTGGCTTCTCATATTACAGGCTAATTGTTTAAAAAGGGAAAAAAGTATGAAGCGTAATGAAGAACAGAATATAATTCTCCTCCCATACCCACAGAATAAATCTACCCTGAGTTTAGGAGGTGTGCAGATTAAAGGGCTGCTTTGACAGGCAATCAACAGCCTTACCACATCATATAACAAGAGTGAACTTTAAATCTCCCAATTCGGCTACGTTTGAAACTCACAGAGAATCCCAGCTCTAATATAAAATCTCCTAGTGGTTCACATCTGGGTTCTGTAATTGTCATCTGAAAACAAATAGGGGTAGAAATGACAAACTGACAGGTCTTCTCACTGGAATCCTATTACCTTATTACAATTTTTCAGTATTTAAATAATATTGTATTTCTCCCAATATGATCTAAGTCTAAAAAACTTTCATATTCAGCTTTTAAATGGTGATTTCATAGCCAATTTATTTTGTTTTTGAACATGCTCCTATGTCCTTGTGTTTTTTTCCATTTTATTTACTATACCCTAAGTAGGGCTCTGATTCCTCTACATCCCACTCACGGTTATGAGCAGAGTCCTTTGCCAGGGATTCAGAATTTGGTGGACAATTCCCCCAGGGCTTGTGAATTCACTGCTGCTTGCCTTGCTAGTTTGGGACAGATCAGAAGCGAATCCAAGAGCTGCCAAGAATCACACGCAGCCCGTGCAGATGCCGGCATCTCGCCTGCTCCGAGAACCGGCCCCTGCACCGTGGTGAGACATAAACACCATCTGTGGGTGCGATCCTGGGGTCAAGCCCCTGTCCTGGTGGAGGGCCCCCATCCCTGCGTGCCCCCACACTGGCTGTTGAGCAGCAGACAGGGATGAATCTATGAGGCTGCAGCGCATTTAGGTTGCACTGAACAAACAGATCTGGCCACCAGTCACTCAAGATTTCAACATTTTCCTCCCTGCTTTAAGCCTCTGCAGGAAAGGTCAGTGGACAGGTTTGTAGCCCTGTGCTATACCTGTCCCCAGTGCACTCCTCATGCCTCCCTTTGCCTGCTCACCTATTTGCCTGCTCATCCTATTTGCCAAGCAGTTGCCAAGGAGGCCATGATCCAGCTTTTAGCTGTCTCACAGGCTTATGACCATAAGCTCTGCAGCATACCACCAGCCTTCAAGCCACCTGGGCTTCTCCAAATCCTTGCAAAACTCTGAAACACATTTGAAATCAGTGCAGCAAGCTTTGAAGTCATGTCTAGCATGGGAGAATATATGTGTTTCTGACCCTTTCTGAGCACTGGGGATGGGGACATTTATGTCTTCAAAGTGATTTCCAAACTTCAACACATCTTTCATGGGATCCTTTCCCACCCAACTCCCACTTGGTGCCCGCCAGCCCTTTTCTTATTGAAGCAGGCGGCTGAGAGAACTCCTTTGGATTATATTTCTTTGAAATGCTCTTAGTTTAGCTATTGGCAGTAAAGCTGTGTATGAAAAGTAAATATACACGTCAGTCCTAATGGCAAATGCACTCATATCATCGTCTGGCCTCAGCTTTGTACAAAACTCCAGCATAACCGCAATCAGACTCAGGTTTTGAACGTGAGTTGAGGGTTAGACTGGAGTCAGTGGAATGGCCCATGCCAGTAACTGCCCCCGGGCCTGAGTTCAGGATGGACATTGGGATCCCAAAGAGCTAGACACAGCGAGACGATCGCAATAGCGGCTCTTAGCATTCCATCCCTGGTTATAAATTGTATTTGAGTGCTCTCTAGTGGACAGAAAAATTAAGCCAGAAGCAAGAACAACTAATCCTCATCTGCTCTGAGCCAAATTACCCTTATCTGAGTGTCTCATGCATTTGGGTCTGCTATAGCTACATACTGCTCTCCTGTGCTGTGTATCTGGGAGCAGGGAAAGCAGGTGGGTACTATGGAATGAGAGTGCAAACAATTTTTTAGTCCCCAGAAGGGATTTATTAAGGAGGTAGATGACAACGAGGATAACAATTTATTTAGCAGCTACTCCTGGGCCTCTGGGACCCCTCTGCTCCTTGACAGCCTGGCCAGAGCGGGACACCGTTGCTCTGAGTCAAAAAGTGCCTGTTTCATAGTGCGGTGACCAGCCATACTGGGAACTTAACTACTTTAATGTGATGAGAAAGTTGTTACCAATCATATGGAAGGCAGCTCACGATGCAGGTCATCATACTGTTTTCTTGAAGGTACACCCAGATCTTGAGAACCATATTACGGAACCCAAATGTTCAAAAAGTATTCCATAATCATTCAATTTATAAAATTACTGCATTGTAATTGGGATATATCTACATGAGAGATCTGTGTGTCCAGTTCTAAGAATAGCTCATCACATTTTCCTTTTATTTCTAGGCAGTAAAGACATCTAAAAGATTTTGATGATGATGATGACGACTGCTGAAAAATGCTACACCAGGGATAGAGGTTATATGAATTTCCCCCTACATTGCTTGTTTAAGACCTGTTTTCTCTGTTACACCTCTGTTCCGGAAAGCTGATTCTTTAGGTTATAAGACTGAGTTCATCTGTCAGCAAGAGCTCCTTTTATATGGGCACTTTCTAATGAAACTTCCACAAATGAAACTCCTTGAACCATCTGCTAAGGTTAATTTACTTGTCCTGTATTCACTCTTCTCTGTCACTTTCTGAAGACATTTGACTGAAATATTATGGGCCCCCTCATCTTTGAATGCCTTCTTCAACTTGTCACAGTTACCTCTGACCTGTCTTAGCCAGCATCTGACCTGACCTTATCTAGTCAGAAATCACAGAGACTCTATTAAGCACCATGCATATCTGCAATAAAAATAACAGGATTGTGTCTGGGAACTTATTCCCAGTTATTAGCAGTGTTCTGACAGAGAGGCATCAGCTATGAATAGTTTAGGCTCCTGAATGTTGACTGCATGAATATGTTTCCATTTGTTAACAGTCCAGGAAGGAAGAGCAAGCAGGAGAAATAGAAAAAAAAAAGAGAGAAGAAGAAAAAAAAAAAAAAAGGAATGGATCAAAGTAAACCATTTACTACCAACGTTTGAGAATTAAAGAGACACAAGGAAGGCCACTAGCCCCGAAGAAAAGAGCTCTGGGGGTTAGAGAGTCCTTTTCTCTCTCTTCAGCTCATACTCAACTGGGTTGAGACAAGAGAGACCTGTACAGTTGAAAGAAGTAACTAGGCACATTCCGGGTATAGGCAGAGAATCAACATTTTCTTAATGATGTTACACTCCTAC
>NW_010576864.1:41341-54916 GCF_000705375.1 Tinamus guttatus | reverse complement strand
CCCTGGGTGATTCTCCTCCTCTTGCTGTTTGGAGGCATACCTCTATAATTAAATCTCTTGATGGCCAGAGCCTTCTCCATTGGCAGGAACCTTGCCCCAAAGCTGTCTTCTGCAAAGGAGCTGTTAAAGATTCAGAGTGTGGATGTTGCAGCTTTAACCTCTCTAATTCCTTTTCTAACTTAGCATCAGCTAAAACCCAATATCCTTGCAGTCTTGGTCTGTCTTGGCTACCACTACAGTTGTTTGCCTGCAGGTGACTGCCTCAAGTACAGTCCTTTGCAGAACGTAGCAAGTCCTGTGTTTCTTTTCCCTATCCGCACTGTTTGTGGCTGGTCTGTTCACATGTGGATTCTTCTATACCAGGACGTTTGATAGAAATCATTTGCCTTCGGGAGGGATCAGGCTCTCTGTGCTGTAGACCTGGCTACTCTTCTACCCGATCTGTGTTATTAAGTGCTCTTTGTTGCTCTTGGCTTCCTAGATTGACTGCTGTCAACAAGGTGATAGTAGGAGACTTCTAAAACTTTTGCTTATAAAGTAGATGCTGCTGGATTTCTGGTACCATCTCTAAGTTATCCTGAAACTTCTTATTCCTTTTTCCAGCGTCAATAAAATTTCTATACCAGGAGAGAAAGTTTCCAACAGCTTGTTGTGGGCTGAGCTTAAGCAGAGATCATACTCCTCATGCAAAGTGCCTTGTTACTACTAGTTTTTCTGCCTCTAACTGCCTTAACCCTTTGTGTTTTTGCAGGAGCTGGAACTAATCTGTTCATGAAGAGGAGAGTACCTCGGAGGTCCTGGGCTTCTCCTGGCACTTGGCAAGGAAACCTCTTTTGTGGCACTTGCTCCTTACAATTCAGAGTGGACATAAGTGGACAATTCAGTGGACATAACAGTGTGGACATACGAAAATGTCCACACAACAGGCTAATTCTGATGTGGAAAAAAAGCTCAAAGCTCAAGTTGAAATTGGCTCAATTTGATTTCAGGGAAGCTGTCGGGGAATCCAAACAGATTTACATTGGATCTCTATCTCTTTTCTTACTGCTTTTCTTCTTCCAGCTGCCTGCTGGGGAGAAGACAGGATAACCCAGGCCCTGTTTCCAGAGTCCTCTGTTGCTGGACAAGATGCTTCTCCTCCTAGATTTGACTGGCAGAGTGGCTCTGGAGCTCGGCTCTATCTTCTTCCATGGAGAATTTTATAAAAAGAAAGTCCAAACCTCAAACCACACCCCCACCCCCCAGAAAAAAACAAAAACAACAAAAAAATTCCAAATCCCTTTGAAGCTCAGCTCAATTTCTGACTCCCCTTCAAAATAGAAATACTTTTCTTTCCGTGCAGCTCTAACAATGATCCTCTTTGCTGTCTGTTACATTAAACTGTTCTCCTCTGATTCTTCTCAAGTCCTTGCAGATTTTAAGTAGCTTGGTGTGTATTTTAAGGTTCTCTCTGCCATTCCATTGCCAAGGATATTTTTAAATAACCATTATTTTGGTGGGACATATGAAAAGCCAAGTTATTTCTATTGCTGGCTGTGTAAATACTATTCCTGAGGCTGTGCTGAAATGGCTGATGCCAGGATGTAGACAACGGTGTTTTTGGCACTGTTAGGAAGTGAAATTGTTCTTGGCAGGAGTAACCCAGCTGTTTATTTCATCTCTACTCACAGCAAGGGGCGGCAGGAGGGATGGAGGGATTAACAATTGCTACATGGGAGAGAACAAAAGGAGAAAAATTAAGTTTGAGTGTTGTAGAAGAATTACAAACAGGGGAAAAAAATACTGTCATTGCCTTTTCAATATACGGTTTAGTTTACACCTAGTTTTGTCTTTTCTAAGGGCTCAAACCTACCTATACTTTGAACAAGTGTAAAATTGCTTGCTATTTGTGAAGCAGACTGCTTTCCTTGCTGTGGAATAGTGTGAATGATTAAGGAGGTTATTAGAACTGGTAAAAACTACCCAGACAGTCAGAGGAAGAAAATTTAAATCGGCCTCATACCATCTTGCCTTCAGCTGAAGAGTTTTACTAGGGATACTGCAAGAAAGGTATGATTACAGTTCATATAACAAGTTGGGAAATGACAGTAAGGAACATTAAAGGAAGAAGTAGAATGTGATCTGGATGGTCATAAAGATGCAGTTCATACTGTCTGCTTATAAAAATCACCATTACCTGTTGCATGGTACTGTGGCTTGCAGTGATTTGATTGAATGAATTGACCTTCCTTTAAGCTAGCAGAGCTGTCTAACTATGAAAGATGTTCTAGGTTGCGTCCTGGAAGGTCAGCATCGTTGATGTCAGCTTTTGTTTTCATGATTTCTTCATGTCAGCTTTCTGCATGTATAACATTTTCAAGTAGCTTCAGATAACAATGATTTAAGAAGTGTACTGCTGTCAGTAAAATATCAGCATAGTCCGTTCTCAGCAGATATCTGGTAATAATAAAAGATTCAGATACTAGCAGCTTCAAGAATCGGTGGGACAGGATTTACTGCTGCTTGGACAATCTAGAAATAACAAATATTAATATGGCAATGCCTTAAAATTCAGGGTGCTGGAGGGGGCCAACATTTCACCTTACCTAGAGAGCCTTCCACTGCTATGTTGAAAACTTGCATGTTTAGGAGTATCTTCCTTTCAAACCTTTCTGTCTGATTTATGGTTGTGCAATAAGCTGTGTTTATATGAACATGGATAGTGCATCCCAACAGGAGAGGATCTGTAGAGCAAAGCAGACCTGGCCAAATAGCAAAGGTAGGTACCAAGCTTTGGGCAATTCTGTCCAAATCAGTACAACTGTCTTCTCTCCCTAAGCTTCCCATTGCCCATCTTAGCTTCCACTCAAACTGCTATCCCCAGATTTGTCTTTCTGGCTTCCTATCTGATCAGATTAGACCTCTGTGGGTTCCTCCATCCTTCCACCTCACTGAATTGAAATGTTTTGCTTTCCTAAAATAGTTCCCATCCTGTCTGAGAGTGCTGCTTAGAAAATTTCTATTTAAATCATTCAGCTGCTAACCATGTATTTTTGAGTAAAGCTGTTTGGGCAGAATCTGGGGACTGTTATAGATCTTATCTCATGCAGACTATTCACATTACTGGATGTAAATGGTACCCATACTGTTTCCAGGCATTCCAGGCTTGATCCTTGCAGGGGTCTGAATCGGGAATGTTTGTGTAAGTGGTGGCATGTAAAACTAGTAGGAAGTGAAGACCATATAACCAGTTCAGTGACAATGGTCCTGACCATCAAGATCACAAGTGCTTCCTGACAGCATCTCTGAAAAGAAATGGTAAGGGTTAGTGGTTACCAGCTTAACAGCTCAGCTGAGCTGTGAGGACATCCCCTTGATTTGTCTCACTTTTTTTCTTATCCACTGCCAAAACAAGGCTGACTGCATAGAGGAGTCCTGTGATCAGGATTTTTGTGTAGGTTGCTGAAGGAAGGAGTTAAATAGGCAGTTTTCTCCTACAATTAGCTTGCAAAGGAAAGGCTGTCTTTCAGTAGAGCCAGTAGTGAAGGAGACCAGTTTCCTTCTGAAAGCACTGTGCTGTCGAGGAATACCTGATCACAAGAAAAGCCATCTGAAAAATCTGGAAATTAACCTGGAGGGCAGTGGAGGTGGTGTTCTGCACCTTGCAGCTTCTGAAGAGGCTTCCTTGCCAAACATCACAAACCTGGTTCATGTAACAAATGCAAATCCTGCAGATGTTGTGATTAGATGGGTTGTCTTGCAGCCGTTAGACCCTATTAGACCAGGGTTTGTTAGATCAGATCAGTCCTGCAAGAGTGTCACACAGGTGACACGCACCATGGGCTATAGGACAGAGGCAGGTTTTGGGACAAGGCTATAGGCATGGTACCAGACAGGGCCTTCTGATCCATAGGTTGTTTTTTGTCTCCCTGCTATCTTGTTGGAGCAGAAAGGAGCTGCTCTCTAAAGGGTGGTCTGTCTTCTTTTTTGTTATGTCCTGGATCCTGTGTTTCACACAGTAGCGTCTCATGCATGGGTAGGGATCTTAGGGTCCCCTGACAACAGCAGTCACAGTGGATCAGTCAGAGGAAGATGCTGAGTTATAGTTTTGAGTCTAGTGTAATGGCACCAACTTTCAATTGTCGGGAAATATATTCACATGACGCTTAACAAAACTTGTTGGCAATAACTCAGGTGAGTATAAACAAATCTGCACAATGCTCCATTACACAAGTCAACTGTTTAAACATAGAACCTAAGGCATAGTAGTAGGTCCCTGAAATATATAGCAGATATCACAATTCATCTAAGAGCTTCTCACAAAATTAAAATGATCTTTTTGAACATTTGGCTATCCTCAACTCTTGACAGAAGTATTCCCCTAACTGAAATAAATTCAACTGTGTGATAACTACAATCGAATGAGGCAATTAGATTACCTAGTAATACATGAAAAGAAAATAATATAGTCACTTTGGGAACCTTATACTGAAAATCTGCAGGTAGAAAATCTGATTTTGCTCAGAAAGCAGGTGTAGTTGTAATCCTTGAAAAGAGTGCAGGTTCTTTAAGAACAGCTTTACTGGAGGTCCCCTTCAGATCTGTATTTTTAGGGAAACACCTTTTTTGCACATACAGACTTGTTTGACAGTGGCTAGGGAGATCTAAGCAGCACAAATTCTTTCAATTATTCTTGCTGTTAACACATGGACACTTTTTTAGTCCAGAGACTGGACTGAATACTACTGTGCTCAGACAGTGGCTCCCTTCATCTTCTTTCTGCTAAATTTGAGATGTGTTTTGCTAGAAATCTTTCATCCTGCTCTTCTAATATAGGCCATTATGGGTGGATCACATCATCTCTGCAGTCTACCTAAGAGGAGGTGAGGTTTTTTCAGTCTTTGACTTCAGGGTAGGTTTTTCAGGCTTCAGCTAAGCCCTGTGTTTCTTTCCTCACCAGCTGCTTTCCAGATCTGCATTCTGCACTATTCCAGCTATGGGCTTGCCAAAGTGCTTTGCTGACCTTCTGCCATTTATTTATCCACGAGATCTTTCCTTCTGTCTTCCTGCAAGTTCCTGTTCAGCTGGTTATTTGCTAGGGACTTGTCTTTTAGTCCCTGATGAATGTACTTCCTTGTCCTCAAAATGCAGTGTATGTGCTGGTTCCCATATGCAGCAATGTACGTTTGGTTGTACTGAAAAATGCGCGTTCCTTGGTGGAGCCCAACTTCCCATGCTTTCCAGGTTGCTCTGCATCATTTCTGCCTGTCAGGCTTCTTACATCGCACACAATCAATATGACATCTGAGCCTTGCTCGCTGGCGAATGAAGTAATAGTAAATATTTAGTAATCTGTGCAAAATGAGTTGGTGGTCTGAATTCAGCTGCTTTATGCAGGTGCCTGCACAGACTCACACACACTCCTTCAGGCCGCTCTCATGTCTGTCACCGGTTACTGTGCTCCCTCAGGCCCAGCAGCAGGACTCAGGACTCCACTCGACACCCGCCAAAACCCATGGCAAGGCTCCCAGCAATTCCAACACGACATCTGTCCCGCGGAGAAACCAATATCCCAACGGGCTCCCTCTCCCCCGGAGCAGGGCAGAGCTGACAGTGCAGGACTAAGGCAGGATCAGGTTGCTCGTGTGCCTTGCTGCCCATTTGCTGGCTGTGTTGGGAATTAGCCAGGGGAGTTGAAGCTCCATCAAGTAGCCCAGCCTTTGTGAGTGGATCTAAATGTATTTTGTAGATTTCCTTGAGGTCTGTTCCGGGATCTGTTAACATAAACAGGATGCTTTTGACCTCGGTGAGCATTGAATGTCTCAACATGTGTGTGTTTTATTCCAGGTTTGTTTCCACAGAATGAGTTAAAGAAAATGGAACTAAGAGTATTGCTCAGTGTACTTAGGTACATTTTCTGTAAATAAATGCACTGTCCTCTTCCTTGGACAAGTTTTGCATAACACTTTGCAGATCTTGCTTTTCCATGCCACCTTGTACCCCAAGAAATCCTACTTTTTCTTTCTCTGTGTTGTGCTGTCAACAACACTTTTAGTCTTCTGCCCTCCAGGAAGGCTTAGGGATGCACCTCCACTTAAACCAGCACCCCAAATCTCCTAGGCAAGGCAATTAAATGAAGCAGATTTATCCATCAGCCTCAACAGCGCCTGCAATGCCTGGCCCAAAAAAAAAAAAAAAAAAAAGAGGACAGAATACCTGTGAACTTCATTTCTCTCCAGCTTCAAAAACACTTTGACTATCTGAAGATCTTTCTAATAAAATCTACTGCCTGCACAGTAAGCTTGTTCTAATAAGGCTTGTGGAGATTCACAGAGCAGCCCCTGAAGTATTACTAGCGACAACAAATCAAACTACTGTGGAGAAAAGCAAAGGAGCTAAAAAGCAAAGCAGAGATTTTATTCCTTGAAAAGGAAGGTGAGGAAGAGCTTGAATGAAACCAAGGGAAGAATCTGCAATGGAAGATACTCTGCCACTCTGGTGGTGGGCAGCAGTGGGATGGGAGGTACACAGCAGAAATGCACATGTACTGGAATATCCTGCTTAATTCTGCATTGTCACTCGAGCTAACACTAGTTTCTCTTGATACTTTCTGCTCCTGCTCTCTTACTTGCTTTTTATTATTTTTAATCTGTGCTAGGACACCCCCCTCTTATTCCATGGCCTCTTAGAGTGCTTTATTCGGGAGAATACTGGAAACCTTTGGGAAATCCAAATAGATTATAGCAACTGGGCATCCCTTACCCATATGCCTGCTGACTCCTTTGCAGAAACATAGCAGTAAGGTAGGACTTTGCCTTACAGAAAGCGTGCTGACTCTGCATGAATATGACCTTGCTATCCATATTTCCTCCTTTTTTAGATTTAAGATTATATTACAGTTTATGCTAATTTACAGAATTTAAGATTATGTTAGTCTCTGCTCGCTTGCCTCATATAGACACCAGGCTTAGAAGTTTGCAGATCCTTAGATCCCCGGAAAGGGGGTCACATGAGCTGTATCCAGTCCTTTGGTGCTGAGGCAGCCTAGAATGACAGGTTACAAGCTTGGTTTGTGGTTCAGTTACTTCCTCTCTGATTGCCTCTAGAAGCGCTAAATTACTTTGCTGATCAGAAGACACTGAATCTCATGACTTGATTATTGCTTGTTTTATCCATCTAGTGTCTTCTCTGCACACTTCTCAAGATTGTTGTTGTACAAAAAAATCCCTTTACTCCAAATATTCTTTTTTCCTATCTCAGTAGCATACTTTAGAAGTTATTTCCATGCTTAAATCCTACTGACTTCAGTGTTTTTTTGAAAACTATATTTAGATGAGCTGTTTTGAAAGCACTGGTTCAATTAGGAACGCATGCAAGACATTCTCTCTAGGACTTTTCAATGTTTTTCTTCTGTACCAGTTAAGTCTGTATCCAAAGTTAATCTGTGAAGTGCAAGAACAGCTGTGCTAAGACCAAGCCAAAGGCTCACGCTGTCTCTGATGTTGGCTGGTAGTGGACGCTAAAAAATAGTATAAAAGCAGGAGTTGCATTGGCTCCAGTAAAGCCTCCCCTCATGCCTTTGGCCTCTAAAAGCATCTACGGTAGTGAGGTCCACAATGTACAGGAAAAAGTACTTCCTTTTGGTTTGAAATCTGCTGCCAGACAAGAACATGGATCAAGCAAGGCTCCTGTGAGTGCTAGGAGGAGCAACGCTGCGTTTGCTGACATGATGCATCTCGATTTGATGAAGAATCTCATGAAGATCCAGAAATCATCTCTTGTTTTTCAGGCAGAGGGGTCACTGGCTAGGCAAGGCTCCTGTGAGTGCTAGGAGGAGCAACGCTGTGTTTGCTGACATGATGCATCTCAATTTGATGAAGAATCTCATGAAGATAATTTCTTGTTTTTCAGGCAGAGGGGTAACTGGCTAGAAAAAAATCTTTAACTTATGGGGAGGGATTTCTCAAGCTCACTTGTACCAGTTCTTTGCAATCTGTTCATGTCTCTGTTCATTGTTAGGGAAGGACCTGATGTTTTTGTTGGCAAGGAGAATCTTTCCTGGATGGTAATACCTAATGGAGAGATGATCGTTGAGAAGTCTCCTTTGTTTGCTTGTTGTTTCTTCTCACTATATGTTGCTTTTTATACAGCAGCACCAAATATTCTGTTTTATTACTATGTCCTTTAGCCTTTCTGCAGCTCTTTATACATAGCACTTCCACTTTATAGCACTTCTACTTTAAGGTCTTTTTTTTTTGTTTTCCTCTCTCCAAGAGATCACTACCACATCCCTCTTCCAAAGCATCTGGGCTCTGTGAACAACCCATGTCCCAGGACAAACTGCTGTGGAATCCTACTGGGATTCCCTCCACTGTGAAAAGTAACCATTTATTCCTACCCGTCATGTCCTATTTTCTAACTAATTTTTAATTCACATGAGAACCTTTCTTCTAATCCCAGGAGGGATTAGTTTCCTAGGGAGGGACTCTTGAGAAATTGGAGTACGCTGTATCAGCCGAACTGCCCATGCTTACATATGCATTGACACCCACAAGGAATTCCACAGGAGGCACAATTTAATCTACAAAAAAGCATGTTTTTTTCATCCTACTTTCCTAATTGTCTACTGCTTTCTTCTGGCCTCTCCTGCTTTGCTCAGTGTTGAAGCTAGACTCACTGATAAGTAGCTCACTGAATTCCCCCTTGGAGCTCAAAAGAAAGGAAGGAAGAAAGAAAAGAAAGAAAGAAATGGCCACTTTCTTTCTTCAGAAGGTGAGAGCCCTAGAGTTGATGGATTTGATGTTGTCTCGTTTTGCCTGGGTTATTCCTTGTCTGTAACAGTATGCCCTGAGGATGAGAAAAGCCAACATCTGGTTGTGGATCTGTGCTTCCTACAATGCTCAGGGAGAATATTTGATGTCCCACAAACACTTATGGCATCATCTGTGGTTTATATGAGCCGTGTAAAACAAGTGCTTGGGACACATCACAATCTTTGTTTTCCTTCTACTATTTTAGCAGGAATACTAAGGATTAGTAATGTGCCCATAGCCACTGTGTATCTGATACTGCCAAATCTTTTTTTAAATTTTATTTATTTTTTATTTTATTTCTAGGGCTACCAACTCGTTTACTGCAACAGGTAAAGACAGACTTGCAGTCTTAGTCCTTTCCTTATCCAGAAATGCAATCAAACTTACCCCGCTATAATCAAACATATTTTTCCATACAGACGTGGCCTCAGATGCTGACCTGCTGGAAAAAGAGGTTGTCTCCAGGCTCTTCTGGGTCGTGCAACTGAGGGGCTTGTTCCTTTCACATTAGTGAAAGCTGAATTCTCCCTGAGTCTATAAAGGGCAGGCTAGCGGGCATTTTTGCTAGTAATATATATATATTATCACTTTGAAGCCACAAGTATTTTGTGTTTTTCTGCCTCCTTTTTCTCCTTATTGTCACTTCCCCCCCCTACCCCCCCGCCATGGAAGATGCCTCATGTTTTCAGAAAAGATCCCACCAAGAGCTGGCCCAGCATGGAGCTTCTGCATCCTGAACTGCTCCGTTAGTTTTCCCAGGACTGGATTCAATTGACGAGAGGCTCTGTAGCCAACCCCCTTGGACTGCACATGTGTTTATTTAAATGTCAGTGGCCCACACAAGCTGAATACCTATTAGCTAGAGCATGCATCAAATCCAAAGCACAGCTACAGTTCATATCTATTGTTCAAAGTACAGATCCCTTCATTGTTGTCATGTCAGTACCCTTGTATTTATTGTATTATTCAGTCAGCTCTGAGAACTTAACTAGCACTTTGCAGTGTTTCTTTTCTACGAGGGTATAATATTCATCCATAATAAATATGTAGGTAAGGAATTTAAAACACAAAACAAAACAGCAGCAACATACTGCATACGAAAACTTCAGTAAGCAAATAAAACATGCCTCGCTAGAGCTGAGGAAGAAAAAATGGCAAGCTGATATCATCTGCAGTCAGTTATTGAGCAGTAGATGTGTACTTCCATGCTATTTTTTTTTTAACTTTCTTTTTTCTCATTCTCCAGGACGGCTGTACCTTATGCTTTTCAAAGAATAGGCCTGGAAACACATTGAAAAGGGTCATCACAAGGTTTTTCAGTGAGGGCTGCGGGGAGCTGAGGTCTTCAAGAAATCAAGGCTGTTGTAAGTGCTACCTCTCTGGTGTTTGGACTTTCTGTGCCTGAGTGACTCTAGAAATGCCCCTCTCTGTATTAATAAACCTTCTCAGCAGTGGCAATACAGAGCTGTTTTCGCCAGCATAGCTTGTAGTGGTTCTGGGAATGAAGCGAGCAATCATGGCAAACAGATATTGTTTTTGGTATAATCATCCTCCTAAATCTCTTAAGAGTTAGACAGATGAGGAAGCATTCCTTTTCTGAAGGAAAGAAGAAAGTAGAGAGAAAATGGCTTTGGCATTTGGTAGCCTAGAAATCTACCCTATTTCAATTCTAACAAGCTGGTTTGGTGACGTAACGTCCATTAAAAGAAGCTTAAAGTAAAGCTATTTCCAGTTGATTTTAAATTCCATTGGCAACCTTCACCTGTGCTCATTCATAGCTTGGAATAATGATAATGCTCACATTTGACTTGATAGAAAAACAGTTTAATTAGAAAAAAAAAAAAAAGCAAGAACTTTATATTTGGCTGGTGTTGTTCTGCTGACATGAATGTGAGTTACTCCAAGAGGAATTTTGGGCTCCGGTCCAGAAAAGCAAAAAATGCTTCTTTAAAAACAACTCTAAGGCTGCTCTTCTATAATAGTGAGCTGTTCTGCTAGCTCATTAAAATCTATAGATGATGGAATATATCAGGACCTGGGTAACGGAGTAAGGATCGTTTTTGCTTGAGGTTGGTGGTTTGAATCCTGTCCAGATTAGTAGTGACTGAAAGCTGCAAATCTCCAGGGGTTATTCAGTGACCAACGTGAAATAAGTTGGTGGTCTCATTCCAGTTCCTAGTGGTCAGCTGTGTACATCACAGAAACCACCACTTCACTTGGCATCCTTGCTGAAAGCCTGAAGAGACAGAGCAGCAATTGAGCAAGCAGAGAAGGGCACTGAAATGTCCTATACTTTTAGGATTAAGCCTTCCAGGTTGCTGTTGAGAAGGGCTGGTAGGACGGTCTGAGGGAGTCTGCATCGCCCTGCACGGGGCTGCTGCTCGGAAAGGAAACTGAATACCAAAGTCTGTCAACTTTGCATCTTTCATGAGCAAGGCATTCACTATTTTAAAATTTAATTTTGATGGGTAGGTTACTTGCCTTGTAGAAACATTTACAGTTCATAAGCTTTAAGTACACATTCTGCCAAAGGTGTGCAGCTGTATCTCATAGCAAATTAAAGGCTAAGAATGCCCATGCTTTTAAAATGGTTTTCGGCTCTAACTGGATGATCTCCAAATAGAAACCTGAGACTAGATTTTTGGCCTTCAGCATCAGAGTATCTGAGAGGCAGTCAGGCCCTTAATATTTAGAACAGAGCTTGAGGCACCCAAAACTCATGGTTGCTCCTGGAAAATTCAGCTTTGAAATGTGTACGAGATCTTTGGATATCTTCTTTCAAGATGACACAGCAATTCACCTTTGAAAACCCTCAGTCCTGAGGCGAGAGCTATATGGCCATGCAAGGGAGAAACAAGGGTTTGCAGTGACACTGTCACCTCCGGAATTGCTGGAAGCCTGTGGATTCAGACCAGCAGCAGCAGGTGTGCCCGGGCCTATGCACGCAGCAGCAGGAGAGCTGCAGTATATTCATATATTTGCAATGGACACAGCTCCATCCTCTAATTTGGTAATTGTGATGCCTTCACTTAAGTGACCTTGAAGATTTTTCCTTTGCCTTTGTCATGTTAAAGATACCCAGTTCATGTTTGGCTGATGCAGAGCACCAGCAGCTAGGCCAAACCTCAGTGTAAATCTGTGGCAGTCTCTATCAGCAAGATCATCACGATCACACCTAGGGGTTTTATCAGCCGCAGCTGTCGCACTGTTTGCTGGATAAAACATGTTCCTTGAAGCACACGACCAAAATAAACACCCTGGCATCTGCAGCCTTACACAGAGCAATCTCTGCTGAAACAGTGGTCTGGATTTATCAAAGTCAAGCTGTCAAAAAGTTTTCTTGTGCAGCATGGTTCGAAGTTAACTTTTTAGGCATTTCCTTCAGTATTTTGATACCATTTTCCAGAAGCCCATCTACTGTCACTACTATGTACTGTCACTATTATAGCATGTAATGATCTAATGTAGTGCTTTTTAAGAAGCCAGAGAAAGTGCTCTTAGCTAACCAGAGTTTTTAAGATACAGTGGGTCAGGTACAAACATTAGCAAAAAAATTTAGAGTGTTTTGCCTCTTCAGATGCCCGTGTGTGTCTGTGCAAAGGAGCTGAACCAGTGCTATGGGAATGATCCATAGATGTGATGTTTCAGCACAAGACCTACACATACATATATATAAATATAGCTCAATGTTGCAACTTTAAGAAATCTTTTGGGATGATTTATGTGAACCATTCCAGTATACTCAGCAAGAATGATCTTGCTCCCTGCTATGTTTTATTCTAATGCTCTGTGCTGCTTTCTGAGAGCAGTCCGCTCACACTTCAGTTCTTACATATATCCTTTTTGTGCCCTTTGGGCATCCAACAGGAGGTTTTGATCTGAAAACCAAATATAATAAATAAGAACCTAAAGTAGATAGAGAAAATCTGAGGTCTTTCAGAACTTCCTTTCAAGTACGAATCCAAAACTAGTTGTGGTTTAGTTTTGTCACGGGAAAGGGAAAACAAGAAGACTGAGGTTTGGCCGAGCACAAAACACAGCTATTTTGAAAGATATGCATATTTGGGAAATGCATTGACTAAAAATAAGAAAACCAGGACTTGTGTACAAAGAAATGAAACAAACCTTCAGTAAAAAAGAAGGAAGAACCTGAGAACCTGAACAAGTTTTGCCCATGTATATGATCTGTTAGTGCTACTTTTTGTTGAGAGTGGTTGAAACTGAAATTATCTTCTCTTTAGAGGCTTGGTCAGACAGTATCGTGTCTGACACCATGCTTTTATGCTGTACTGCCTTAATTGTATCTTTAAGTCTCCCAGTACTGTGTAAAAAATCACAGGGCATTTATCTTCATCCTTAGAAAGGGAAACAGAAATATTCCTTCTTTCCAGATAGAGCACCAAGGCAGAAACAGGGCCACGGACAGGTGCAATGATACAGTTAGCTTGTATTTATTGACCAAAGTTCCCCGTTTTGTGGGTGAGTTCTCTGAACACTTGCAGAGGTGAACTACAGTCATGTTTAAAAACAGTAAGCCCCTCTACGTCAGGTTTTGAATGAGAGGCTGAGAGCTGTGGATCCCAGGTAGATGGCAGAACCTCCCTGCAGCCTCAATGACAAAATAAATTTTATATGTGTTACTGCACTCAGCCTTTCCTACAGACCAGCTATGGGCAGCTGCATGTACAACGTTGAATTCAGGCCACTCAGCCTGCTGGCCATTACGGATCCCCGTCTGCCACACACTTTGCTGGTGAATCAGATCAATATTTGCACACTCTTT
>NW_010576864.1:0-33465 GCF_000705375.1 Tinamus guttatus | reverse complement strand
TTCCTGGCTTGCCTGCAGCCTGCCTCTTGCAGGAGAAGATTTGCATAAATTAGGCTTGTTGCTGGAAAAGGGAAGAATTTGCTCTCGGGCTATAGGCGACTGTGGGGTTGAAGTCACTGCTAATGTTGCAGACTGGGTTATAAGTCTCGAATTTTTCCTAGAAAAACAAGTGGGATCTGTATTGGGGTGAGTGGGTAAAGGATGTGAAAGTCACGTATGAATCTGGAATTGGGGGATGCAGTTCGACACAGGGAGGGGGGATATAAGTGCCATGCACAGATGGTGGTGGAAGAGGGGTCTCCGTTTATCCCCAGTGGGGGCATCCAGGCAGCTTCATTTTGTGCTCACGTTACCCCCAGCTGTGTCTCGTGCCTCCGTCATCTTCCTTGCCTGGCCTCCTAAATCCCACATTGCTCTTCTGGCTCTCTGTGCTGAAGTGGACTCCACCGTTGAACGAATAATATTTTTTGCCAATGCGTTTTGATTTACTGGTATTATGGACTGTCAATAAATGCAGCTTGTGCTATACTCGGTACTGTCAAAGTGCTTTTAGTTAGTGCCAGAAACTACCTGAAGTTAATTATCTGAATGTGGCTTTTTTTTTTTCTTTTCTTCAGCGACACTTTTAAAAGCTAAGGAACTATGAAGTTTATATAATAATCTGGTTCTTGGCAGGCTTTCTTTTTCTCTCTTTTTTTTTATGGGTAATATGATCTGTCACTGTGCTGAGTTTTAATAGTTTCTGATGTTTTCATCGCTCCCTTGTAGCTTTTTCAGCCCAAAAGCTCCAGTTCTTGCTCCGCTCTTCTGAAAGAGTTAAGAGGCCATTGAATTAAGAAACCTCAGCTGCTTGTATACAAATATACAGCAATTACAAGGCAACCAAGTTATTGCAGAAATCCTACTGTAACCATGGCAACGTGCTCACTCAATTACATTTGGAAATGTGAAATGCCACCCAGTTAGAAAGAGTAAGTTTTAGCAAATGCAGATTTCTCATTTAACCAAAATGTGTAAGACGCAACTTTCCAGATTAGATGCTTTCATCATCACTGGACGAGGTGTTTGAGCATTTGTGTCTCGCAGATTTCCTTAGCTAATATTAGCTGTCCTCTCAGTTGTCTGAATTCTTAGGATTTATCCCTTGGGATTTAGTTTTTGATTCAGGACCTGGCTTTAGAAGAAGGGCAGGGAGGGACCTCAGCAACTCTAGCTTAGGCCAACATGAGATGTATTTTGAAAGCTACCTCAGGAGAACTTCCATTTCTTTAATGGGATAGAGGTACAAAAGAGAAGCATACACGTGGAATGAAAGCTTTTATTCTCTTTTTGGGGAAAAAAAAAGCTTGTTTGGAAGCTTGTGTGCGTGGAGAGTGAGATCTTTAACAGGCTGTTGTAAAGTGGAAGCGGCTTGGTGGGTCTGAGCTGCAGAACTTAATATCATCACTAAGAAAAAGCCATGATAAAGTCCTTGAGAAGCCTAAGGAGTATCCATCAGCCCACGTTTAGGAGATGACAGCTTCTGTTCACTAAGTTCTTCGTATGTGGTGCATGCGAACTCATAAGTGGAGATAAATTTAATTTGCTGCTTGCCTTTTAGTAGTGAATTACTAGCAAAAAGAATAAAATGGGAACACTGGTCTCTCGCAGAGGCTGATCTTTGCATTGGTCAAGAGGCAGTTTTCTGCTTTGCTGATCTCATGCTTCGTCATGAATGTCTTTCCATTAGCACAGAAAGCAAAAAAAAGTATAGTCTTCTTTTTTTTTGTAATTCTTAAAACCAGGAATGGTTTGTTTGCACACACCCGTGGAAAAAGCTACCTGCTTAGAAGAGCTGTAGCTGGAGGTACTTAGGTGGACCCAGCTGCAGCTGGGGTGACTTGGAGTGCGTTTTGCCCCAGCCTCAGGGCTGGAGCTCGAGGCGCCCTGCAGAACCCGTGCTATTTGCACAGCAGCAGGTTTGCAGGTCTCCTCGACCTGGGCTGCGCTGCAGATGATTTTGGAAGGCATCTCTACTCGACCTGTCAGGTCTTGTTATCCTCACCGTGAGCGAATTGTTTGTGTTTCGTGTTGCTTGAAGACTCTGGAAAAGCAGCAGCTTGCGCGGGTCTGGCCGAGGGCTCCCGTGGTGTCCCGGCCTGAACGTGCTCCTCTTCCTCCGTTTCACCTGGCCGCACCAGGGCAGAGGTGGGAGCATCGATGGCCCAAAGCGTGGGACGGATCCTCAGTCATCAGCATTAACTCCTGTCTTGAACACACGGAGACGACTTGAATCACGTCTTTCTAGCACACGAACGTACCCAAACACGCTTAATTCCAAGAGCTTAGACTCAAACCTTCTGCCAAATACGTAGTGCTTGATGGAGCTGAATGCTTTAGGTCCAATTTTTGTCATCTTCTGGAGCTGAGCAAACAAAGAATGAACAAGACCTTTTACAATAGGCTGTTCACAAATGCTACTTACCTAATAATTTATGATAAAAGAAGTTAGTAGCTATAGTGTCTCTCATGACTTGTTGCATGGCCTTCCCTCAAGGAGGAGGACAAGCTGATCATTTGGTGAGGGATGCTCAGGCTCCTGCTGTGCTGAATGCTGTGCACGCTCCCTGGAAAGCTGGTGCTCTTCATTTTTGGCCCTTCGGGCTTCCTTGAGGCCTTCCTTGCAGGCTCGTGTGCCGCGCCGCAGCCCGGCGCGTGGCCGCAGCGCGCTGTCCTCGCGGTCCCTCCAGCGCCGCGCTGCCCCTCACGTTACGGGCACAGGTATCTCCTCGGAGCGGTGCCGCTGTCGGCTTTGAAAACCTGGGTGCTTTTCACCTGGCCTCGCCAGCTTTATTTTGGGGCTGAAACATTCCTTTGGTGGCACGTCCTCTTCCAGGTAAAGTTGATTATGGCAATATGGGTACTTGGATTTGCTGGAAATCCAGTTATACTGGGAAGAGCAAAATAACTGAAAAAACCCTTGACTTTGTATTTTTACTTCTTTTGTTTCTAGGTTTCAGTGCATAGGGTAATATTGACCGGAATGGTCTATTTGCTGAATGGGATTTGCTGCTAGCTAGCTCCAAGCTGCAGAGCTAGTCACAGACCATAAGGAAGTGTTAATTGAATAGTTTTTGGACAGTGGTAACAACGTTAATTTAAAAATTTGCCAGATATTCTTGACCTTTGCTGCTGGCTACTGCTTTGGTCTCATCTTCAGCTCCCTCCCTCTTCGGAGTTGCCTGCAGCCTGTTTCCAGTTATCCTGTAGCTTTTCTGTGCTCTTCCTTTTCAGTCCTGCCGCCCAGTCTGCAAGGTTAGAAGCTGGTTTAAAATTTTATCAGACCCCTGCTGGAGTCCTTTGAACTTAAAATACTGTAGAAACATGTATTTTTGGACAGAGAAGCCGACAGGATGTGTGTGTCTCTAATTGGAAATTATTCTTCTGTTTTGAGTCCCCTTCCCTCATGCACAGCCCCTGTGTTCTGGTGTCCCTTTGCCTCCCGTTTCCCCGCGCTCTGAGCCTACCAGTGCTCCGTGGCAAGGAAGGGAGCCTGGTTCTGCTCCAGTGCTGGCTGCTCCAAAAGACCGTGAGGGCTGGGGAAGAAAACTGGAAACGTGTGGGTTGGCCTCAAATGGTGTAAGCCGAGAAATAGCAGAAATACTGAAGCTGTGTACTTCAATAATTAGGAATATGGAAGTTACCTCTTTATGCAACTCATGCTTGGAGTACTGCTATTTAGAGTGAAGGATGCAGAGTCTCCTAAATGAAAGGAAAAGCTCTATGAAGTTTAAAAAGATTAAAAATTAAAAACTCACCATTTTGTAGTGGTGGAGAAAAAGGAAAACAATTGAGGAACAACCTCTTTGAGAGCTTCTACAGTGCTTTCCTTGCAAGGAATTACAGCTTGGGCTGCCTCTATTAAAAACTCAAGCTCTTACTGTGACATTCACTACGGACACATTTTGGACACATCAACTTTTTTTTTTTTTCCTTCCTCATGTTTTTCCAAATTGATGTTATCTCTGCAAAGCTTTGATTTAAAAACTACTTCAAACTGTGCTCTACCTACTAGATCAGAGGAATATGTGTTGACTTGTGGCCATCAGTACTGTAGCCATCTGCATTAATTCAATGATTAAATCTCTGTTCCAAGTAAGTGTTTGCAAAGAAAATATAAATTCCATTTTTGAAAACTGGATCTTAGGTTTGAGAAGAAACCTCCTGCTAGCCTGGCCACGATCGTAGTAGGTTTTTTCCTACCCTGAGGATGCTCCAGGACGGCTGTTGAGGTTAGTGGGGAGCAGAGGGTCACCAGGAGGCGGCTGGGGAAGGTGGAGGTGGCCGTGCAGCCAGCAGAGCTCCGCAGCGCTCCGAGGGTCAGAGTCCATCCTTAGGAAAGCCCGGAGAGAAATCTGCAGTATATCAACTAGGATTTTAGCAGCGTATCGCAGAGCAGCGTCCGCAGAGCGATGGTGTCTCAAAACACTCAATGGATTCTTGAGCTTTCATATTGCAGGGGTGACTTGCTGAAATCATGTACTGGAGATACTGCACTGGATGCAATCTGGTTTGTTGTCATGGGGGATCTTTCCAGTTATGTCTCATATAGAGCTTTTCTGCATGTGTGTATCTCTAAGTTTGATTAAAAAACAAGCAGACAAAATAACCCCAAACCCCCCAGTAAGTTGTCGGATGAATAATCAGATTGTTAATGGTTTTGTTTTTGAGTAATCATGTGGGATAAAATAACGTATAGGAGATGAAAATCTCAGTTTGGGTGACTGAACTGCAGACGTTGGTTTAACGATGTGTTTTAAATGATCCTTAGGGGGCTTGTTCCTTCATACTGCTAGACTTTGACACCTGATGAAAGATAAATTTCTATTTGAGCAGTGAAGAAGAGTAATAATTCGCATGTGGAAAATAACTATTACTTCTTTCTGAAGAAAGGATGCTTTAATGAGGTTTCTGTCACTAAGATTTAATTACTCTAAAAACAAAAATTTGTGAACGCTTGTGCACTAGGCCTGGTGTGTGAAGTCAGATTTTATTTGTCAAATGCACAAGGTAACGCTAGTTTGCCGATATAACTTGCATTACCTTAATTTTGAGAAATAGCAGTTATGTGTCTGCATCAAGAGGAGGTTCTGCAGGATCCTGTGGTTTTTGTGAACGAGGCCTGCGCCGGCTGCTCTGCGTTACGGCACTGATAGGAATTTGTAGCATCGACTGCGTCCGTGCAAACGTCTCTGAGTGCTTCACATTGAATATCCAGCTGTTAGTTTGCATAGAGCATGGTGTAGTCTCTATTAAAGCATCCTTTTCTTTTAGTGTTCGTTTAGCCTCTGCAGGATAAAGGACGGATTAGGACATTACTGTGATGCTCTTTTACCCCAAGATTTTAAGTCTTCTTTCCTCTATTGGATGAGTTTTTGTTTTTACTTTATTGAAGGGTAAAGCCAGCTGCTCTTACAAAGTTATATTTCATGACTTAACATGCTTTTGCTGTCATATAATTTCATGATGCACTAATATAGTTTATGGAAAAACATTACAGTTGCTCTGTAGGAGGAAAAAAAAAAACTCAAATTGGGACTTGCTGGTGTTATGTTTATAAAGCTTTTGGTTTTGTGCACATCCGTCCAAGAAAAGCATCCCAAATACAAGCCTGGAACAATGAATTAATTCTATTGTGTGCTGTTCTGGACAAGTATTCAAAGAGGGAGTGTTCAGACCATTAGGAAAGCTACATTTTTCCCCTTCGGATCTCCAGTCACCTAGTTTCTGTAAGTGCTTGTTTCTCATTCTGTTAAAATCCTCAGTACAGGTGGTGATCAAAAGCTGGCCTAGCTCCTTCCTGTAGGTTCTTATAAAATGGATAATGGCAAGGTATGTCATCCTGCATCAAATAGTACTGTGCAAATTATATTAGTTACATAATGAATCTTTTTTAAAATGCAGATGATTCTGGAGAAAGAGTTGTCAACTGAACTTTAACTTTGAGAGAGTTTGGAAATATGGAAGAGCACGGTGGAAAGAAAGGGCAGGTCTGAAGCCTGGAAGCGCAGGGCTCCTAAGGCAGGTGGTATTTGAATGTTGGCGACCTCAGAAGGCGGCAGGGATGAGATGAAAGTTTGAAATATCAGCCTTAACTTTGAATTTCATGAGTCAAACTGAAAACAAGTAAGGACTTAAAGGTTATCTCATTCCCAAGAACCGACGGGAAGGGAACACCCACAGTGCAGGCTGTCTGACAAGGAAGGTCGCAGAAGGAGAATTCATAGGTAAAACTGAGCTTTCCTGCAGGCAGGGTTGTGTTTTACAGAGCACTGCATAGTTTAGCACCAGAAAAGACTGACTTCACTAGCAAGCACAGATCTAAAAGTGGAAAAAAAAGTTGCTGTACCTGTTGCTTCAGCTGAATCTGCAGGGGACTCCTGGGAAACAAAGGCTGCCCTCTTGCAAAAGAGGCTAAGGGCCGTGCCAAGGAGCCTGGCACGTGGGAGGAACGGGACGTCTTCCTGGGAAAGCTGTGCGCAGGTACTGGGGGGTGTTTCCCGTCGTGGTCTTGTTGGGGGCCTCTCATAAAGACAGAGAGGACAAGAGAACGGTGCGGTTTCCTCTGTGTGCTGCTGCCTTCGCAGGCAGTTTCTGTGAGTGCCATTTGGGATGCTGGAGCGTTTTGAGACACGACAAGACGCCTCTCTGCAAGCCACCAGCATCTTCGTTGCGTCCGTGCTAAGTGCAGCCCTTTGCCCTGGCTGCATAGCAGAAACTCTGACCTGCTGTTTTTGTTTTGTGCCGTGAGTCAACAACAACAAAACCTGATTTCATAAGGCGCAGCTCTGCTGCAGGTGGGGACTAGGATCACACACTGCTGCAAGTGTGAGTTTATTGCTATCTCCACTGCTCGCTAGTGAGGTTGACTCATTGTGGTGTTGGCTTGGGTGATGTGGGGAGAACCAGAGGTGTCTGATTATGAATCCAGTCCAGACCTGAGCTCTGTGTCTTTTGGTGCTGTGATGGGGAGGAAGGGAAAGCAAAATGAGAAGGTCCTTGGCCATCGGGTGAACTTAAAGCTAGTGTTAGATTTCTTGCTGAGTAATGGATCCTCCCAATGTGTTGTACAGAAGTTGCCTTCCATGAGGTGCCATGGAGGTTGCCATTTGCCTTCGCGTTAGCCTCATCTACTTGATGTAGAATGGCTACATCAAATAGAAGAGTCTTAAAATAGATTATTTTCCCCTGTGGACTCTGTGTATTTCTTCTTCCCTTTCCATTGACTAATTTTCTGTTTGAATCTGATGGCAATGCTTTGGTTGGTGGTGGTGGGGGGCAGGCATAAGGATGTTAAATGTTTTTGCAATTCTTATCTGCTACCAGAGCTTGCTGAAGATGCTATTGAATGAAAGCTGCCTCTCATGCAGTCCTTTTTAGCCTGGAAATGTGATCAAGGGAAGAGGGAAATGAACTTCAGGGAGCTTTTTTTCCCGATTGCCCATGGAAGGTGTTGAAGACTTCAGTGAGGGCTTTGCTCACCTCTCTTTCTCTCTGGGTTTCTTCTTGCTCCTAGAATAAAAGCCTGTGCTAGGCACTGTGCTGAAGGAAGGCTGCTGCCTCATCTGCTCCGTGCCTTAAGAATGAAGTATTTGATGATGGGCTTAATCATAATTGTGAATGAAGTCTTAGCATTAGGGAGAGTAATTTCTTGCCTGGAGCTCTGCAAAAACAAGGAAGTGATGCATAGGAACTTGTGACAGTGAAAGGCAATCTGAGGTTTTGCTGTACATTATCGAACCCAGCATAATGTGGAAGAGCTGGATGCTTTGGGATCCCTAGAGAAAAGGCTTATGAAAAAGCACATATTGATGTGGTGATACAGGGTAAAGTGTAGCGTTTTTATCGGTTGCAGTACAGCTTGGAAAGTAGGTGGCCTTGGATGTTGAAATCTTGTTCCTGAGCATGTATTGTGAATTGTCGAAAACAGAAAAGACTCACACTCACAATACGGATATTTTTATAAGCAATCTGCAGTGATTTTCCTCTTTTTTTCTTGGAGAGAGGCTGGTTTTACATGGGTTGCTTGATCTTGTTCCACACTGACTGCATGTGGGTTTGCTTTGCTGATGTTCCCTGTTTTCATCGGGCCTGTGAGCAGAGATAGTGGTGGTATCTGATCAATCTGATGCTAGTGAGTGGTCTGGGGCACTGTAAGGGTAAGGGCGGCTGGTTTTCCTTGGTGGGGAAGATCATATTCTCCTTCTGCACAGGAGACTTAGAGATGCTGATAGAGCAGGTTGTTTTTTAGGTAATATTGGGCTGAGCTTTGAATTGCCTGATAACCTGGAGGGAGCTGGTAGTGGTAAGGGGGCCTGGTGAAAAAACTGCAATAAATGTCTGGGATAGACAGTGATGCGGGATAGCAGACATGGTTAGAGCTGGTTTTCTCAGACCATCAGACTAAAGTGCATTGCATCTATTACTAACAGTGACCCTAGCTGTGCCCAGTTTGCAAGGGAAAACACATCACTTCTGCTTTCTGCTATAAAAAAAGCTAGATTAAAAATAAACTGATGTTCAGGGGCACTGAAAGCAAGAGAGAAAACAAGAAACTTGGGTACAGCAGAAAAAAAGCCAAGTATTGGCTTGAGGAAATGGTATCGTTGAGTAACACTGCCCATGGCATGAGTGAGGTCAGAGCAGGAAAGTTTTCTCTTGCCAGAGGTAATTCCATTTTCAGAGGAGAAGAAAGTAAGGAAATGGAGAGTCTTAGGACTCTTAGGCATAAGTCTCCTATAAATCTGCCAGCAGCTTGACCACTACACTGGAAGGGAAGTGGGCCAAAAAAAGCCTAAAGAGCAAGTGGGAGAGTAATAGAGCACTGCAGACACAAAATCCTGTAGCAAAGCAGTTAAACTAGAGTGTCCCAGAGCAGACCCTGTTTGGATTCAAGTTAGAATTGCATAGATGTGAAAACATTGTATGTATGTTTAAGTATTTATCTAATTTAAAATGGCATAAGAGCAAGTAGCCTGAGATGTGGCAGTCTAAGGCTGGAGATGAGAGCATCTTCTTTGCACGGGGTTTATCAGGCTTCCTAACGTGAAGGATATCCCGTTATTGGATACGACCCATTCCTCGATCTTCTCAAGGGCCCTCATGAGTGACATTCCCTGCATTACTGCCTGGAAGGAGCTGATCAAGCCGGGCAGTTGGGAAGCAAGCTGGAAACCCTCTTGGTCTGCGGCCTGAGCTTGCTTTCCCACCCGCCACCCTGTGGTATTCCCAATCCAAAGAGATAAGCATCTGATCCCTCCCTGTCTCCCGTCCCTTTTTCCCTAGTGAGAAAACTCTCCTGTGTTTGCATTTCCTAGAGCAACTCTAAAGAGGAGCGAGTTAGGCTATTAAAGAGAGGAGGGGAAAAAAAAAAGCCTGTTCATGATAGGCAATTTAGACCTCTGCTAAATGAGGTCTCCCTTAGTGAAAATCTGCTTCAGATTAAATATGCTTGACAACGCTGCTGCGTAACTACCTGCAATCTTTCACTTTGGTGCTGCAAATGAGCAGCCTTCTAATGTGTGTGCTTCCAGGTGCTCAGGTTGTTCTGTATTTAAAAAATAAGAAATCAAAGCAAATAAACACCCCCCACACCCATTATACACACATACACCAATAAAACCTCTTTTAAGTGCAACGAGGACTGATGAATCTTGCATTCCTAGTATTGCAACACAAGGTGTTCTCTGTTCTAGACTGTAAATATTTATCTCTTGTTAAAGCAGAGCAGTTACTATTGGGAACTGATCTGGCATGCTTAAGCGTTTTTCCTTAAGGAATTTGTTTCCTTTTATTTACAGTGTTATCATATATTTAAATTCCAGGGCCTCAGAATATAGCTCTGAGGTTTGTTCTTAGCGCTGGCAGTGAAAATCTAAATTATCGCAGCCTCCGAGTGCAGATAACTGAATTCTGAGCATATGTTGTAACCGGCTAACAAGTGTGGGTGTGAAAGCCCAGCAAACAGAGGAAGAGGGACGCACGGGGACGCAGAGCCGTGGCAGGACCGTGCTGGAACGCGGCGCCTTGCGATTGCCAGGCGGGCGGCTGGCTCCCCTGCTGGGGTTACCGCCAAAGAGCGGCCAGGGCCGCTGCTGTGTGAGCTGGAGGACCCTTTTCTGCGCCAGGAGATGGGCTAGGTGAGGGAAGTGATCAGGTACTGAGTTTAACTTGGGTCCCTGTCTAAAGGGAAGACTGCACTCCATCAGCTAAACTGTCTTGTTTATGAATACCTAGGACGTGTATCTCAGGAAGGGTCCAAAAGTGGCTTTTGAGGTTGTCCGTCATGTTCATACGTGGTAGGCAGATAAATAAAATGTTTTTTTTTTTTTTTAATTTGGTCTCTTCAAACTTCAAGGATGACAGATGGATGTCCAAGTATTGCCTTCCTGAGGTAGTTCTTAACGTCTGAGGTTACCATCTGCTGTCAGGCCCTGTGAGTGTTAGTTCTGGCTCTGCAGCGTTGCACTTCGGGGATGCCCAGGCCCTGCATCTTCCCCTCTCTGAACTCTTGGGTGAAACTTGCCCCTCTTGGCTTCTTCGGTAAGAAGTTCTCTCCTCGTTCATGGAGATGTTTCTCACTGTGAATAGATGCAATTTGGAAGGATGTTTTATGGCTTTTAAGGCAGTACTGTTGGTGGGGTCCCCAAGACTCCCCCTTAGTGTAACAATGCTGTGTCCTGTTAATGGGAATTTTTCCATCAGCTTCATGTTCTGTGTCCCTTTCCCTTCTTAAAAAGGGGGCAGTGTTGGAAGGAAAAAGTGTAGACCTCAAGTCCTCAAGTAGCAGGTTTTTGTAGGTATGGAAGGGCGATGGGTATTTCTCTGAATAATCTAAAATAATGTTCCCTTGTGGTGCAGTAAGTTATGGATTTCCTTGGTTTCTGGCAGTCAAGCATAGCTGTTTTGTAAAGCTGCTGGTTTTTGTTGGCGCGGAAGTACCTGTGTAACAGTGTTACAAATACCTTCCTCCAGGATGCAGGTAGGCTTTATTTTTTTCTCCTCCACCCACAGACCTGCCACAAAATAATAATATAAAAAATGTAGGTGTGTGAACTAATTTCCTTTAGTCAGTTGATGAGTGCTCTTACCTAGATCATAAAAACCCAAGGAACCACCAGGTCTCCACCTGATGCATGTTTTCTTTTGACTTCAGACCATCTCTGTGTGCTGTATGCCATATAGAGGCCTAACGGTGTAAAATCAGAGTTGGGTATTTGAATTAATTCTTGCTGTGGGTCTTGATGCTGTTGGATTACCCTGAGTTTAAGAACACTCTGGAATTGTGGTTTTGTCCTGTGTGCATCTATTAACCTGATACTGAATAAAGCACATCCAAATCAGAATAGGAAGAGGTAAATGTCCAAACTGTTGCAGAAATGAGTCTTCAGAGAATACTAAAATCCCCCGGAGTTGTTGTCCTTTGTAGCCTTTCATAAGTAGCTTTGCATGTTCGCTGGCTTCCTACAGAAAAGATTTGCAATGTTAGCAGCCACTTTTAGACCACTTTTTCCAAAAGGTTACTTAGAATTCATTATGTTCATGGTGACACAGGGTGCTTCCAGATTATCATTAAAAACAAAAATATCTATGATTTTTGCACTGTACTCCTTACTGTCCACTTAACATATCATGGGTCATAAAGCAAAGGATTTTCTATCAGTATAGCCTAGTTTTGGGTATGTTCATGGCTATTCATTTAGAAAATTGAACAAGTTTTTCTGCTGTATTACCTGAAAATGTTGTGTAAAGACTGGAAGTATTAAATGAATTAAGATGCTAAATAAATAGCTTAAATCATTAAATTATTAAATAATTTCACATATTAAAAGATTTAGGGGCATGAAAAAGGTTTCTTAATTAAAACAAATCAGAAGAGCATATAAAAGTCTATTGTTTGTGCAAGAGATATTTTGGTAATCGAGACAGCTGAGAAGGGACAAAACACAAGGTTTCAATTCCAGGCGACTGGAGTTACCCATCAAAGCAAAGAAGAATCTTTTATAGGGAAGAGTGTTGTGCGCATGGAGCTAAATGGTGTGCAAAGCCATAAACAGCAGTATGTGCTTCAATCCGCAGCTCCTTTGGTGATATGGAATAGATCATGGAAACTTAACAGAAGGTGAAGCTTCTCATATCTATGCTAAGGATTTAAGCCTCCCTTGAAGATAGTGGGTTGAAGTCTGTTTTTTCAACTGGCAATTGACAGTGTTTTAAAATCTCCTTAAAAACACAGCAGATACTCTATCAGTCTTTGAAAAATGTCCTAGTTTCTGTGGCTTTAAAATCCAGGCTTATTTCAAGAAACGGTCTCAGTTTGTCTTGCTGTGTCAAAGTTGTGCAAACAGGCAAAATGGGCTGTATAAAATGTGGTCTGAATCATAAAGTAAACAAGGATCTTCCTTTGCTCCGAGTTAAATAATAATCCTGGTGTTACAAGTAACACGTAGCAAGTAAACTCGCAAAAGCTGGATGGAATCTCGCCCTCGAAGGGCAACCTGACACTTCCAGAAGGTGTCTCATGCTTTTTGCTTCAATGATATTTAATAAAAAAAAAACTTTGAGTAAGGTGAATTGTTCTCCCTTGTTTATGCTACGACATTTTTGGTATGTCAACTTGAAAATTTTAATTGAAGCTTTGAGTTTGAAAGAGATGTTGCTCACTGCAGTGAGCTAAGTAGGGTTGCGTATTTAATGCATGAACTAACATTTCTGCTTTCCAGTGATTGAGTTCACTTTCTCTTCTGGTCATGCTTGTGGTTTGAGTGTGACCTCTAATTTGCAAATGAAGAAGGTGGGGAAGCCTGAGACTTTCATGCAAACAGAGGCACGAGCGTGTGCTGTCTTCATCTGGTGAGTGTCGGGTTCCTGGCAGGCTGGCGTGGCTGAGACGCGGCTCCCTGGCCGGACAAGCCAGCAAGCCCAGCAGCGTGCCCAGGAGCACACGGGTGATGGGATGTGCTATGGGGCAGTACTCTCTGTGTAACAACTTCAGGCTAAGTAGCAGCATGTTGTAGAAAAATAAATTCTTTCATGGCAAAGGCTGCTATTTTAATGCCGTCAGGTATCTGATTCGCAGCATTTGACCCCCAGCTCTGCTGTGCTCCTGCGAGTGTGCGTGAGCATCCCTCTTCATGTGCTGATGAGGGGAGGAGAGCAGGTTTTCATGGGGGGAGGAATCCACGCAGCATTTCAATTTAAAGACAAATCCATAGTCGTTGTTCAATGTGGTGTCCTTTAGTCATGTGTAAATTTTGAGATTGTGATGCTGTGTTAGGAAATCACTTGAATAAAATGTTACGCAAGCATGTAATGTATTACAGTCATACATAACACCTTTATGGGGTGTAGAGAAACAGAACTGAGAAACAGAAATGGAGAAGTAATAGCAAACGTTAGTTAGGACCAGGGTCCACGTGTGTGATGTAGGGCGCGAGACATGGGAGGGTTTGCTGTATTATCCACCCTTCTTCTTATGGTAGCAAAGAATGCAGCAAGAATGGGAGAAGAACTGGAGAAAACGGGGCAATCAGTTTAATGATTTGCCTTCCGCTACAGAAGTGGAGGAAATATGTGCCTTTTGTTTGTGTAATCAGAAATCTGATTCCTAGTTATATCTCAGATTTAGAAAACTCCTGGATTTTTTGACTTTACTGGGGGAAGTGCTTGTGTTTTGGTAGCAGTGTTAATATTTAGAAAAAGAAATGTGTTTCACTGTAAGAAGTAATAAAGCACAGAAGAAATAGAAACTTTGGATCCTGTCATCTGAACCTCTGTGGATGAGCAGCTGGTGCTGTGGTCAGATGAGCTGGGCAGTAACCAGAGCTGAGGGGGCTCACATGAGACTTGCTTTCTCCCCTGCAGCGTCGGGTTGTGCAGACCTCAGGGAGATGGAGCTTGGGAGTGAAGTTAACTGAATTTGGCTCTAGTTGCAGCGTTGTTGAATTTACCTGTATTTATCAGTGCCCTGCTGAGCAGTTCTGGTCTCCAACCCTTTGTCTACACCTGACTTCTGGTGTTGATGCAGCTGCAGAATCCGTCCTGCCGCCGTGGCAGCGGTGGGAGCAGCGGTTGGCAAATCCAGCAGCACTGGCTGGATCAGCAGACGTTTCTGCATGGTGTGTGTCACCTACATGTAGGAGACGTGATTGGTGTGGTCCTCAAACAAAGGAGCTTTGAAATCTTGCAATAGCTCAAGGAGCCTTCAAAATGTTAATGGAATAATAGGAGAAAACACTTCCTTGAAGAACGGATCTAAGTCCTGTGCCCGCTCTTTCCAAAAGGTGATGGCTGGAGGCAGCTGAGCGGGTAGGTGTGGATGCCTGGAGGAGCCTTCTGGCCGGGATGGATGGAGAGGTTGACTTACTGGAAAGGGGAGGTGGAGCAGCAGCAGCACCGAGGTCTGCAGGGGCTGAGACCTCACGTGAAGCCTCAGAAGCAGTGGGAGAGGAACGTGGCCGTGTGAGGATGGTGGTGCTTGTTTTTTTGAGATAGGTTTCTTTTCAAGAACTTAAGAGCTGGGTGAAAAGCTAAGATGGTGCAATAACATGGAGTACTTCAGAATATGCATAATTAGTTTTAGCCAATGTTAAGTTTAACAAGAAACTTAACATTGCAATGTAGTTGCTTTCAAAAGAAACTCATTGAAATATATTTACTAAACAAAAGAATTGCCCAAGCTATGTGACAGGGTTGCTGTAATGTACAGACTGTAAAATATTTCCTCTTGATAAGCAGATAGCATTCAATAATAAAAATGCTAACCTTTAAACAGTGTTTGTTCTTAAAAAAAATCAATATTCCTTCTCCAAGTTAATGAAGTAATTAACAGTGATTGATGACACATTTAATGTACTCGGCTATTTTATGTTCGTAGACCAGATGGGTTAGGCACAGCCAGTGACCAGTAATTTTGATTTTTTTTGTTGGAAGGAACAAGAAGTTCAGATGTGGGCAGTAACAGCTGAAGTACACAAATAAAAAGGTAGCTGTCTTCTCTCTGCCTTCATCTACCTATATATATGGATTAAAGAAATAGGTAAATGACTGTGGTATTCATTTTTAGCTGTTGAGGAAGCTAACCTGTACTCACCTTAACTGGTGAAAATATGCTTGGAAAGCTGAAGGATTTTAGTTGTTTCCCGGAGGAAAATTGCCACAGAATATTGGTATCTCTTTTGCTTTATAGCGTGATGCTTTGAAAAGGAAAGAAAGTGTAAGCACAAGAAGGGAGAGAAACTTTGTTCTGCAGTTTGAAAGCGATGTTATTGAAGAAGTCTGCAGAAAAATGCTGGTTGGGTCCAGGAATTTTCTAGCCTTCTGCTGTTTCCCCAGGGCTAGCAGCATGCAAGAGGAGGACTTGGAAAATGTCTTCAGTGAATAAATACATCATGTGCTTTATGGCAGTGGATGTCAGCAGAGCAGCGAGATCTCAGCGCTGCTGGAATATTAGAATGCAACTTCAGTCCTGTGATGTAGAGACTGTACTTGCCATGCTGTAGATTTGGTATTTAAATGTTAGGGCACATTAAAAGTTGCTGAAACTTTAATTTGCATGAACTAGGCGGGGTGCTGAAGCATTGTGTTTTGATAGCACATATCGCTTGGAAGCCTCAACTATGCTGGAATTTGGAGTGGAATATTTCAATCAGAGAGATGAGATTGCTGTCTCCTGGTCAAACTCTTCCTGGTATTGAGAACGTTATTAGGGAAATTTTTATGAAAAGAAAATATATAATTGAGAAGTGACGACAACAACGAAGTACATATATATTTTTGTGCTGCTAAGTTAAGTTTGTTTTAGGATGCCCAATAAGGAAAGAATGAAGGAAGGAGATGGATGTTGTCCCAAACCCCGCAGTTCCTGCTTGCCTTCTGTCAAGCACTTTTTTTTTTTTTTTTTAATGTTCTGATTTGAACTCTTCTCTCAAATCCCCAAGCACCATCATGAAAGAAAAACACGGAGTGAGCGGAGAGCGCTTCAGGAGAAGGCCCAGGCAGGAGTGGCTCCGTGTGGGTAACTCTTTTCTTCACGGTTTGTCCCCGTCCTCCGAGGGTTCGGTGGCAGCTGGAGCGGCCTCCCGACGCAGACTTTCATCCCTTCTCCCTCCCACGCGGCTCCATCTGTGAGGCTGCTTGTTCTTGCTGCTCTTGCTGAGAAACTGGATTGAGCTCAGAAGCATCCTGCTCTTTCAGACCCTCTGCCAGAGTCTTGCTAGTCAGGGAGGGTTCTGTAATCCTGCGGATCTACATATTCCCAGGTTTTACACAGCCGGTGGCCGCTCTGAGACTGCAGCTCTTCTGTGAGCTCTGTTCCTACTTGAATGTAGAACTTTTCTGAGCTTTTGGCCACTCAAAATCGGAGTTTCCACAGCTTGAAAGGGAGCTGGTATTCCGGATTTCTCAGGCCTCCTGAAGTACAATGCTGGGACTGTGCCCCGGGTGATTTAGGTCCACTTGTCTGCACTTGGTTGTTTCCAAAGCCTTGGCTCCTTGCCCGTATGGATATTTGAGATACCTTATGAGCACTGCTTCTATAGCAACACTTGTTAAGGTCCAAAAATAGAGGAGATGCCAGTAGATACTTCAGATTCCCAATAGCATTGCTATTGATGTCTTGTATGGTATATTTTATCAAAGTAGCTTTTATGAAATCTTTGAAGGTTGAGTTAATGCTGATACGCTCATATACTCCTAGCATTGAAGGAAAGGAGTCATAAAAAAAAATGGAGGTTTCATGATGTCCACTGGAAGACCTAAGGCTTCTCTTAGTAGGATGTGCAGGAGACATCTTCAGTTTTCACATCTCTGACAGCTGCAGGTATGTGCTCATCTATTGGAATTGGGTGAAGAGGGCTTTACATCTGCCAGTTTTCTCTGTTTTAAGTTTGGGTTGGTGTCTCAGCTTTTGGACTTGCGTGACCGAAGTGCAAGGGCTGCCCTACCAGCGATGAGAGTGTTCTAGCAGCTGACTTCACTTTAGAAGACAACTAAAAAGTCTTGGAAAGTCAGCCTTTATTTAAGGAACTTGCTTGCCCTGGGCATTTGTAGTGGAGTATTTTATCTCCCGGCATAAGAAACAGAGATACACAGAACTGCAGGCATGATTTTTTCTCATTTTTTGAGATATTTTCTTAGCAATAATCAATCTCATTATGTGTATATGGGTTTGCTACTGTAGAATAGCCTGCGATGACTTCAGTGTTCCTAAAGTAGCTTTTAATTAATAGTATCTTGTCATTTGTCATTTGTGGTCACTGTTCATCTTATTTTCTTCTAACATTGGATGGTGATTTCAGTGCAGGTATAGGGGAGATTTGCTTAGCAAGCTGCTGCCTAAAGTAGCAGCAGATTTGCTCCAAAGGCAGCCAAGCTGCCTAGTAATGTATCATAGCTCCTCCAAAGGAATCACATAAATCCAAAGTACATATTGGTTATTCTTGAACTCTTAATGGACATGCAGTATAATTTAACAGCTAGGACAAATATAGTTTGCACTGCAATCCTTTTCTTAACCATACAAAGCCTATCTCAAAGTTGCAATGTTAAGTGTGAGCACAAAAGCAATAAATCTTCGCAGCATGTATTTGAAGGTAGAAATTTAAGGGAGAGGAGAAAACGCTATATTTGTTCTGCTCTAGGCTGTCACGAGCGAACTGTGCTTGCAATGGCTGGCACTGAAATTTCAGCATTTGCTAAACAAATGCACTATTTGAATTCCTTGGAGTAGTGGGTCAAACTTTGTATTTTGTAGATGGTTGGATGATTTGAATCGTTTTGGGCTTTTGATCTTAAAAAGGGTGCGTACCTCTGTTTCTGGTGCTGCCACGTGAGAGCGGAGTAGTAACAGGTCCAGCAAGGTGTGATGCTGTAGCACAAGGGCAAGCCGGGCTGGCTCCGTACTGAGCTGCACGTGTGTAAATACTAGCGGTGGGAAGGTGACAGTAACGTAGTAATGTCTGTATTAGTGTGTGTTCAACGTTGGTTGTTTTCTTGAGTGTGTAGCAACAGCGCGCACCTTCATGAAAAAAGTACGAGTATTTCTCAAGTTCTAGTGCAAAGATATGCTGGAAACGATTCCCTCTCCCCATTCTTTCCTCTGGATAACTTGTCTAAGGCCATTGAAGTCTGACTGTCAACTTCAGTGGACCTTTGCTGCTCATCTTCTAGGTCTTTGCTGAAGTTTTAACAAGGCTGTTTGCAGTGGGCCTTATGGTGAAGGCAGCTTTGTAGTGGATGAAGCCTTGAGACTTGGTCCTTCTGACACTCACAGGATAACAGGATAGCATCTAAACCCAAAGCTTTTCCCTTCTCTTGCTAGTGCTATTTGCATCGCTTGGTGGTGGGCTTTCCCCATGAAGGGGACTTGCTAGGCACAGTCTCCAGCAGCATCAAAGAGGGTCTGCTCAAGGAAGAAGGCAAGAATGGGCTGTACATATAGTCATAGTTCTTTGAAACGCTCTCCCAGTGAGTCTGTGACTTATCTCATGGATTTCCTGGCCTTGTGGAAAAAAATCTTGATGTTTGCTGTTCTTGCCTGCAGCACCGTGAATCAGAGGTTCTCAGCACAGCTACCTGCTGCTGGAAGGAGTATGTAGTGCTCTGGCTTTTTGGCGGTTGTTTTAAGTTGCCACACAGTTTTCCCTGTCCTCTGCCTTCCTTTCCTTCTGTTTCTCCCAGGAAAAGAATGGAAAAACTTCTTGCTATTAAAGAAATGGATGGAAAATTATGATTGGTGACATCTTTGTGTTGATCACGATGCTACACTTGGGCATGGGCTCAGATTTGCACGAAATACTCGTGGTTTTGGAGGAACTGGCTTAATACAGCAGGCAATTGATGTCCTGTTTCCTAATAATGTTGTTGGATTTGAGTTGCTTTTCTGTCCGCAGCTGTATGTTAAGCTGGTGCTATGCTTTATACAGCAGTCTGTTTATAGCAAGATCTTATTCTTGCATTCTATGTTTAAAGAAGAAGAAACATGATTTAAAGCTCTTTGAGAGGGCATGTGACAGTGTTTGAGGCCTGCGAATGTGTTTTCTGGGAGAGCTCTGTGTATTGTCGAAACTGAAACAGGCGGCGCGCCGGGAATGGGCAAGTGCTGGTGAAACGTGGTCCCTTAGAACAGGTTGGTTAAAGCTGCCTAGCTGAGCTCTACCTGGAAAATAAGAGGCGAAATGGTGGTGCCGCAGAGCTCCGTGGGTCCTCGGAGCTACCACCGTATTTTTGTCAACTTGCAAAGTGGCAGCTCTCGAGACCTGGCCCCTTCAGAGAGGAGTCAGCCTGGGCGACTCTTTACTTGGCATAAATATAAATAAAGATACAGTAAATCATTTTTATGGTTGCAGTATATTATTATTACTGCTTTCAAGAAGCTATATTCTTCCTTTCTGTTCCTTGTCTCCACCTTCTGTCATATTATAGGTAGTATATTGGCAGTCTTCTAAAAACAAACTTCTGAAAAGCAAAGTTCCTCCTGCCCCCTTCCATCCCCTGGGTAAAGTTCTGGAGCTGCTGTCAAACGAGAGGTTTGATCAATAAGTTTCAGCAGAGGAATTGATTTGAACCATGTCTGTGCACTAGCACAAAGCACCCGTGTCCTGCACTGCTAATTTTCTCTTTTGCAGGCTGCTTGCTCGGAGTAGGAATCCAAGCAAACATGATGATGATGTTATAACAAGTGAAGTGTGTGGCATTGCTAAACTTGTTTCCCCATTAATCAGAGCATCTAGGAATCACAAATGCCATGATATCTTGTCTTTTCTCTCTTGTTTTTTTTTTTTTTTTAAAAACAATCTTTGGTTGTCTGCCTTGTCATCTGTAATGTCAGGCAGAAGAGTTTGTGCTAATGCTTTTTGGAAGATAGGTGTGTCAATGGTTTTTGGAGGCCAGAACCCACAGTACTGGGATGCTGCTATGCCCTGAAGAAATGGCAGGATGAAGGCAGCATTTGTCAAAGATCACTGTGGTTGTCTTGTGTGATTTATGCCATGTTTTAATGCATCAAGTAAGCAGGCAGGTAAAATTTATGTTTAACTAATGTTTTCAAGTGATTTTTGTCAGCTCTGGAGTACCTATCTTGCCGTCCGGGGGTGTTGATGGAATGTGCCTGACGAGGTTTGCAGATGAAGCAGTCATTGATGTCTAGGTATCCTGAAGCAATGAACCTTACTTGGCTTAAAGCAATCTTGGAGCTTTGCCTTTAGGCCAAGATCTTTATCTTGAATGAACTTCCATATCAGTTTAGGCTCTGAGGAGAAGAGCTTTGTAAGTAAAGTGCTATCATAACTCTTAGCTGCTGGTTACTGCACATCTGTAGCAATTGCAGAGTGGTTGTAGTTGGAAGGGACCCATGGCGAACTGTCAGGTTCCTTGCATTGCCTTGCATGTTCACCCGTGGTGCTGTATCTTTCAATTGTTGGATAGGTGCCCAGTAGAGAAAAAGTGGTCTTGGAAAGTACGTAGAACACTCCAGAACTGAATGGCAGGCTTGTATTTGTTGTTGATGTTGTGTTTAAGTGCTAACCTGGTCATGCGGTGGAGGAGGGAAAAGATGAGACCCGCAGAAGGTTGGACATGCAGTTTGTTGTAGAGAACTCCTTGTCCATCAGTACTTGTGTGTGTGGGTGTTTTATTTTGTGTGTTTTTTTTTTTTTTTTAAACAGCCATACACTGTCTTTCTAGTCCATCTTTCTTCCTTCTCCCTTGGTCGTCTAGCATATAACTCACACCAATGTATAGACACAACATGGGAAGAAACCGATGGATTATCCTTAGGCCCAAAGGTCAGAGTTTTCCTCCATGCTCCCTGATGGGAGAAGAATGAGACAGAAGCTAAAATGACCAATTCCTTTATCTAGGAAGGTGTGTAGTAAGGGATGGTGGTTTGCTGAGTCACCAGAAGAGCAAAAATTAGAGGTTTTGCTGAGGCTGCAGCGCTCCGGCCTGTGTCTCATCATATGGGGACCACAGATACAGAGGCTCGTCGTCACCTGGGGACAGCGAGGCCACAGCATGTTTGGGCAACAGTTACCTACTGAAGTGAAGGATGTGATGGGAATAGAGCTGTGGATCCGCCAACCTGTGTGGTTTTAGGGGACATGGGCTACTTGGAGATACTTTGCTAGAAGTATGTTGAAATGAATAGGCACTGATTTATCTCTTGGGCTTCTATGTCCAAAGCTTTTGTGTTTATTTGTTTTATTTTAAACCTGGAAGGGACCAAACTTTGAACTATTTTTCTGCAACGTAGGAAGGCTGATTCTGCAGTCCTGTTCAAGCAGAACTGAAAATTTTACACAAGTGCTGATTTCGATATGCTGCCTGCAATTCTGTGCAGTATATCCGCCTTCTTCTTTCAGCCTTGCGAGCGTGCGTCTCCTGTGCGGCTGGTCTCCCGCCGTGTTCCTGTGTCTGATGGAGGACCGCGTCCTGGAGCGCTCGGCCTGCCGAGGTGGCCGGTGCGGCCTGCTTGCCGCCTGCCCGGGAACGCGTCCCGCCAGGCCGCGGCTCCGCAGGCCGCTCCCGGGGCAGCGGGTCCGTCCCTCGCAGGCTTCCTTCGTGCTGGAGCAGCCCAGCTGCTTTGGCAGCCGGTAAACCCGGCCTCACGCAGCCTCGGGCCGGGCTGGGCGCTCGGGATGCCTCATGGACGTCCTCTCGCGAGAAAGGAAGGCCGGGGCTCATGTGGCCAAAGCGGTTGGTTGGAATATTCACGAGAGGATCACGCTGCCATAAACACATACACATACATCCCCAGCGGTACCTTCCAGGCTGTGATCCGCTCCTGGCCTAGGCCCGTGCAAAGACCTCTTGGGAAGAGGTATGGGGTGGGCTCGTTGTTCTTATGGCTGGGGTATGCAGGCCAGAGGTGATCCACTCCTGTGCTGGCAGGTGATGGAGAATGAGTTAAACAAGCTGCCGTGTATTTCTGTGTTCCTTCTTTCCTCTTTGGGGAGGCAGGGCTCTTTTGGAGAGCTCTGCAGACCTCGATGCTGTAGGCACAGGGATAGTTAGCGTCTTGCTCCTCCTCCTAATCTGAGAAATGTTTTTTGTGAGAGTGGCAAAACCATGTACTTGAATAAGGACTGTTGCAAATAGGTGCCTGAAGATAATTCTTGACCCCTTAGAAATGTCTCATTGGAGTGTAATTTTAGCACAGTGCTATTTGAAAAACAGCATGGCAAGTTTGTTGGCGAGGTAGTTTGGAAGAGATTGCTGGTCATATCCTGGAAGGTGTCGTGCTTATATGTTACTTACTCTTCTGGAACAGACAGAGGAAATCTGTGCTTGAAAAAGAAAACAGTGTTCCCATAGGTGAACCTGCCCTGTAGCTTTTCCATCTGAACATGTTTATTTTGTAGCCTCTCCTCTGCCCAGAAACTAACAATCTCCAAATCTGCAGAGCATTGATGTTGTACCTCTCATGGCTGGTTGAAATCTAGCTGGGAGTTTAGGGAAGAAGTGGGAATGTGGAAACCAGTGGTGCCACTAAATGGATTTGCTGCTATAGTTTCAGTCCAGTTTCTTCAGGAAATAAATATGCATCTTCTCATTGCTCCTGCTCTACAATTCCATCTTGGATGGTGAAAATAGGTGGGGAAATCTGTTAATTCTGTTCTGAATCCCTTTAGTCTACAGCTGTGGTTGTTAATGCTATAACATTACCTGCAATTTTTATTTGAAATAAGTCCTTCGCTGATGCCTGGTTTAAGTGGACCTGACACTTTTCATCAGAATGTGCATATTAATGGAACTGGAAGTTTTTGAATGCTTGGGGTAGCAGAGACCTGTAGCGATTAGAAATGACTCTTAAGTAAATTTTTCTGAATTTGATGCATAGCATAAAAGATCATTCCAGGTCTCCAAAAATGCAAGATAGGCAGAGAAACTTGGAGAGCATTAGTGCTGAGATACTTGTGGTTGAGAGAAACAGCCAATTAAGAGGAATTTTTATTGTAATCCAGCGAATAAGCCTCCTTGTTAAGCAGTGTATGCTCAGGCATTATATTGCAAACCAGAGAAGTACCGTCATAAAGCAGAGCTCCTCATTAAGTGACTGTGGTGGCACTCAGCATAGTCTTAATGCCTGCTTTTCTGTCTTCTTTTTTCTTTTTCTGCAGCCTTACCAGAAAGGAATGCAAATATCTAATGATAGGGGGGAGATTAAAGTTTAGCATGCTAAGAGCTCTTCTACGAATAGATGGGACTACTTGAACTGTAATGGCATAGATAAATTGTGGACGGATGCTTATTGTGCAAGCAGCAGTGCTGGGTTAAGCTGTAATCATGTGCTGCCCAAGGAATATTGCTGCCTCTTCGCCGGAGGCCACCACACCCCCGGGTCTGGCGGCGGCCGAGTTTGGGGCGAGCGCTCCCTGCTCCGCTTTGAGCGGCGTCAGCTGGATTCGTTTAGATGAGTTAACTAGTTGGCTCCCTCCAGCAGGCTGGTTTCTGTCTGAAGTGGCTTAGGGAGTGTTGGTATGAACTGTTTTGCTCGCAGAGCTGTGAGAGCACAAGCATGTTCTTGGGCCAGCAAGGAGCACCTCGGAATCCCGGCCGTGTCTTTGACTTGCTTTGGTTGGAATTTGAAGTCATGTCTGCTAGCAGCTCACGCGCTGAGGAAGTTTTCAGTGCAGAGCAGGAGAACGGAGCTGTGATTAGATGTAATCCTTCATATGAAGCCAGCTTAATCTGTGTCCGTAGCTGTAACAGCACCCATGGGTGGTGGATCTGACTCTCTGTATGTTAAAAACAAGGTTACTGTGAGATGTCCTACCTGTAAAACATGGCTAGTTACTTCGACTGGATGCTGCTTTCTATATAGCAGCAACAACAACAACAACAACAACAAAATGCAAAACCCAAACTTTAAGACCTCTTGCAGCAGGTGCTTTTGATGCTGCAAATGATTCTGGCTCCATCAGAGGCACCATCTGTGGAGGCTATTTTTTTGGGGAGGTTGGGGGTAGGAGGAGGGCAAGGGAATACAGGCAGTGGATTAACTCTTTGTTTCACTTCTTCCTATTTCTAGTATACTGCCTAAAATAATGGGAAATGGTAGGTTTGTCATCAAGGCAATATGACATTATGTATATATATATTTTCTTTTTGGAAACTGGTAGAGGTTTGAGCAGGATAGGAGTGGAATTGCCTCTGTGTGGTTTTTCCTTCCTGCTGCAAGACCACTTTTTGGCATTTGGGAATCTTCCTTTCAACTTTGAAGAACAGATGCGTGAAGTATAGCTACCACTCCTACATATGGCCTTTGAAATATGGAAGCTGTTGGATTGAAGTGGCTTCATATGGTACTTTTGAAGGATCAGAATTAACACGCAAATATAGGTCTCTAAGACTTGCGTATGTAGTTGAGCAGTTCTATTGTTCCCCTGCTTTTTTTTTTTTTTCTTTTTAAGTGTTAAGTATTAGTTTGTATCCTTCTATGCCTATTTACTGAAACTGCGTATGTAGTTCTGAATTTATTCTTTCTGAAACTTTCATTGCTTAAATGGTATCTTAGTTTATTTTGTTCTTGGGGGGAGAAAATTTGCAATGTAGTGTGTAAATTAAACATCTGTAAATCTTAATTTTCTAATATAGCCATCTCTATCTTTACAGGTTTCCATTCTGAAAACCATCAGAAGATATCCCGCCACCCTGTCGGATTACTTTGTACACAGCTCAGCATGTCATTTTGCCCAGGATTTTACACGGTGGCCATGATTTAATTCTCACTTCCTATTTCTATGTATTAGTAAAGCACTGGTGCTCTGAAGAGCTGCTTTTACTTGCCTGGAAACTGACCTTGAGAACTCATCTGTTCTCAAAAGGACTAGACCTTACCAGCAATGAGCTCCCAAAGCCATCCAGGTAAGAACAAAATCACTTTAAATGAAGTGACAGCAGCAAAGCCACCGTTGGACTTGGCCAAAAGAAGTGCAGGATGAAAGGATCTTGCTGAATGAGCACGTTCTTTACTCTGTCGAAATAATAATTCAGTTTCTCTCCTTGTGGTACTTTCTTTCCCCCTTTCTTTTAAATTCAGTTTTAAGGTTGAATTGCCTTTATGAGTTATGGGAAAACCCAGCTTTTTTAGGTTTCTAACTGTTTTAAGTATCATTGAAACACTGGGCACTTTCTGAGCTGTTAACTAGATGTAAATTTGTTAAATCTATGCTGGTCTGTCTTAATGTTTTATAGCATTCCTCTAAGGAATGGTCACGATTCTGCTGATGTGTCTTTATCAATTATTTAAGAAGAAAACCCTTTGGCTTTTAAAGTACTTTTTTTTTTTTTTTTTTTTTTTTTTTAATAAGAAGGACTAGTTTTGCTGGAACAAGTGAATTGTTCCATCTCAATATTGATTGGGATTTATCTGTAAACAGCGTGTTTTGTAATTTCAGACAAATTCTTAGCAGATTAATTACTACAAAACTATTTTGCCAGAAAGTTTTGTACATGCTCAGGGCTATGTGATTTCCACCTTAAAGTCATCAGAAGTATTTGTATCCGGCAAGTTTCAGGTAGCTTTGTGTTATGCAGACATTTATTAGCCTGTGTTTTATTGAGGGAATTTTAATTGTACTTTGTGCCTGCCTTGACCATTTCAGTTTATGGCAGGGCATAATAACTGCTGGGAAGCAAGTCATCTAACAACAACAAAAACATGTCTAAGTACTTGTTTAACTAAGGCTTGACAACTTATTTTTGAGGTTTCGGTTGGGCTAACAGTCAAATAAAACTAAAGTTAACAACCAAAGAGCTTTGACAACTGTACAGTTTCCTAAATCTTGAAATATTTTTATTTTTGACTCGGAATTTTTTCTAGGAGTTGTTTCTCAAGCTGGGCACAAGAAGTGCTGCAGTAACCGTGTGATTTTTGAGGTTACAAGCAGCAGTGTTGAAAATCTGGCCCTTGCTTGGACGTAGATGACATTATAGATCTCTAAAGTTATTAGTCTTTTGGAAAAAAAGGAGAAACAAACAAACAAACCTCTATCTCTGTAATGTAGAGTCTTGTAATAAGATTTAGAGACTTGTGTCTGGTGCTGTAGGGGTTGGGAAATTAGGCATGTACATATGGGTAGAAGGTTCTGCAAATGGCTCTTCACTTGTGATGCAATTTTTTTTTTTTTTTTTTGCAGTGTTAGGGGTTCTTATGTCCCCCAAGTAAGTGGGTAGTGCTTATTTGGATGCATTTATGCCTTAAATAAGAGGGTATTCCTAATGGCTTTCTGCATTTTTCTCACGGTTGTGGAGTAGGTTGCGAAATATGTACTTATATTAAAACCCAACAAACCTGACTTGATACTCCTTTTCTTCAAGAGGAGTTATCCTGATGTTCACAGCATAGGTGGAAAGCCTCTGAATCAGGAGGGAGGGATATCTTTTTTTAGGTTGTCTATTTTGCTGATGCAGGAGTAAGGGAAGCTCTCTGAAGTCAACTGCTAAGTGTAGAAGTTGCCTGTCCTGCTGCTTTCTGTGGGTGCTGCTCCTCTTGCCCAGACTCCCAGCACGTAGCAAGGAGCCACGTGGGAAGGGCTAATGAAAGAGTAAGAAGCGCCTCAAATAAGAAGGGCGCCTGTAGTGCTAAAATCAGTGCGAGTCTGCCTTTTTGAATGAGCGTGTTTAAAGCGACCTTTACTGAGCCCATAAAGATCACAAACCAAGGAAGTGACCACTTAACTGGATAACTTTGCATGTCTTTGTATTCTCCTGAATTTCTGCTCCTTAAACCTTCCTGACCCTTGTCAGGGACCTCTGCAGAGGGAGATATGAGGAGACTCTGTAAGAATTTAAATGGTGGTTACTATATGAGTCTTCTATAACATAAGCTAGTAAGGAAGACTGTTAACTACACTCATAGTTATTATTTTGAAAAAGTAATAATTGCAGTTTCATCATTTAGAAATAGATTGTGGGCTTCATACTTACAGAAGCTCTTGAAATGGAAGATGTTTTGAGCTTCTGTCACAACTCCCTCAAGTGCCTCATTAGATACTATTTAACAGGTACTGGACTCTATGGCACAATATGATCTTATAGTTTATTTTTTTAATGTGAAATGGTGTTCTGCTTATACACTTTGTATAAAAGTGTTTACAAACAGTATTCCACTCTCATCATGATATAGTTCCAGTCCCTCTGCTGTCTAGGAATTGTCTCTGTGCCATTCTTACACTCAGAATAAACCCGAGTTTATCCCCAAATGTTGGGTTGAATTTGGATAGTGTGTTAGGATGGCCTTTACCTCTGGTTTACTTCTTGATCATTTCTCTTAGATTCAGTTTTCTAATATTTGGTAGAAATATTTTTCTGTGCCTTGCCAAAGATGATGTCTGGGCTTCTCCTGTCAGATGCAATAGCTATTTTTATTATACTGCTACAGGTAATTATTACTAATGATGTGCCCTGTTTAGGGGAAGGTTCTGGCTTTAACTCAGGAGCCTGTTAAATCTTGCCTCAGTGGATGTGAGCTTTCTTCTCTAATGTTCCCCAAGCCTATCACTACTGGGGTGTTTCAAGAACAGCACCATAAAATTGTTGCAATGCAGAAGAATGAAAAAGGTGTCCCCACACCCCGGATAGCTTAGTGGTAAGAAAGAGCAGTTACCAAAGACTTTCTCATGGAATGCAGCTAAAAAAAGACAGGGAACATTTAATAAGTCTAAGAAAAATATGACTTGATTTCTTCTCCCATCACTGGTATTTCTTCTGTTGTATTTTGGAGTAACTTTCTGAAAGAGAAAGAAACTTTGGAGAAGCAAGAATGGCCCTTTTGGTGGTAGAAGTGAATCCTTAGGAACTTCGCAGAAGTAAATCTGTCTGCTTTGAACTCTGGGTATAGAGGGAAGTTCTTTTTGGCCAAAGACTCTCTGCAGGCTCTTCCATGAGCTTTGGGTTGATGTAAGCATCTCTTGTGAACTTGGGAATTTGAGACAAAAGTGTGCAAGGGTCCAGGAGGTTGAAGAGTTATCCTTGGGCATTAGGAGCAAGAGAAACAGGCAGTTTGGGGTCCATCTGAAGCCAGGCTTTATGTGTTCCCATCAGCTACTCCGTGCTAGCTTGTTTGGAAGGAGGGCCCCTTCACTGCAGATACTTGCAGGGGCCTTGGCAGGGATCTGCATCGCTTTGGGTGGACATGCTTGGAGGCAGCTGTGAAGAAAGACCCAGAAGCTGGAGGCTGGGGTGACAGGGTTCCCTTTGGAAAGTGGGAAAAGCTGCTGTGTGAATCTAGTCAAGACAGGGCTCGGAGACCTCGCCTGCCCTTTGGCTTTTGGCACTGGGTTTGCTGCTTCCAGCGTTGAAGCTGGAAAAAAATGCTGAGATGATGCTCTAATAGATTAAGGTGTTATAAAGTATGATTGAGAAATTCAAGTTAATTGAGATAATGTTTAGGACTATGACAAAGCTTGAGGTGGGGGTGTGTGTGTCCTGTTTTACTTTTTAATTGTTATATTGCCCACAATTTAAACTGTTTTCTGTGATTTGTGATGCTGATGCCACTCATCTTGGTTGGCTCACTGTGTGTGGGTTCTCTTCTTTCCATGACCTTACATAACTTCTTACTCCCGTCTTTTGCCTCCCCCACCTTAAATTTCTAATGGCATAAGTTTCTCTTTCATGTAGGTATTTAAGGTATTTAATCAGTAAAGAGTATTCTGATACCAGTTATACATTTAAAAAAAACCTTAATCACTCAACTGATTTGTATTTGTTTAAAGTTTACTTCCCTTTGTATATTAAAAAAAAATCCTGATTATCTCCATTTTCAGTGAGGCATTTTGTTTATGAAATGTTATCTTATGGGAATTAGCGAGTCTGAATGCAAATGCTATATTCTTTCTTCGGAGCTACTCTTGCGGAGATGCAAATTTTATTTACATTTTGAAATGCTGAATGTTTGATAATCAAGAATATTGAAGTTTAAGAATGAGCTGCCTATCTGATACGGAGAAAATCTGCAGCAGGATCATTAAAACAGAGAGGATAGAGAGCAGAAAACTTCAAGATCACAGAACACTGGGAAAATGAGCTGGCAAGTCACGTGCTGTGATTTGCTGGATTAATAAGTACTTTTGTACGGCGTTTCATCTGCCGGGCGTAAGAAGCTCCCCTCCTTTCATATCCCACTGCTCAGGGAGGCATGGAAGCCCATTTCATGCGGTATACATAAGAGCTTTCCCTGTTATTCTCTCAGCTGTTTTGCACTATAAAATAAATATTTTATGTGTTCTCTTTAAAAGATTAAAAAGTTTCTGTGGAGATGTATTTCAAAGGGGCTTTAAATGACACTGACCTACTTTCTGGCAGTAATGAGTCTTTTTCTAGAAAAAGTTATCTGGAAGCAAGAGCGCCCTTTCTCTAAACAGTGAAGATGACAGGAATAAGCTCTGTCTGTTTCTCACGCTGTTAGGGTGTCGCACACCTCCTCCGTGGCGGCTGCCTGGCCGGACAGCCGCTGTACAGCCGTGGGGCTTTGGAGAGTCAGCCGGAGCCACGTGCCCGCTGCGAGAGCGAGGACACGGAACCAGCTCGGGGAAACTGCTTCACATGGTGCTTACGCTTTCTCGACGCTGAGGGCAGCCAGCGTGGCTGGCGAAGGGCCAGGTTCCCACAAAGGCTTGCACACAGGTCGCATTGTTCATAAATTCACAGTCTGGTTTCACGGAAGTGAAGGACAGGAATGTACATCCGTAGGTACCTGGGTTCCTTAAAAATAGAAAGTTTTTTATTGCCAGCAACTCCTGCGAATAAGATCTCCTATCTGTAGTGAGTCCTTTTTAACCTCAGCTACTCGAAGTGAGGATGTAGCTGTCCTTGAGGTTTGGGGTGAGTGGTGTTGGAGACCTTCCTTCTCTTCTGCTCTGTCCTCCTTTGGCCATGTGCAGACCCCGTATTTACATGAAAAGCTTGCACTGGTTCTTAGAGTCTTTTTAGTCGTCCAGGTGTTAACGAAAAGGGGCTCTTAGCTTAAAAGCTGTGTTGGCCAGACTCCCTGGAAGGTGCTCAGCAGAGGAACCATTAGCAATGAGCAGTCAGTGTGTTGAGCTGTACAAGTTTTTATTTGGTGCAACAAGCCAGCCAAGATGCTGCAAGAACAGATCATTGCAATATTTGAAATATTGAAGTCGATATTACTGGACGGTGCATGACTGAGAACATCTGGGTAGCCAAGAATGACCGACTGAGCAAAGTTTCCCACTGCTCATGATGCCAGCCCTGCTTCTCTTAGCAGTGATGCTAGAAATTTGTTCATTGTTGTGGAAAACCTCCAAGAATGCCCTTTTCTCTGTCTGATCTAACTAATCTAACTGTTGGGATAAGCTGGGCTGATGGAATAAAACTTGCAGGAAGCTGAGACCTATTCTCAATTAAATAGAGGCTAAAGATTGGTAAAGTTGAGAAGGGTGCAGCGTAATATTCTGTACTATCAAATTGGCGTCTAAAACTGAAATATGTATCACTGATACATTAAACTGTTGACATAAGGAACCATTGGTTGAATTTCCCTAGAATTAGCAAGAACCAAATGCTAGCAGTTCTGACAAACAATTTTCAGTGATACAACGTGTAGTGAAGCTATTCTCCTTAGCTAAATCAAATGCCCAAGAGCAGGAATTGTCACCAATGTGGTGACAAACAAGTATTAACGAATCTCTAAGCTTTGATCTTCACAAACAAAACCAAGGCTTTCATATTCATGGCAACCTTGAACACTTGCAGTTTTAAAGGCTGTTTCCTTTTTTCTGTGAACAGTAGTTCATCTCTCTAGAACACATTACTAAATCCTCTTTTGCTTGCAAACCCAAGTGGGTTACAGAGCAAATACTCAATATATCAGCATCTGAAATTAGGATTGTGAGTAACTGCAGTTGACTTAAACTTGGATGAGAAGTAGCATTTACCAATTTGTTCCATTCAATTAGAGAAAACTCAGGGTTTGTTGGGGTTTGATTGATGATACTACCTCTATAGGAATTTTACCCATATATAGTTTATCTAATCATGGCAGTGATAATAGTTCTGTAATATCTTCTGAGCCTGTATAAATGCCATAGCCATAGATATATTATCTTCCAAAGACTGAATACTTGAAAGCATAACCAATTAATCATGTTGTAGGATGTTTTCCCATGTTGGAAGAATCTGGTGTCTGGTGGGTAGCATGAGAAAGCTTATTAGCTATGACTTCACTATTTGCTGAATCTCCAGCAGACAAACCTGTTCCAAAAGGATTTTGTTTTCCTTCTGATTTCAAATAAGGGTTTGAGAACTTCTGAATGTTTCTTGTTAACTCATCTTGTCCATCCTTGTCTACTTACTTTCAAATAGACAAATACAGGGCGCTGAAACAGCAGGGCAGCAGATCTGCAGAGGCAGCCTTGTCACCTCTGGCCCTGTCTTTTGGGTCACAGCTTATTCCCTCTCTGGGAGTGCAGAAGGCGCTGGCGCGTGGGTAGGTGCCACCCGTATGATCACTGAAGCCTTACATGGAACATGCCAGAAACCGCTGTGCAGAGCGGCTCCAAGCAGGCCGGGGAGCCGGCGTTCCGGCCGCTCGCCCCTGGGTCTGAGGGTCTTGTTTTTATTGCCCTCATTGCACCTAGGGAGCAGACGCAGAAAATATGACTGTGTTTTTCCTGTAAAGAGAAGAACTAAAGAGGATGTTGTGGCTGCTCCTTCTGCTTCCCCTAGGATAAAGTTATAGCTGAAATGTTACAACTATTTCCATTCTCATCCATGTTAACACACTGTGCAAGGATGAACTTTTGGTCACTCAAGACGGTTCTTGCAGTTCCCAGATTGGGGCTTATTTGTGGTGGCTGGAGGTTCACCTTTCCGTTTCTTCACTTGGAAATGTTTCCTCCATAGCCTGCCATGATTACCCTTGGGAATTTCATCCTGGTAAACAGCATGACTAACCTTATCCACAATATAGGCTGGCCAATCCCACTTAACGTGTTGGTGAATGTTTGTTCATAGAGAATTTCCGATGCGTTACCAGCTGACCTGTGTCCCATGTAGCTGGTTTTCTAGCTCATCCTAAGCTTTTGTTTGTATCCCTTTAGGCTTTTTGCATTTTTCTTGCTGCCTATGGGTGTACCTAGGCTGCTATTTCTACTGATATTTCAACCTATTTGTCTGTGACCACCCTATGCTCCCGAGGGTGGATATAACTCTACCCCGAACCATCGCGCTCAGGTGTTTGCATTAGCTGCCCTGCCACAGCTTGGATGAGGTATAACCAGGAATTGCTTTAAATCCTTGTAAAGGGCAGTTTCTCATCCCAAACCTTGCCGTGTTGGCTTTAGGGTGTTCCTTTCTGCAAGTTCATTTGTGATTTTTTTTTCTCTTTTTTTCTCTTTTTTTTTTTTTTTTTTTTTTCTGTAAGTAACCAATAAAAAGGCATGGATTTTTCTGCAAAGAACTTTATCAAAAGCCTTGGGGGAAAAAATAAGCCTAAAAATGAGGCTGTGAGTTGAATATTGGTTGGAGTTGGAATTTTACAAAGTGTTTCCAGTCTCTGAACATCTGGGATCAACCTTTCTATTCCAGTGACATCCCTAAGTATTTGAATTCTTTTTGAACTAACTGAGCCTTTTTCCTGCTGTCTTTGAATCCTGTTTCGATTGCGATAGCCAATACTGTTTCAGTGAGTTCTTTTGCTTTCTCTTTGGTGAGTGACCGGATTAAAATCCGATCCGCATGTGAGCTCACATGCTTTCTGGATTCTGGCTGCAGTTTTTTCCGCATGTAAGTGTGGTGTGTATGTGTGTGGCAAGTAGTGGGGGAAGAGTGGTAACTTTGGGGGGTGTAAGTGATTGCAGATGGGATTCCCAAAAAAGAAGCTGCAAATTTCTACTAGTAAGCTGGATTCAAGAGTGCAGAAGAAAAGCAGTGGCTACGTCTATCACATTGTACCAGCGTGACCCTGCTGCACTTGCTGCCACCACCTCCCTGTATTTGGCAACCACAGGAGCTACCAGGGCTGTCTGGGCATTAAAGGCTGTGTTGTCTGCTGCAAGCCTTTGAGGCCCACGTGCTTTGTGCACAGGCCATAGGGGAGCATTACAAATAGCATCTCTGTGACTGCACCTTGATTTACCAGGTCTTCTATTACTTCTATTACTAAAAGACCATTTGCCAAACCCACCATAAGGCAGCTTTCCTTTGGAAATGGCATAACCAAAATTCCTCCTTTTGGGCTCTCACTAACTGCACTGTGCGTTACTCCCTTTAATGTCCCTAGATGGAAGGGGATGTATTCCCAAACTGCTGTAAGTTGATAGGCATTGCTGTAGCCACTTAGTGATCTGCTGTTGAGTTTTTCTGCCCGAGTTTAGCATAGATATCTTGAGAATGTCTGTGGATGCGCCTGTGTCTACTAAAGAGTGGAATAATTTTCCTAGATTCTATATGGCCATTTCT
>NW_010576863.1:123405-136703 GCF_000705375.1 Tinamus guttatus | reverse complement strand
AAGCTGCTCCTTCACCTTGGATGCAAACCCAGCAGCAGCTTGTGTCCAAGTGCTCACAGCAGGGGCTGGGCAGGAAGAGCCTTGTCATTCCAGTAAAACCTCTCACAGCTTCAGAAAATGTTCCCAGCCCACACCAGCGGCAAACCAGAACATTGCAGTGATTTCCACGAAAACCAAGGACCCTCCTGAGCGGCCTGCCATGACACAAAAACAGCTGTGGTGCAGGAAGGAGGACCAAGACCTTCTCTGGAGCTGGTAGTGTAGCAGCTTGGCTGGAAGCGCCCTGGACCCCAGCTGAGCACTCACATCACCAGGCTAGTGGGTTTATACGGCCTGTCCCACTGCCACTTCCACTGTGTAAATAAAGAAATAACCACTTGAACTTGAGCCCCAGTCAGTACCTTAATGAGCAGACTGTCATCCAACTTTCCCCTCGACTTAATGAATATTAATTTACTATACACAATTGCGCAGCTCCAGCGGGGGGGAAGGCATGCCTCATCCCGGGGTAACAAGCGCCCTGCTCTTCTGGGACACGCAGGACTAAGCTCAAGTCCCTGCTTTGCTCCCAGCCGTGTCCTGACCAGTAGGTGATCATGCATTACAGGGTGGTCTCTCGTTGTCTTAACAGGACTTTCCTTCCCAAACTCCAGCGACCCTTCCACATGAGACTTGAACTCAGACTGGTACATTTCTGTGCAACATTTCAGTTTTGATTAATCAACTCTTTTATTCTTTTCCGCTATTAAACCCTACTGAGATGGAAAACACCCAGCTAATGCAGAAGTGAACATTCACATGCAGGCTCAACACAGCAGCAATGAGCTGTTGCTCTTCTGGGTCCCCAGGCAGAGCGGAGCTGGGCACAACAGCCTGGCTTTGCTACAGTCCACATGGAGAGACTGGTATTTACCTTTTGCACCAACTGCAATTCCCAGAAAAGGTAAGACATTAGAAGACCTTCCTCTGCAGCGAAGCAAGCAACTATCAGCAAGCAAAGAAGCAGGCAAAGAAGCAAGCAAATATCGGCAGGAGCAGTTAGAGACCACGGTTGTCTGCACCCTGCCTCAGCCTCCCATGTGGTCCGGAGCAGGATGATGCGCTCCGACGGGACCTCGTGTGAGGATGTGAGGGGCTTTGGGGAGCGGGGATGGGCTGCTTCTCTCATGCTGGGGAGAGCACAGCCTCCCAGGAGCATCCATGCCAAGAGTTCATGATGCTCTCCAGATGCTCCCTCTTCTGTTCACAAAGGCAGAGATTGACACAATAAACAAACTATTCGTAAAATTCCTCAGTGAGGGCAAAAAACCCACATTAAATGGAAACATCGATACCCCCTGAAAGAGTACAGGAGGGGGGAGCATTCCCGGGACCTGATGTTATACCAGTGGGTATAGAAATGGAAACATGCATAAGACTAGATTTTTCAGCAGGGCAATTCACCAGAGAGTATGAAGTTGCCAGTCCACAGTCCCCAGACAATGTATTGACTGGAGCAGCAAAGGAGGAAAGCAACATCCCTGCACATGGCTCAGGGAGCTGGGAGGCAATTTCTGCAGGATGCAGCACAGACACGTTCCTCACCCATCATTGCACATTGCTCCTACCGCTGCAAGAAATGCACACGGGGCTTCTCCCATGAGATTCTGCAGGCCTTTCTGTCCAGTTCCCCTGCCTGGGGAGCCCAGGCTGCTCTAGGCATGTTCACCACCTCATGAGAAGGTTCCGACCATCCCCTGTGATGCTGGGTGATGTTACTTAAAGCCATTTGTCCTGAATACTCATGAATATGGTAGAAGTTTGTCTTCCTTCTCAAAACAAGCAAGTTGCTTGCTCTCTGAATTTCAAAGAATAGCTCAGAATAGCTCAGAATCACATTATTAAAAGCCCAGAATGGATTCTTTTAATGATCCTCTGACTTGAAAGCCAAGGCCCATTTCCAGGTTCTAATCAGCATTACCAAGCTCCTTCATGGGATCTGTCCTCTGTCTCCTGTCGACCTCTGAGTCACCACAGGCATCTTTGTGCTACCAGAACAGATTTGGTTCCATGAAATCCCTTCTCCTGGCAGTCCTGAAACTGCAGTTCTCAGGGAAGATAGTCCAGTTTGAAAAGGCCAAACTTCAGGTGCAGATCGATTCCAAGGAGATAGGACTCCATCTCCTTGGACCCAGAGCCCAGCGGTTGTTGGGTGTTTGATAGCACCACATCAACACGTGACGTGGTTCAGTGCAGTCTGCACAGGGGGATTCTCCATGTCAGCACTGCTGGGTGACCTGCTCTGCCTGTGGTGGCCTGGCGCCAGAGCCACACGCTTCTTGTCCTGTGAAGCCCATCATCCTCACAGAGCTATGAGCTACCTAGATCACAGACCTAGGTGATGTGACCCTTCAGTGCTGCTCTAGAGCATCTCATGTGACTGCACTCGCTAAGGAACTAGAAAACAACATTGCTCCCTGATGCACAGACCACCAGGACACCCATCTCCAGCCATACAGTGCTGGAAGGAAGGTGGGAGAGCATCCTGGAGGGGATCCTTTGCTTGTGCTGGGATGGATTGCAGTCTTTTGCCAGCATTACAGAACTGAACTGTTGCTAACAACAGCCTTGAGCTACAGGCCTTTCGGAGCCAGGCTGAAAACAATCTAACCATAAGCATGGCCTATAGAGGAACATCTCCAAGAAGGATTCAGAGACAGTCTGCACAATCCTACACACTCGCATGGAGATCTGATTTTCACACACCCTAGGTGGGCCTGTTACGATAACTCACAACCAGCTGCTCCACTTCTTGTGCCACATAAGGACTTGTGTCCAGAACTCCCTGACCCTTAGTATGAACACGTGCAAGAGGGAAAGGAGAAAAACGCTCTGGGTTTGCCACAAACTCTAACCGGCTTTGTGGAGGCAGAAGAGTCTCTCCCTAGGTTATTCCTGTCTTTCGGTTGATTGCAAGGGGGGAAATGGCATTGTAGTTTCCAGCCAAGATTTCACTATAGTATTGCCTCTTCCCGATTTACCATCCTCAAATCCCACTGGAAGTACTTCAGCTGCTCTGGGCCAACTTTTACTTTGGCAGTTCAGGAGGAAAATCACAAATGTCTGTGAAAGTCACCAAAATATTCCCTAGGTTTTCATCACTTTAATGAAGGAAAAAGAATAAAAAGCAGAGCAGAGAGTGGGGGGGAGGGCTGGAAAGGGTGTAGAGAGCAAACAAACATCATTTAGAAAAGCATGCTGTTATTCCTGGAAGTTGGTTTGTGGAAACACAATTTACAATGCCTATGAAAAGTTTGGCTATCCATCCCATTCCCCTTTGGAGCGGGTAACCACAATGGCAAGCCCTCCCTCTGCACACACTCCTATAGCGTGATCTCCAAACCCAAACAGCCCCATCCATCAAAAAGCCTTGGATTTCCACCCCTGTTGCTTCGGTAAATGATCTGAGATTGACACGATGGGTAAAACTTGGCATCACAAATGAGGCCAGTAAGGAAAAGAGCATTTAACTTTTGTTTACCCCTCCCCCTTTCTGCAAAAGCAAAATATTTTGGAGTTTGCTTCCAATATGTTTTCTACAAACCATAAAGTAATTTTTGCCGGTGACAGAGGAAGATTTGGAGGGGGAGGAATCAAAGAGCAACCAATGAGAAATACATGAAAAAAAAAAAGAAATATGGCCTTAAATACAGAAGGGTTTTTTGCATTCCTCACCAGAAAACGCTAATGGAGGGACATAGGAAATTTCTGCTGTTTTTTGTGATGGCACAGCCCAAACCAGGCTCAGCACAGGGCTTCCCTCCCCTGCCCCAGAGGCAGCAGAACAGCGTGGACGATGGGCAAACCTCTCTGCATCCTCCAGCTCCCTGGAGAGCCGAAACCAGGGGCTCCTTCACACTGCAGCTGAGTGATAGATGCTTGTATTAAAACCCAACCCCTCATCCAAAAGTTTCCCTGACATGAGATCATAGAGCCAGTGGGAAGGAGCAGTTGTCCCTGACTCCCGAAACTCCAGGGGTGTCTTAGGGCCACATCCCAGTCTCCCTTCCTCGGGTGGAAAGGTTGCAGGGAGGCAGCAGAGTTTCTCTGACTGTCCTGCCCTACTTGCCATATCTACCAGTATCTGTAGTTGCTATCTTCGTAACATCACTTTTGATCAATCCAGAATTTTAAGGGTTGTCCTCGATTCTCAAGAGCAGACTCATATTGATTTGGATCCAGATTAGATAACAGAAAGATCCAATTTCTTCTTGTATAAATGAGAAAAAAATCTTCTTTCTTCTCTGGGAGCACAGCAAAATGGGCTCTTGCCACTGCAGTAGCTGAGTACAGAACTTGGCTTTACTTCCTAGCATGTCCAAACACCCCTTGAAAAACATCAAAAGGCTTTTGAACCCTAGATCGTCCCTTTTAGTTTCTTCTTTTCCATCCTCTGATTCCCTTTCCCTGTCAGTAGTGGGGAAAACCTCTCTCAGCCCCAACCCCATCCCTGTGCAGGCGCAGAGGAGCAGGGAGCCACCTCTCCAAATGCCCAATGCTTCGAAATCCGTCTGGAAGAGCCGGGCTGGCCCTGCTCTCCGTCCCACCAGTGTCATCCTGGAGCAGCTCGAGGTGCTCCTGGTGCAGGAGCTCCAGCCTGACCGGAGCAAACGAAGCCGCTCGCACACCCAGAGCCCCGGGAGCAGCACCCGGGTAGGGCTGCCCGGGGACATCGGTTCCTGCAGTGCTCTTACTAAATAAAGAGCCCTTTAAAATAAATTCCAGAACATGCATGTTCTTCAGCTAGGACTCCTACTATTTAGGGACTCTGCAAAGCAAATAAAATGACTATTAAAAAAAAAAGTATTTAGAGAAAATACTGCAGAAAGATCTAGAGAGAACTATGTGTTTTAGCATGGTCTGTTTACAGTGCATCACTGCTGGTCTGCCTAAAACTGTGCTGTAACACAGCAAAAATGCATCTGCATTCTTTGAGTGCAAAAATACTCATGCACAGACATCACAACAGTATCACAGCTATTTTCCTTTCGCCTTGGCTTTTTGTTGTGTTGTTGTTGTTTTGGTTGTGTTTGCTTTTTGGTACTTTCCCAGCTTCTAGAAGATTGACCTAATATATACTTGGCCCAGACTAGTCCTCTTAGTCAAATCACTAGTAATTAGCTGCACTGCTAAGTACTGGGGCAGCTGGTGGCTAGGGAAGAGATCATCAACGTATGTGCAGCTCTGTAGCCTGGGGATGCTGGCGTGGAGGCTCCGTGGGCAGCAACCCATGGTATTCCTGCTCCAGCTCCTGGATCTGGGGACTCACTGTCCATGTCCCACTCTGTCCCAAACTCCCTGCTCAAGCCCCTTTGGCCTTTCCAGTTTTGCCAGGACTTCGTGCTCCTCAACAGTTTCTAGAGCCCCAGGAAACTCTCATTGCCTCCCTGGAATGGTGCCCACTCTCCCTGGTTTTCCAGCCAGGGGACTGGCTACCAACTCCAAAAGCTCCATTCTCAGAGGAGCTTTTCCCCCCTGTGTCACCAAGGCTTGTAGGTTCACCCAGAGCTTTCAAGCATGGAAATTGTATGTCCTCTTCTAAAGCCCCCAGGTTTCTTAGGCTGGGCACACAGAGGGCCAGTCTTCTGGAATGAAAAGAATTTTGTGTCTAGCAAAATGCAGAGTTAAACTCAGCAGATCTGTAAGCCCTGGGATAAACTCCCCAGCTTCCTGAGGCCATGTTCCACCACTGGTGCCATTTACATCTCTGCTGGACTCTGCACCCTCCATCACTCTTTTCACCACACTCGAGACCTTCAGAAAGAGCTCGATGGCAGCAGCTCTTGATTTTCTTTTCCTGAAAAGTGCTTTGTTTCTTGAAAGCTGCTCCAGCACTCCCCATCAGCCTGCACAGAGACCTTTGGTATCCTTCAGGACCCTCATTCCCAAAGCTAGGAGCAGCACCCACCATGAGAAGTGCCTTATTTGCACCATTACTCCATGGAATCTGCTCTCTTGGATAACCTAGAACCAGCAGGATTGCTGTTGAATTCCCTCTTAGGCAGGTGATTGTGCACTTAAAAGTTTGCAGGGAGTTTGGCTGCATCATCCAGTGCTTTCCCGCTTCTCGTTTCTCCAGGCTCTACATTCCTATGATATCCTTGCTATTTTTTTTTTCTTTCCTTTTGCTGGTTTACTGCTCCCCAGACTGCTCTGGATGAGCAGAGCACTTCTGGGACAGATTATTTACTAGAAGGTATTTGGTACATTGCTTTAATAATGAGAACAAATTTTTTTTAAGCCTTACAAATATGTTCAAAATCTAAATACAATGAGGCAATGCAGCATCCTTTAATAGTTCCAATAATATGCCAAGCCTGAGAATGACAAAAGCTGCCAGCAGGGTGCTACAAAGCAGGGTTCAGAACCCCACCGCTTTCAATTTAAGCAGAAACAGATTTCCAGCAGTAAGACATTTGTTAACCATTTTCAAGGCAGCAGGATGGGGCTCGGAGCGAGCCCTGCTGCCTGTGTGTCACCGCATTGCAAAATCCTTGGCACACACACACGCATCAGCGTCCTTGGAATTAAGGTCCTTGTGAAGACTTAAAGGCTTAGTGGACTAATATACTTAAGATGGATTTTCCCAAATATTATTCTAAGTCATTCAGAGACACTGTGTCCTGATGCTGGTAAGTGTGAATGAACGTAGCTCTAGGAGCAGAGTCCACATGTTCCAGCAGCGCTTCCTACAGGGCTGCGTGTAAGAACAGGGGACAATTAGGGGCTTCTAATGACACTGGGACACAGCCTCGGTGCTCTAGCAGGAACCGGGGCCTCTACCTGCTCAGAGATGGTGTGAAACGTGGCCAGCCCTTGTCCCGAGCGGTCCCCGTGACTGCTCGGTGTCCCCAGCGTCACCGTGCCCCGCGGCCGCGCGCGGGCAGGAGCGGGGCGTGAGGCAGGGGGACGCAGAGGCTGCCCTGACGCGTGCCCGCCCGTGCCACCCGGCCCTGCCGCGGGCTCCCCGACGCACCGGGGTCCCGCTCCCGCCGCAGGCAGCGGCCGGGCTGACAATCCCATCCGCAGGCAGGGCCTCGCCACGCGCTGCACAAACCCGCAGCCCGCTCCAGAGCCAGGCGCCGCTCTGCATTTCCCCAGAGGAAAAGGATGAGAAAATAAAAAAGCAGCTATTGACAGCAGTGCTAGCGAGCCAGCAGAGAGGATGGAGACCTAATGCAGTCTGCAGCAATCAAAACCAGCCACAGTTTGGTATTGGTCTCACATAGACCAAAGTCCTAATAAACTGTTAATGGGAAAAACGATCATATTTATTACAGGAAAACAAGTTTATGATTACTACAGAGATGACATCATAACCCCCTGTGCCAGTTTAAACAATATTTGGAGAATTCATTTGTTTTGTACTATTTAAAATTATAGTGTGGGAGCCTATTTTAAGTGTGTGTGCGTGTGTGTGTGTGTGTTGATGTATCCATGCTAATGTTTATTTTAATCTTTTATTTATAAAATTGATGTTCCTAGGCCTAAAATGGAAATTTTCTGTTCTAAAACATCTTTTAATTGTGGAAAATTATTGTATATATTTATGTTTTCCCTCACATTCATATCTGTATGTTTATCAGCAGGCACGTGTGCACACACATGTGTACATGCTGACACACACACACGGACCGCACGGCTCAGCAGATGGAGCGGTGCAGCCACTGGGGCTGCCACACATGCAATATCTCCCTTAAGCCCACGAGCACAAGGAAACGAGCAGCAGAATCGCACTCTTATCCCCTCCTCATAGACCCCGCTGCTCCACCAACTGCCCGAGAAGCCCAAAGGGCAGGGGACAGCTCCAGGGCACCCGCTCTGTCCCCACCGTGGCGTTCTGGATGGCATTGCCCCCACGCAGTGATGCCACCAGGAGGGTGACGGGTTGCGCTTCACTCGCTGCTTCCAGCTGGCTCCTGGCAGGCGGCTCCCTGCATCCCAGCATCCCAGCATCCCTGCATCCACTCTCCTTAGCAGACACTTAGCCCTCGGCCCTGACTTAGTTCAAGCTATCTACCAGCTACGCTGATGCTGTCTGTGCCCAGGGAGATCCTCAGTGCCCACTTCCCATACTGGAGAGGCAGGGACCCTCTTCTCACAGTCACTCACTGCTCCCAGCATCACAGCCCACCCCCAAAACACCCTGCTCTTTTCAGTGAAGCCCTCCATCTCCTTGCCCACCCTTTTGAGCACAAATGCTCACTAAACGGTGTCTCGTGACGCCAGACCAGGGGTGCAGCTCCCTGCCGCCAGCTGCGGTGCTGCAGGATGGCACGGTGGCCAGCACACATCCTGTGCCACAAGGCTGCCGGGGACCCCAGGCAACCCTGCAGCGTGCTTCCTGGCAAACTCCCTGCTTATCTGTGCGAGGAAGGGCCAGATGGCCAGAGACAAGGCTCATACCTCTCACCAGGATGTACCCGTCATCCCAGGCAGGTCGGAGCTGGTCTAGACACTCGGGCCATAAATCTGCTGCCTGCTGCTCCGTGCAGCACTCCCACCGCTGCTGGGACCAGGAGGCAACGCCTGCACCGTCTGACAAGGTGTTCATGAAAAGCAAAAGGGCTTAAAAAAGAGCCAAGAAAGATCCTCTGTTTAAAAGAGCCAAGAAAGATCCTATGTTAACACAGCCTCCAGCATCCCCTCTTGGGCACCTGGGAAGCTTTAATAGCACCGTGCAGTGCGCAGGACCCTGGGAGAGGACACACGTGTTCAGAATGGTGGGGACACCAAGCATGTTTTCCTCCAAGTTTTCAGAGCACTTTTCTTCTTTTATAAGTGAGAACACTGAAGCATGGCCTGAGGAGATTGAAGCGGAGTTTCTGAGTCAGAAATTCTTCCTGCCTCCCTGTCTTTGCACCACTGGAGCCCATGACCTGCCAACTCCACCAGGACAAAGCTCCATGAAGGGAGCAGTGTGGACTCCAAACCCACAGCACGGGCAGCCCTAGGGGACATACCCTGTGCTGCCAGACCGTGGATTGAGCAGAGCAGTTCCTGTGGCAGATGCAGAGGACCAAGCTGAGCACTGTCAGCTCTGTTCTCAAGGGATAATGGCCAGGCACAGGGGCAGAAGCTGGAAATAAATGGGTTTGCAAAGCTCCCTAAGAGCACAGCCAGTGTTGGAACAGTCATGGCAGAGAGGCTCAGGAAGGTAGAGGGACTCCAATGGACAGAAGGAGCCTCCTCACCACAGACAAGGCAAGGTGCACCCCAGCCATGAGCCCCTGTGCTGGGTGATGCCATGGGGCACATCCATGTAACACCCAAAGAGGAAAGGGACTGGGTAAAAGGAGGATAGGTCTCTATGGAAAGCATCCAAAATGCGATATGGCAAGTCCTGTGCCTGTTAAGTGTGAGTGCTGGGAGAGCTGGACTGCAATGGTGACCGTCAGAGCCAGCTCCCAAGCACTGCCATGCCCAAGCCTCGCGAATCTGGCACCCCCCTTGCAGACCCAGACCAAGCCAGTTTGGTGGGTAAAGGTCATACATGCTGCAGCTGAACATCTTCTGGGAAGAGACATGGTTGAAGCATTAAGTAACATTGAGTAAACTTTGTTTAAAGGAGACAGCTGTGTAGCTGGAATGAACTGCAAACCAGTGAGACTCCCAGTGACGTGTCTTCTGCTCTGTTGGAGTCTCCCACCACCCACAGTGCAGAGCTTAGAGGGTTGCATCCCTGAGGAACAGGCATGTGGCAGAAATCTGGTTGGAGCTTTGGCAGACAATTTTGGCTCACATCTCTGCTCTGTCCAGAAGACTGTCCAGAGTGAAGGTCTGAATGATACAGATAGCTTTGCCTCTAGGTTCCCTGAGGATGCTGCTTGTGCCCATGCCAGAAGCATCTCAGAGGGAAGACCGCTTGAAGTAAGTTTGGGAGGGAGACAGCATATGCCTGAAACATAAATTACAGCCCGCTGGTGGCTGCCTGGTGCAGACAGAACTGCCATTCAAGCTGAAGCTTTCAATGTTGGTAGAAGGCAACTTCCTTTGATGCAGCATAGAAAACAAGTCAAGAGTTTCCTTTTGAAACTCTTTCCACATGAGCACATTGTCCTGCCTTTCGAGTTTTAAAAGTGCAATGTTTCCCAGTGCTTTGAGAACATGGCTGATTCTGTTCCTTCCTTTACAGACTGGGAAGAGGTGAAGTGTCCAGCTGCAGCAGTCAAAGGCGACTGAGGCCTGTTCAGCACAGCCAGGAAGGAGGGCTAATGTGTTCCTGAGCGAGCTCCATCCCCAAAATGTCCCTGAATGAGATTTATTGCTGAAAGATGTGGCTGATGCTATCAGAAAAGCAGAGCTTCCAAGGACTCCATAGGAGGGGAATTAGATAGAGTTGCTCTGCAAGGGCTCCAAGACCAGGAAAGGTGTTTTGTGACCTCAAAATTCATAAAAATCACTTCCTAATGTTTCTGAGCCAGTGTAGCAAGGCCAGAGCAGGATGAGGACAGAAAGGATACTTTTGTCCTATATTTCATAAGGGTATTGGGGAACTGAAGGAACTGAGGAGCCTGGGGAGTGATAGCTAGTCAGAAGACCTAAGGCATGTCAAAAGCTTGGCTGATGCAGACAAGCCACGTTATGACAAATATTGCTTATGATGAGAGTGACTGAGGAGGGATATGGCAGTGGTGTGCAAAATATATAGCTCCAAGAAAGGCAAAAGAACTTTCTGTTCCTTAAGAGTGTCATGTCGTAAAGGAGCTGAGAAAGCTCTTGGAGCTCAGGGCAGCCCAGACACCCAGGAATCAGAAGAGAGGATCGGATACATCTGCAGCCTTACCAAGATATCAAAAATGACCCTTTTACAGAGAGCGGGCACAGGCTCAGGGTCCCAGGGCCCTCCTCAATAAGCCCAGGAGGTTACTGTGGCCTTGTGCTTCCACTAAACAATACAAGGGTTAATGGGTGTGTTGGGGAAAGAGCAAAAGAGGAGTCTTGGGGGAGCCTAGTCTCTCCATGTGGGTGTGTTTGAAAGAGTTCAGCTCAAGAGATTCCTTAGATTGTGGAGTTATCTCTCACGCCAAGGGATGGAGACCCATCTCAAATCGGAGGAAGTCCAAGGAAACTGGCTCCAGAGAGCAGTCGTGCCTGGAAAGGGACTAGCTGAGTGCCGAGGGGGAGGTACTCCGCTAGGGTACTGTGCCCATTCCAGGCTATAAAAGGCTCTTTGCGTGTCAGAAACAGAATTGATTTCCACTCCTGACAGCTCCTAAGCTCCAATATCTCCTAATAAACTCCATATCTTTATGCAAAGGAACTGCTTCATGTATACAAGATATGCAAAACGATGAGGCTCAGTGCCAGCCTGAACTTCCAGGACAAGGAGTGTCTTATGTATGCTGCAAGTCTGCTTTGGGAAGCTTCTTCACTCTGATTTTCTGGATAAAGGAATGACAGAAAGCCTGAAAAAAAAGGCAGGCTCTTCATGGGACCAATGATTTTTCGGGGTGTCCGAGCATGGCAGGGTGAGAGCCCGGAGCTGGTTGCATTCACTGAAGCCTCCCGAGAGGCAATGCATAGAGGGACTCATTGCACAGTTCACAAGTGCTGCCACAGAGACCTCAAGCATCACAAACATGACCAGGAATCATCAGGAGAGCCAAGGTCTCTTTCACCACCCACCTGTAGGGACCAGGTTGCACTTAGCGTGAAGATTTGCTGCTTGGATGAGAACAATATGGAAATAATCTGTGCCTGCAAAAGAACACCCTGATTCAACATCAATAGCAGGAGCTTGTGAGAGGATAAGTCAAGCCTTAAGGGACCCAGCTGGCACAGATGTGGCAGTGTCCCCCCATATGGCTGTCATGTCAAGAATCACATCAGTGCCGACTCTGTGACAGCTCGACAGAGAAACATCCCTGCTGTGACCAATGACCAAGGCCACCCCTAGGGGAAAGCGAACAGCTGTAACCCTGTCACACAAGTGACACACCAATTGTGCCTGAGGAAAGAGTCAGGCGGCAGTGCCTGATCCCACATCACCCATGAACATGGCTTAACTGTGCGGGATAAACTGAGGAGAACTTTGTAACATTGTAGGCAAGGGGACCCGAAGGTCTCCTGTCACCAACCCCACTCCATGTTTCACTGCTTGCTGCCACACAGAGTAACTGGATTTTTACATAAAATATTTCTTTTCTAAACAGACTCTGAGTCTCCATCTAACAATACCAAGGGAGAGGAGAACCTGTCACCGTCACAGCTGTGATTCCTACATGGTCTGTGCCACCGACTGCTTATCCCCACTCTTAAAATTTGCTCATCTGTCTTTCCCTGCCTGCAACATCCCGCTGCTGCAGTGGGTTGTGCAAGATGTTCACCCCAGACTCCTGCCCTGCTGCCTCCCTCCCCAGGAGCCATCTGCCCATTCCCAGTTCCTCTTCTTCCTCCCACCCAGACCCAGTTTCCTCTGGAGGGTTTATTGAATCCAGCAGCTCCCAGGCATGGTCAGTTGTTCGATCTCTTCCCTAGTCTGTCCTAAAAGTTCTTTAAGACTTAGGAAAAGCTCTAAAATGGCACCCAGTAGGCAGGCCTGGGTATGTTCTGGTGCTGTTCGGTGCTGCAGGCTCTCCTTTCACTCGTGGTCTTGGCCAGGCAGGGTCACTGCAGGAGCTGCTGTGGCTGCCAGTACCCCATGAGCAGCTAAACTGCCCCAGTCAAGCTGTGCTGAAGTGCTACTGGTGAGCATGGCCGGGGCCAGCAGAAACCAGCCTGATTTGTGAAATCTGTTTGCTGGCAGCTAGCAGACAGAGTGTCCTTAGATCCGGCCTCCCCTGGGAGGAATAAATGCTCTCCATTTGCTGGGACGGCTGGGATCCACACTGACCTCTGCTCATGGCCTTGTCCCGGAGCTTGTTGACACTGAAAGGCAAGTCCTCAGCCAGACTAAAAACCCAAATGTGCAAGAATAAACACACTGTGTGATACCCAATTTGGGTTGTGGAACACTAGGAGGGGCAGAGACACGTCGGGTGGATTTCACAAGCATTTCGATAATTTATACTGGGGCATTGGGGTTAGTGGCTCTGGGCACTGTCCCAGGCGCCAGGGTTAGCTGCCTCCCGCCACTATCCCAGGCATGGAGGTTAGACAGCTCCTTGCCTTGCCAGACCAGATGCCAAGTCTGTCTTGATGGGCGATCCAGCACAAGGTGCTGAAGGCAACCTGACGTGGCAAAAAGTCAGGTGCGGCGCAGGAGAAAAGCAAGAACCAGCACATGGACACTGATGCCCAGGGCAGCAGAAGGCCTG
>NW_010576863.1:110110-122311 GCF_000705375.1 Tinamus guttatus | reverse complement strand
GGGTCCCGGCAGACGCTGGCCGGCCCGGCCTGCGTTGCGTGCCTCGTGTCGGCGCCGTGGGTGTTCTGCGTGGGGATTTAGCGTTGCAGCGCAGTGCCAGGCCTCGGGCGCTGCTCCGAGCCCAAGGACATGCAGTCCCCGCTCCCGCAGCCCCGACTCCGTCAGGACACACTGTTCAGACGGAGCATCGTGCCAGCTGGGGGGCTTTGCAGGCTTGTGTGCCCACCGAGTGTTAGCCTGGGCAGCAAACACGTACCCCGCTCCTGAACCTGACAAGAGAATTGCCTCTTTTCTCTTGCCTGTCACCTGCACGCTGCTCCCTGCACACTGCCACCCTGGTAGCCAGGATGGGTGCAATATGCCCTGGTGGTGCTGGTGCAGTGTCTGCCCAATCCTCCACGGTCCCCACAGCCAGAGCACTCCGTCACTGCAGACCCAGGTACCCAGCAGCCCTGCGTCTCCCTCCTTAGCGCAGGCTTCACTCACCTCCAAGGCCTGGGAACAGCAATGCTGCTGAGGGGAGTAGCATGCACCCATAGAGCAGAAAATGAAGACAGGTATCAACCTGTTCTCTTGCAAGTGAGGAGACACCATGGCCTACACTGAATCACTGCTGGCATCTCTGCAGGGCTGCAGGCACAATCCACAAGGTGCCCATGGCACAGGAGAGCCCTGCTCCTGCACTATGTGCTCCTCTTTGCAAGTTCCCACAAAGGCAGTTGAGGCCCTTGAGTGTTGACCTGCAATCAGCAATGCCAGCAGATCATGAGAGCTGCAGTCAGCACGATGCTGATCTCCCACCTGCAGCAGGCAGTGCCTCATCCCTAAACCACCCACATCACCATGCACAAGACATCTACACTGCTTTGTATTAGCTCCCTTTTCATGACTAACTTGTCACTATAGATGCATGCAGCAAAACAGTGCCTTAATAAACAAAATGTGTTTCATTTAATACAGTCTGGAAGGTAAAATACCCAAAAGATGGTGTTACTTTTTCTTCTGTTTTTTTAACATTTCTGTTTTTTTTTTTTAACATTTCTGAACAATTCAGCATTGCCTTTCTTGCAGAGCCCATGCAGACTGATTCTAGTATAAGAAGAGCTGGTGGAAAATCCGCTAGCACCAGTTGCATGAGCTCAGCTGTCCAGAGGAACTAGACTGAAAGCCTCCTCTCACAAACTACCTAGAAACCTAGGGGTGATTCCAGGACTGGCTACCCAGGATTCAGACAAGCATCCAAAAAAGGAAAGAGGCTATAGCCAAGGAGCATTTCTCTTGACCCGTGTTTCATGAGTTAATAGACCTAATGTTTCCAGCCCATTCTATTCATTTAGCCTTTCTCATCCAGCTAATAAGTAGTCACACAGGTCACACTGCTCCAGTATGGCCTCATGCAAGAACTATAGAGGGCTTTGTTTTCCAAAGAGCTAGCCTCATGTCCTAACTTAATTGCATTGGGCTTCTTTAACTGCATCTCCTAATTGTTTAGATTTATGAGGACTCTACTGAAATGTCGAAGACAGCGTTTAGAGTCCCTCAGTTCTTGTTCTGTTTAATTCATTCCTTTTTTCCTTGGGTTGTGATTCAAGCTCAGCATGTGCAGTTCTGCCATTGCCAACATTCTCTTTCATTTCCAAAATGAGACAGATAGAAATCTCTGTGATTGTTTCTTTCCCTCTTGCAGTCACTCTTCACCTTTTTACAAGTTGTTTCATTGGAAAATTAACCTAGGAATGGGCTCTCTGTTCACTGTGAAAGCAGCCTGGCACTCAGGATATAAATTCCTTTGGCAAGAAAAGGTGGCTTTCTTGTTTCCCAAAGGAGGACATGTTTGCAACCTGCACTATCTTAGCGTTTTGATGGATTCACATAACGTCATCTTCTCTGAGAGCTCTCAGTAACATTAGTCCTACCACCTTCATCTCCCAGCTGTCTCCAGGGCTCTTTCTGAAAGATGCAGAAGGTCCAGAGACTGATTCAGGTCTTGCTGTCTACAGAAAGAGAAGTATCAAAAGCCACAAGCTTTGGGGTGCCCTACTGCTGGGCACTTTCATCCCGAGGCATCCTCATGAAGCTGTTTCCTTGGGTAAACACTGACAGGAGATGTCCTTAGAGAGAGAGACTTTTGTGACATTTTACATAGCACACAGAGTTAGGATGTAGGTGACCTGAGATCCTTCTCTGGAGAATGTTTAGTTATATTAATAAGAAGGATTTAACTGAAGTAAACAATTTAACTCTGAACTGAGAATCAATGCAGGGAGTCTATGTCCTTAATTCCTTCCTACTATTCTTCTGCACTTTCCCAGACCTCTTGCTGCAGCCTAACCCAGCTAGTGGACAAGGATCTGTCCATCCTTCTCCGGATGCCTTGGCAACCCGCTGGCCTCCAGCCCCTGTGCAAATAACCAGTGACAACTAACTTGGGTGACTGCAAGCACGGCATGTTTGAGAGTGGTGAGTGAAGGGAACTGTGACATCCGGACTCAGTGCCTCAGCAGGACACTTTCAGGCTCCCCCATCAGACCACCATCACTGGACACATTCAGCGAGCTCCATCGCTGCTGCTCACTCAAGGAACAAGAATCATGACCCAGGAACTGCAATGGAAGAACCTCAGCCCAAACCAGCAAAGAGCAGATCTCAGCTGCTCCCTCCCCTGTCCCAAGAGGATCCCTCCCACAAACGGGGTCCGTCAGAGCACTGCCAGCAGTTGTTGCTATCCATCGAGATGGAGCTATTGAACAATCCCTCTGTAATTGGCATTGTTTGCTAAAAATAAACTCCTGCTCAATGAAATGCAGCCAGGAAGACACAGTTCCCCCAGGGCTTGGACTCTCCATCAGACCAGCTGCCCTCGTGCATGGCTAAGATCCTGCTGTAGGAATGCCCAAGCTGCTGGTGGCGGCACTGCCGAGTACAGCCCCTCATCAGCCATGTGAACTCACGAGAACCTCCCTGCACACCCCGGGGGTGCCAGCACTTGCACAGCACATGGCTCTGCTGCCTTGGCAGACAGTGGGAGCTCAGCACAGAACCACTTGGTCTCTCCCTGAGGAGGAGTGTGTCCCGACACCTTGGGTATAGGCTGGAGACACCTCCGCATGGTCAGGTAACCACCACCCCCGACACAGAGACACTCCTGTCCAGGGGCTGGGAGGAAGGCTGACAGTAAACTTCATATGCTGAATTTTCTAAAACTAACTATAAATGGTAAAAACTCAAAGTCCTGCTTTCTCTGGAGGTTTTCAAGCAAAATAACCCCAAGAACAGCAGCTTCAACTTTTATTCGGATGAGAAAACATTCTTTTATTTTGACATCATCTGTGTCCGTTTTTATCATAGGGATAAAGTATCTTTTATCTGGACATAATGCATCAAGTTGCAGAGTGAGTCATGAGTGAATCTATACAATTGAGCCAATGTGCTGTGTCTTAGTGAGGCCTGGCAAAGTCTAAATGTCACACAGGAGGTACACGGTAATACACAGGGATCTCTGCTCTCCAAGCAAGCAGGGGCTGCTTCAGCTGCAGTAGCAGAGGACGACTCCAAAGCCATTTCAGACATACATGAGGCTGCTGGTGCACTGGACATAGACCTGATTGCATGAGTGGACCCTTCTCATGCCTACTTGATTCAGCAGAGATGCAGAGCTTATTCTGTACAGCAGGTTTTATTAAACAACCTGTCATGCTGGTAGGTGCTTTAATTGGGAGCTGCTGTGGGTTGATGGTTCATGCTGAGAGCAAGGACCTCACTGAGTTTTGGTTGGAAGCTTCTTCGTGCTCCCCACTTTCCGTGTTGAACAGTCAGCAGATTAGCCTGGAGGGTGGAAGACACCTTAACATGGGGCTCTGCACTGCTAGACTGCTGAGGTATCCTCCACACACACTTCAGAGATATACCATAAACATAAGTGAGAAATAACACCTCTCTCCCTCCTCAAGTACCCTAGACCCATGGTCCACAGCTACCTTCGGAGCAGGTCCATTTTCTGTATTTGCTCACCTTTTTTTTGTGGGGCTGGAACAGGCACACCCCTATATCACATTGCCTCTGGACTGCTGTTCGAGGCAGGTAGCTACCAGGATCTAACCCTCTTGGGAACAGCCATCCTGCACACCTTTTTTCTCTCCTGGAAAGATGGCTGAGAAGTCTCAGGCTGAGGACAAAGAGGAGCCCAAAGCTGAGTAGCGCCGATGTCTGTGGTTCCCTGTCCCCCAGCACCGTGCAGGCCTGCAAGGTCCCTGCCAGGCTGCAGGAGCTCCGTGGCAGCGGCTGCTCCAGGAACGGTTGCACTGCAGCACGTGGCCTCCAGCACGTCGTTACATTAATGTTCCCAAACTCATGTACCAGGCAGAGAAGTAAGAGCGACGCAGTAACACAACCAGGCCGAGCTCCCCGGGATGGAGCAGCCTGGAAGGAAAAAGACCTGCTCTATGTGGTGTGTTATGTCCCTGCAAAACCTTTCCATTAGTCAACTGAGGAGGACAGGAGAAAACAAACCAGCTCACTTCTAGTCACAGACTGATCGGGCCACCTATACAGGGGCTTGGTGGGCTCGGGCGGACGGGGGCGGTTGAACAAATGAGCGGGTCAGGGCTGAGACGAGCTCACCTGGTGCAAGCCCAGCCTCTGAGGGCTGCCATCCCGGCCACAGCAAACGGGAGCGTCTGCTCCGACCCTGAAAACCAGGACTCTGGGCCACAACTCGACACGCACTTCACGAGTGATGGATTTTCTTCAGCCAGAGACACTAAATCAGTGTCTCCCCAGGGGAAGATAACATGACTCAGCTTTTACCTACCCACTCCACAGAAGGGTCTTTTAACTAACCAGAGCCCTCGTCCACCTCCTTTTCAGAACTCCTACAAAGCCATTGGATTAAAATTCAAAGGTGAAAGCATAGCAAGAAACACTTTGATACCAGGAGACGGACCAGTCAAGGAATGTTACAGGATTTTTCCATAGCTGTTTCTTCTCAAGCATGTACACAAACAGCACTGGGTTATGCAACTTTGCATCAGTGCCTTTTAGCTGCTGCAGGGATAACAGAAGCGGGTGTTATTTAGAAACACCCCTCTTCTTAAATCAAGCTGAGAAATGTGCACCAGCACAGGCAACAAGAATTGCTAGGTGTGCAGATTCCAAGTGTTTCTACTGATTTGTACAATAAGCATCTTTCCAAGAACAGAGGAAACTGTAAAGGCCCATGGCAACATCATAACATGCAATTCTAAGGGATAACATCATGAGAGTGAGTGACACAGCCTGACTACACAGCAGTGTCTGAAAAGTCACTCTGGGAGGAGATTGATAAATGCACCATTCGGTACCCTAGTAAATTTGGATTCACTCCTCCTGGGGAGGCAGCTCGCCCTAACCTTTCCTTGGATGGTCTCCTTCCACCCCCGTATTCCAGGAACACCCCACTGCTACCAGCCACGCTGCCGAACTGGCCACCCCAGCAGGCCCAGGACACACTAATGATCCGAGGGGAGCACCATGGAAAATGCCAGCTGATCTCAGCCTGAGGCTGAACTAACATGCATGGAGAGGAAATTACCTGCTCATAGCTCCTTCCCACATACCTATGCTCCGAGAGTCCATGACCAGCTAAAAGTGTGTCCACCAGCTTGGTAGATCTCAGCTTTGGTGTCTGGTTCTGTAACCTCCTAGGGGTTGGGGTTACATGGGGACCCTAGATAGGTCTCAGTTTTGGTGCTGGACACCAGCCAGAGGTGTGTGAGAGCCCTGTGTAGGGGGATACTGCTCAGTGGATACCCACCTAGAAGGCAGGTGAACAAACCCAAGGAGGGAACAAACCCACTGCTCTCCAAGGGCTTGGAGACCATCTGCAGAAGGGTCAGCCAGAGCGTTTGGTGAAATGTCTGCACTCCTCATGCTGTTCAGTAGCACTCGCATCTCTCATCCTGGAAATCATCACTAGCAGCTTGGAGTCATCATGCTTGCAAACCTCTAGAGGGAACATGGGAGCTCTGCTGCCCATGCGCAATGCAGCTCTCCCACGTTTGGCTTCTCTCCGTGCTGAAACTAAGTGCAGGAGAGGGCCCAAGGCTCCCTGCCGTTCCCAGTGAGGGACGATGAGCACGAGCAGCTTCTGCAGGTTACATCAGCGTTGCTCCTGCTGGGCTGCTGCTTTGAACCTGACCCAGAGGAAAAGCTGTGCTGACATTCCTGCATGAGCTGTGCCCTGGATGCAGACCGAGAGCAGCTGTGCTAGCATCTGTGCTCCCCTGCTCCGTCCGCTTCGGGTGACGGCACCGAGGCGAGGCGGGAGAGCCCTCTGCTTCTTTGCTTATCCACCTCCAGCCTCTTCCCAGAACCCTGCTGATGATGGGGTGCGTGTGTGCAACAAGCTGCAAATCCGTACCGGGATGGCAGGAATCGCCGCAAGCTGCACATCGACTCCCAGCTTTCAGCAATGCCCCTTCGGAATGAAGCGACTCCTTGGATGCCCGCAGAGTTCAGTGCCAGGCTGTGTGGCAGAGCTGAGCCGTGCACTCCCAGACAGCTCAGCCTCCTGGGGACTCTGCACCACGCTGGCCTGGCTTTTATTTTTAGTTCCTTCTTATCGCGAAGGAGGCGGCTGCCAGCTGCTCCCTTCAGTGCAGCACAGGAGAAATAATCAGCTCTGGCAGCGAGTGCGTTGGCAGCAGGGCTGCGGCTGCAGAGCCAGCAAGCAGGCACCCGCTGCCCTGCGCTCTGCGGGCAGAGCAGGAGGGCTCTGAGCACAGGCGTGTGGGCCTCCCTGCACATCCTTGCTCTGTTCACTTGCAGCGCATCCCATCCCAGGAAAAGGCAAGGTTTGGTTTGCAAGTGCTGCGAGGGGAGTGTTGGAACCTTCCAGTTACCTGCGCTCATCCCTAAAGAAAGAAAACTCTCCTAACTCTCGGCTCCTAGGATCCCCACAGCAGCCTGGGGCTTGTGGCCCACGTTTGCTCTGGTTACAGGTGTTAGACACTTTTTGCCAAGCTATGGCTGCTGTGACTGCTGTGGCCCTAAATCATTGCTGTCTTTGGGTCACCTGTCTCAGCGTAATTCATGGAGGAAAGAGTTTTTTTTTTGGGGGAAAAACAATGGACAAGGCTGAGCCACCCTCAGACAGGCAGCAGGTAGCCCGGGCTATGAGGTACGGTCCTTAGAGGGCATTTTAAGTTTGTCCTAGAAATGACACAGCTTTGTCCATCCCAAGTAAAGGGGAGCTCATCCATCTCACCCTCAGCTATGGGCAAATAAATTTCCTCTGTACACTGAAAGCTAATGAAGAAAAGGTGTATTTCCATGTAACAGTGGAGGTCAGGGCAGCACAAAACAAAGAAGGCACTAGAGAAACGTTTGTCTACATTTGTCAGGCAAGTCAAAGCTCCACCGTGTATGTTGCTGTGGTTAAGGCTGTGGAAACAGTCACATTACTGCAGAAAAACTGGTCTGAGGGACTATGTTGGTCAGATCCTGCTGCTAGCAAAGATATTTCCAAGAACACCTCTAATTACCAAGATCAGGGAGTTGCAGTCAGAGCTGGGTATAAGAATGGTACGAGCATGATCCACTTAAAAACACAGCTAAGACTTAGAATAAGTTGACAGGATGGGATGGAATGGGGCATGCAATTATCTGTGGACTTCCAAGAATATGGATAACCTGGCCTGTGGGAATTGCATGTCAGCCACATGCTTGTCTGTATGTCAGACACAGCACTGATGCCCTGACAAGTGGGAAACAGTACGTTCTCTGGGCTTGGAGCAGGGATCAGATGAAGAGGCTCAGGTGGTTTCTGGACCATTTCCTAGAGACACCCACAAAAAGCAACTCCATGCCTCCCATCTCCAACACTATCATCTGGCCTGGGCCAGCACAAAGGGAGGAACAGAAAAAACTAAAAATTCTCTGAAACTGTAAGAGGTTTCCTGGCTCAAGATGTTGAGGATCCATTTCAGCTAAAAGAGATTATCTTGACAGCCTGAAAGCTGTTCTTAAATGTAGCTGGTGCACAATGCACTACATAGCTATGGAAGACTCTAAATCACAGCTTGGTGGACATGGGATACCAAATTAAGTGAAAAGGAGATAAGAGGCCATAATACAGGTGTGACTACTTTGATAAATGTCTTAAGGATGGCAATTCAAGGTCTCATTATTGCACTCACATGATTCAGCGGAAAAGGCTACGCCATGAAACAGCCTTGATAAATGGAAGATCCAGTGGGCTCACAACAGCTGTCACATCCTGTGACACCCCACAATTCTCACGGGGGTCAGTGTTGCTGGGATGATTGACAAGAACCATGATGTCAGAACCTGCGAAGCTTGTGCAGCCGAAGTCTCTTCATCCTAGAGCACTTAGTAACAACTTCAAATCTATGAAGCAAGACAGAACTACAGGCAGAGTGCAGAATATATCCAATGCAGAAGGACAACCTCTGGACTGCAAAGGGAAACCCAGTGTCAACGAGATGCTGAGCGTTCCCAATGGTCCGCACGATCCAAGGGTGGTGAACGGCTACAAAAGCAACCGGCAAGTCCTCGATCCTTTCCATATTTCAGCCTGATCTGTTTTACCAGGCTGCTTTCCCATAACCTGGTCCTTCCTGCATCACCCAATGGAGCTGGAAATGCAGAAAGACTCTGCCTTTGCTCTTCATGAAGCACGAGACAGAGAGAGAAAAGACAAACTCCTACACCTTAAAGTGTGTCTAATTCTACCATCTCTCAAGTTAGCCATCAGTCTGTCCTTACCTTTCTGCCTCTGCAATGCTGGGACTGAGGGCAGAAAGCAAGCAATAACCTGGCAAGGGTGCTGCAGATGCAGTATTTGGAGAGTTAAAATTGCCCAGAATGAGAAATGTGGCACTGGAAATCAGTTGTAAACTAATCATCAGGACATCACTGCAAATTCTGAAGCAAAATTGTCATCCACCTGCTCAGAAATCAAGGATACAGCTTGCAGGGGAAGCCCATACATCTGGACAGTGACTATCTCCCGCTGCAGGATCTGCACGCACTCCAGCAGCACCGTGGCCTGGTGCTTTCGGGAGCGCAGGGGCAGGGGAGGGTCAGACTCCTCAAGGCTGCCGCTTTGCATCGCCCATTACATGATTTGTGGGACTGGTTTGTGGAGTTTGGCCGTAGATGCCACACCAGAAAATACTGTGTTCAAAGCACCAAAAACAGTCCCAGCATCAGCAGTGCTTGGACCAGGGAGAGCTCTGAGGGTCCTGAGCCCAGGACAGGAGCCAGGAAACATTCAGCAGTCACTGTCCAGCTTTCCTTGGGCTGGGCCTTTCTCAGACAGCTCAGCTTTGGACTGGCCCTATCAGCCAGGAAGGGTCTTTAAATGGCCAACTTTGAAGGTGCCAGCATTTAACTCAACTGCTTCTCTTAATTTTTGCTTCCTTGCTAGTCCTCCTCTTTTACACACAGGACATAGCATCTTTTCTAATTGCTCAAGGACCTATATACAGGTTTCCGACATTAATAACAGACACGGAGCCATATCTCAACCAGTGTCCATCTTCCCTGTTCGCAGCTGCCTCCCATTCAGGCGTGTCTCTGCCAGAAAAGATTTGGCATCCGTGGCAAAGTCCAGGGCTTTCAGAGTGCCTTTGGCCTCCTCTGCTGATCTCCAAGCCCAACAGAGTGACTATTTGCTTGCTCAGTACAAGTTTATCCTGGAAGCCCTCATTGATGCTCAGCCACGTTCGTCACTTGAGTCTCTGCAGACCCACTGCCAGTTCAGGTGGGGTTTTGCACTTCTCCCTTTTTCCCTAGCTCTTAGCTCTGCTCAGGCCAGCTCAGAGAGATGCCTGGCTCTGAGCCACACATCAAGAACTGGTATCAGATCTGGATCACTGAGTCTCTTTTTTATGGGGATACGTTTGGCAGCAAATGGCCCACTCAAGCTGACTGCGAAAACCCTCTCCTCTTTGCTTGTTTCCTCAGCCATTCACTGCTCTGCGATATTAAACTGAGGCAGAGAAACTTCCTTGGGAGATTTTACTCAAGACAATATTTTTTGATTCCATGTGAGAAGAAGAGCTCAGGCTCTCATCTCCCTTTCCTCTACAAAAAGTAGAGGATCTACTGCAGATACCTGGTGCTGCACAGCTTGACCTCCTTGATCCTGCTTATCAGGTCCTGGCTAGCAGTTATGCTCCTGGACCTTCTGCCCCAGCTTCTTCTCTGCAGGTCTTCCATGAAAACTTCTAAAGGGATCTCTACTGGTTTTAGCAAGGTGCCTAGTGCTTCTCCTAGATCACATCTTTTTTTTTCCTGAGGTATTTGGGTAGTTTTGTCAAATATGCCCATCATCTGTCTTATTTTGGTTCACCAAGAAAATCCACATAGATAAGGCTCCTTCCACTTATGCACACACAAAGACTAAACCTCTCCAGACCTGCAGGTCTGTACCACAGAATCACAGAATGATTGATGTTGGAAGGGACCTTGGAGATCATCTAGTCCAACCCCCCTGCACGAGTAGGTTCACCTAGAGCACGGGGCACAGGGTGGCATCCAGGCGGGTTCTGAAGATCTCCAGAGAAGGAGACTCCACCACCTTTCTGGGCAGCCTGTTCCAGTGCTCTGTTACCCTCACAGTCAAGAAGTTTTTCCTCCAATTTACACAGAACTTCCTGGGTTTCAATTTGTGGCTGTTGCGTCTTGTTGCTGGCCCTCACAGTCAAGAAGTTTTTCCTCCAATTTACACAGAACTTCCTGGGTTTCAATTTGTGGCTGTTGCGTCTTGTTGCTGGCGACCACTGAAAAGAGCCTGGCCCCATCATCTTGACACCCTCCCTTAAGATATTTGCACACACTGATAAGATCCCCCTCAATCTTCTGTACTCTAGGCTAAACAGGCGCAGCTCTTCCAGCCTCTCCTCATACGAGAGATGCTCCAGTCCCCGTCATCTTTGTAGCCCTGTGCTGGACTCCCTCCAGCGGCTCCATGTCCCTCCTGTCCCGCGGAGCCCAGGAGGGGACAAAATTCCCCCCCCCCAGCCAGTAGAGTCAACTATCGCACCCACTGCCCACTCACTGCTCAGTGCAGGTTGGTGCCCTGTGGGGTTTGGTGACACTACAGGGTCTGCCTCCTGTTGCAGGTGCTATTGATGGCTGGAGAGTGACCTCATGGGTCACGTCCCTGCCTTCCTCCAGGCAGCCATCAGCCCCAGGTTCCAGCAAGACTCGGTGGAGCAGCAGGGCTGCGGGATTCTGGATGGCTCTGGGAAGCAAATGTGACCGTCCCAGCCTCCTGCAGCAGGACACATACAGATGGACACCACGCGGAGGGCTGTCACCAAAGGGCTGCACCTAATTTGAGCTGTCCCCAGGAAGCAATAGTGGCCTGTTAAACACACTTCCCAGCTCAGTGCAGAGTAATGTGTGCTGGCCCCAGTCAAAAGGGCTGGCCGCATGTGCATCCTCTTGTTTTTTGTCTCCCAAGGGGTCAGGCAGCCCCTGCTGTGCTGTTAAACGCAGACTGTCTTTCAGGACTTACTCCTTGCCAGCAGTCTCTGTGTGAGGCCAACACAGTTTGCTTGCACAAGACAACAGAAAGTGATTTTTACACTTGACAACAATGAAGCATTCTTGCATTTAACTAGAAGTATGTGTTCCCTAAACTCAGTGTCTTTTGGAAAAGTCCTTAAATCCATCAGCCCCATTCCACCCTCCCAAGGGGTACAAGTGACAATCTGCCTGTGCTCTGCTGCTGCCTAGGGGGGATGTTCCGGAGCAAGCTGCTAGCATCTCATGGGACAGCAGATACCCCAGATCATAGGGGAGGAAGCATGGAAAATCGAAGCCAAAAGCTGTAGTTTCATCCTGTTGATGGGAAGAAAACAAGGGAGGCCTGAGGGAATGAAAGCTGGCAAAAGTCCATGGTGGCACTGGAGCATGGTGAGCCATGGATCCAGCCAAAGCGGACTTAGGGATACCCATTAAAATATCAGGATGCAATTAAACTCTTTCCAGGGCCTCAGGCTATCAGACTGGAAACACATACAGACGGACACCACACAGAGGGTCATCACCAGACACCCTGTGTCACCAGACACCTTCCTGCACGCCAGGAAGCCTGACAGCAATAGGCAGCTGGTGACGCATCACGGGAGGACACGTGGGGACCTCTAAGGCCGTGTGGCAACGATGTGGACAGGTCCGACTCGGAGGTCC
>NW_010576863.1:84886-110062 GCF_000705375.1 Tinamus guttatus | reverse complement strand
CATTCCTGTGCTCAGTGCTGCTGTCCCAAGCTGTACTGCTATGATTAGTGAAAGCAAGCCACATCACACTGATTTTTAAGGAAAGTTTGGGATGTTTCATTTCTCCTTTCCATAGGACCACAGAGTCAGCATCCTTTTAACAAGCAGCTGGATGTTTTTGTAATACTTTAAGCCACTCCAAGGCATTGGAAACCTCACTGAAAAGCTGATTTGGTAAGACATCATCATAAAATGCCACTCTAGAAATTGAAGGTGCATTTTGACAGGACCTGCATGCATGTCCATGATTCCCACTTTCCAGGAAAAGCACCCCCAAAATGCAATCAATAGTGTCAATACCATCAGAGAAATCTTTCAGAGCAAAGGCTCTACCTAGTGTAAGCATCCTAAATATTAGTTAAAAAAAAAAAAAGCTAATTTGCATATACGGAGTTAAAAGAAGTAATCTGTATATAGGGAGTTTTAAACTGAATCAAACTGAACATCATGATTTCTGATTACTCTTTGAAGATCTCTCTTTTGTTTTTAAAATGAAAAATCCCATTAATAATAGCAAATAGAGGGTGAAGAGGGTGATGCTGAGCGAGTGCGGAGCCCTCGCACTGTCACCGGTGACGTGCAGCGGTTCTGCTGCTGCCAAGCACCAGTCCCTGCTGCCGCGCGGCACCAGCAGCAGCTCCGGCACCGCTGCCTCCTGCGGCCGCGCAGGGGCTCATCCCTCATAACCGACCGCGGAGCCTTTCCCGCAGACAGCCCTTTCCATTCACAAGCTGCAAATGTGCCTGGTGTTCACAACACGCACTTGGTCAGGGACAAATGTCTGCAGGGCATGGGGGTTCCTTCATCTCAGCACGACATAGCGGGGTGCAAGGCACAGAGCTTACCTTATCTCCTATGGCGTCACACGCCACAGTAATGTATATGCTCACAGTACTGCGCTGGGTGTATGCACAGGGTATATACTCTACTTAGAAATGTCTGGCATATAAATGCCAGAATCTTCCTGCACGGAACTAAAAACATTTATTCTGGAAGAGTCTAGAGGCTCGTGGCTAAAGGCAATAAATACAGATTTAATTTCATAGTTAATACCCTGTCCAGGGTAAAATGCTCATTTTTAATATCGTTGCCTGCAATCTGACATTACCAACAAGATGTTGCAATACAATATCTGAGTCATTGCACAGGAGATAATGGTATTTTCTTGAGTTCAATCTGGAGGAGAGTTGGCCCCATTAATCAGGCTTGAAAAAACGATGCCAGAGAGTCTGCCAGAGAGTCTGTCTGGCCTGCTCTGAGCACGAGTTACGTGACCCAAGACTGCAGGGAGAGGGGGGAGTGAGCAGGAAAAACCTGAATATCGCAAGAGGATCCTCCCAGGAGGGCATCTCACATATGTTGGCCTTCTAGGGTCAGCCAAGAAGCTCCCGATTTTTGAACATGGGTGAGTGGCCATGTCCTCCCAGGTCTGCCTTTGCTATTACATGGTCCCGAGGGAGCTGCTGTCCCATAGTGTGAGCAGGGTGCTTCACCCTGTGCCCGGTGATAAAGTGACAGAGGCAATGATGTCCATTATGGAGAGGCCAATAAGGGCTCCCAGATGAGGGCACGGGGAAGAGAAACCATGAGAAAACAGCCCATGGAAGATATGCTGCCCCTCAGAGAGTGCAAGTCTTGCAGGTCTCCTTAGGGGAGGAAGCAGAAGAGGAGAAACATGGAGAAAAAGAGAGAAGACTGGCAGGGCTGCCTTGGACTCTGAAAACACTGAAGAAGCTCTGAAGCTCTGGAAAAACCAGGAGCCCTCCTCTGAACAACAAGCTTTGTTTTCTCCAGGCAAGCAGGAGCAGCTCCAGTTATCCAGCAACACCAATGTGGGAGGGAGATCTCTCCTGGCAGAGCGCTCTTTAATCTGGCAGACAAATATAGGATCTACGCAGAAATATGCAATGCACTTTTAACATCGACCTCTACCGGCCCATTGGACCAACTTGCGTAGGGACAGAACAAATCTGCTTTCAGGAGGAAGACTTTAATACAAGACTGAGTGTCTTGTTGTGAAATAAATGCCATTTCTTGATCAAAAATTGCAGACAGGACACAAGAATTGATGGATGAAAGTCCCTGGCCTGCCATGCAGGAAGTGAGAGAAGATGATTCCTTTTGCACTTGAGAACCTGTAAATGGCTTTGCAGAAACATAAGGTGTGAATGAAAAAGTGACTCCTGAAAACATGCCAGGTTAACTCCTGTAACTCTACCTCCAAGGGTAATGCACCACATCTAGGGAAGGCAGAGACTGTATGACAAAGTTCAGACTACCCTGAGGTCTAAGTCAGAGAAGGATGAGGGAAACCACAGTGCTTGTGAACAAGAGGGTGCACAGCCAGATACCTCTTCACCTGGTCAGCATTCTGGCCATTAAGTCAGCAGAGACAAAAGCCCATGGCTTGTCTGGCCAGCTAAAAATTACAGATAGTTACTGTAAATATCAGAGACAAGAGCAGGTAGGAGGACCAAAGCCACCAGCTGGACACATTTCAGTAACAGCTAAGAGACTGAGGATGGATTTGCAGGTAGTCCCACAGGATGCACAGTCCTCATAGGGCGGTGGCCAAAGAGCAACTAGCCATGGGGCACATCTCACTTTGGGCTTCTCCTCCTTCCCACGTGCACTGTTTGATACACAAAGTGGCTGCAATGACTTCTGCAAAGACATCATCCAAACTCCACCACTTCCCATGGGAATGGAGTGGCAACTCTGAGCTCTCTACAGTGCTATTCCAGCACAGACCATCCAGCAGCATCTCCCTGTCTCTTCTAGTCATCTTCCAGACCATTAATCTGCAACGAAAGTGGAAGTCCTGCCAGGAGGCAGGGCAACTGATAAGAGACCTTCTGGCTACAGGCATCCTCGCAAAATTAGTCACAAATGCCACTTCAGATGTTCTGTCAAAGAAATGTGGTATTGTGGACACCAACTTTGCAATTTAAAAGGGAGATCCACATTTCTACAAAAAGAGAAATTGGGTTTCCACTGAAGTCTGAACAATTTCAAAGTGATTGAAGAGTTTCTGAATTTGGTTGCCAAATCCAAAATGTTGGGGAAATTTTGAGAATTGAAAAGTTTTGGATGAAATGTCTCAATCTTCAGTTGCCAAAAGATGAACGATGTCATGTTCTTGGTTCTGGATTTTAGACAAGCCCATTTATTCAAATTAAATATATTTTGACAAAAAGCTTTTCATGAAAACATCTTTTCTCAGGAACAAATCCCATTTCCCAATTTTGTGACCCTAAAATGCATGCCAAATGTCTCTAAGACTCGATGTTTTATTTAACTGAAAAGCAAAATGACAATAAAACGAATATTTAAAGTGAGGCTCTGTTCTGAAAATACATCTACTTAATGTTTAAGTGATTCAGTTTCACAGAGCTGAAAACAATTATGAAGCGAATCAATTGGGAGAAGGAATTTAATCAAAAAAATGTGAATGCTAACTGGGAATTGTTGAAAAACATTTTACGCGTTGCCCCAAAACCACAATCCCACAATTGAGAAAGAAGACAACACTAGTTAAGAAAAAAAAAAAAGGGAGAGAAAAAAAAAAAGAAAGAAAGACTCTGGCTTGTGAGGGAAGTGAAGACAACTGTAAAAAACCTAGAAAACCATATGTAACTTAAGAAAGTGGAAACTGATAATAATGAATGAGAAGTGAGAAACTGCAGAAGACTGACAGGGAAAGCCAAGAGTTGAGGACAACATACAGGCTGCAAACCTGAAGCTAACGAAAAAGAATTTGTCTTTATATACAAGGAGTAAGTAGAGCTCCTCTGATGTTGCTGGTTGTATTAGATGGATGTGTAGACGGATGTGGTAGATCAGTCAGTGGCAGTGGACAAAAGCTGATGTTTGCCAATATTTACAGAAGTGTTTGGCTGAACCAGATATTGGTAAGCCTGTCAGCTGGCATCAGCTTCGGGTGGTCACCTCCAAAGGCTTTACAGCATGCAAAGAGATTTAAATGAAAGAAATACAGTTAATGCTAGTTAATATAGGTTTATGGAGAACAGAACATTTCAAACTAATATTAATCTTTTCCGTGAAATTACAAGTTTTATTGACAAAAATAATATTGGTGGTGTAATACACTTAGACTTCTGCAAAGCAATTGACTTGGTGCTGTATGATATTTTGATTAAGAAACTAGAACAATACACAATCAATATGGCACATATTAAATGGATTAAAAGCTGGCTGGATGCTGGGTCTCAGATGCAATTGTAAATGGGAACTCCTCACCCAGCAGGGGCAGATTTAGTGGAGTTCCCCAGGGGTCGGTTCTTGGCCCTATGCTAGTCAACATTTTTATCAATGATCTGAAAAACTATTAAATCATTTGTGGCAAAGTTTGCTGATGACACAGAGATTGTGAGAGTGGCAAATAACGAAGAATCCAGATCACTATTACAGAATGGCCTGAATTGCTGGTTAAACTGGGCACAAGCAGATCGTTAATATGGCCAAATATAGTCACAGAACCAGGAACGAACTATCAGCATGTGAACAAGGCAGGATCCTTCGTCCTGGGGACTGGTGACTATGAAGCCTTTGGGAGTTTGGTGGAGCTTTTGCTGATTATAACCTCTTGTATGTGAACGTGGACACAAGGCTACTGCATTCCTTGGAGAACGTGGAGGGGAAGCAAAGAAACCCTACTACTCCTTTGAGTGTTTGCTGCTGGACCACTCCATCAGCATCTGGTTCTGAGGCTCCCTATTCACCAGAATGTTGATAGACTGGAAGAAGAGCCATGAAAAGTGATTGAAGAGAAGCAACCTTACAGGGGGAGACCTTCAGAACTCAGTCTGCTCTGCTTGCCAAAGAAACAGGCTCTGCTGTATCTGGACCACAAGCATTTCCTTGCAGAAGACTTTCCAGCCAAGCAGATTTAACACCACCCAATATTTAGAAGCTGAAGCTAGGCAAACTGAAATGAGTAAATAGGCACAACACTTACTGGCCTACCAGCAAGGGTAAACAACTTACCAGACTTACCACGGCAGTGCCGAAATCTGCATCAGTACCAAATATTATATCATGCTTAGTTGCTTTGCTAAAGGATGGACCCCACTGAAACAGGAATAAACACAAAGCAGGCTTGCAGCACAGATTATACCTGGCAACCAGGCTGGATAATCACAAAAGTATTTGCAGGATTCATACTCCAAAGAACAACGAAAAGGAACTCCGAATATGGTTTCCTCACTCCTCTTACTCACTCTGGTTGTACTCACAGGCAGGGGATGAGTCCCACTATTCCCTTTGACTCATCCATCATCACCAGCAAAAGCTTCAACATGAGCATTTTTCCTAGTGATATATGTGACAGAAAAAAAGGGAAAAGGTCCATTTCTCAGACCTAGAAGGAGTTCACAGAGCCAAAAGAGGTGAATCATCACAGCAGTTTTATGAAATCATCAAGTGCAGCAGAAGTGACCTTGACAGTCCTTCTCCCCAGAGCTGGTCCTTAGGACATCCTCAGCCTGGGAACCTGCACCCACGGGCATTGTGAACTCGGTGCAAATGCATGGTCCCCTGTGGGACCTCGGGGTGCTCCACAGGACAGCCAAACAGTGACACAGGCTGAACAGGCCTCCAAAGGAAGTGGGGAAGGTTATGTTATGGTCATTTTTAGAAGGGAAAAACAGTTCGAAAAGTGACATTTCATGAATTCTAGGAGGCCAGACACCTGAGCAGGTGGCCCTTCTGCTGAGGATGAGGCAAGTCTTAGGACTTCCTTCTCCATCCAATCTCTGCTTACTTGTCACACCAAGGCACTTGTAGCTGCCACCCTACCTGATCCTTTATAGCTCTAACTGCTCTGGATTCCCTTTGTGACTTTGTCTACCCTCCCCTAAATTAACTTTTTCCCAATTATTTTTTGCAAGAATAGAAGTTTTATCCTTGGCAATATTTCTCTTCAAATTCTTAGTGCTTTGTACTCAAGGTTAACTGAGAACTGGGCTTTCTCTCAAAGCTTGGCTCCAGCTCTTGACTCCTCCATGAGCTCTAATGAAAAGCTGATCTGTTAATCCTACTTCTCGAGCAATATTCCTTATTGCTGTCGTTACACAGCCAGGTAGGGACTCACCTGACTCACTGTGGCCCAAGCCCAGCTACTAACCTGCCCCTGCAGCTGCTTCCTCACTTCCCAGCTCCAGCACTGCCACCTTCACGGTTGCTCAGACTCTTACCGCTGGCCTGTGATCTCCCCAGCCTTTGAAGACTTGCTCGGGCCCCCAAGAAGAGGAAGTGCTTCTGCCAATATTCATTTTTCATGACAATTGACATGACAATTTTCAAGACAATTAGCAATTTTCAACAAAACAGTTTTTCATCAGAAAATCTGACCTCACAAAATTGAGAAGAATGGGAGTAATTTGGTTAGGCTTCTTTTTCATTCTCCATACTTTGGTGAACAAGTATTGTTTTTATAGTCAGTGGTGTTTATGAAACAACTAATTATGCACTAAAAAGAAAGATGTCTAAAATAGTGATTCATTATCTAGAAATGCCAATTTCATGCAGTGAGGCTGCCCGCGACTCCTGGGTTCCCTGCCCAGTTCTTTCACTTAACTTTGTGATCCTGAAGAAGACTTGTCATCTTAATGCCTTAGAACCAAGAGACCTAGAACTGCCCAGAAACTGGAAATATCCTGGTCCTGCTCACAGCGCTGGCAGCTTCAGGACACGTGCAAGGGCTACAGAGCCCACACCAGGTGCATATCAGGGCATGGAGATGATCACGGAAAGAAGCACGACCACAGGTTGTCTTTGGAGAGCTGAGGGCTTCTCCCCCCAGTTCCTTACGGTTTTGTGAACCCTCATAATTTGACCAGAACAGGCAGCTTGTGGAAGGGTCAGGCACCCTGTGGTGGGGCCGTCATCCAAGAGGATGAGGGTGGAAGAAGCAGCTCCTGGTGCCCTGAGCACAGCAGTTTGGTCCTTGTCCTCCTCGTAAGCTCCTTCCTCCCCTCTGCCCACCTCCCTGTGGCCACAGAGAAGAGGCAGGAAGGAAACCAGCGGGTCACTTCTTGCCATAGCAGGTCAGAGGCCAGTCTAACCTGCAGCTATGATTGCCGTCATTGCTAAGCGGAAAGGGCAGCTTTGGTTTGCTCAGGCTGCCTATGTGCCAACATCAAACATGTTTTACAACTGACCTGCAAAGAATGTGTGTCACTGAAGAGGATATGTAGCCCTGGAGAGCATAAAATGCAGCTGCGTTGTTTAATAGTATCTCATCTACCAGATCGGAATAACCGGCGAAGATGATCTAAGAGAGATAACTCTACTGAGTGTGTTAGGAGGAACGAGTCCACTACCTTCGCCAGTGGAAGATTCTTATAAATTCACTCCTCCTGCCATCCTTTTGCAAGGGGTCAGAAGATGTACTGACAATAGCAGCATGCAAATATTTCAGAACTTGGCCACACGCTGAGCAAACACTCTGGATAGCTTCACAAGTAGATTAAAATGCCAGATCAGCGAGCAGTGGTGCACTTTAAATATGCTCACTAATTTATTAAGTTTATTCTTAGCAAGCTTGCAGACTTCAGAAAGTTAAATTTCTCCGTGACAAATAGCTGGGGAGCTGGGCAGCCCAGAGCGTGTGCGCTGCAGTCAGATGGCCCTGGAGAACGTGGTGCAGAGGAGCAGATACTACCAAGCACACCGTATGGGTGAAAATCTCCATCAGAAGAGCCTGCATGGGCTGACAGACAAGACCACTGCACAGCTACAGAATGCAAAGCCAGGCTCTTCTGCAAAAAGCTGCTGACTCCCACCCTGGGCTGAGACATCCCTTATCTCTTTGTGTAGGCTTGGCTGCGTGCTGTGGATTAACTGCTGTGAGCACCAGCCCTCAGGACACTCTTTAGGTCCTTTATGCTCTCATTTTAGTAAAGCAGCACTGTAGTTGCAACAGCGGGGATCATTGTGCACCAGAGACTGAACTAAATGCACCTCCCTTCCAAACAAACCATCTCTAGTGGTCCTAAACCTGCAACCTGTCCCTTTACAGCCCCCTGGCATCCTGCCCATGCTGTTTTCTCCAGCTTGTCCGCAGGCGAGCACAGTTTGGAAGAGCTAAGAGGAGACAAGAGGAGTAAAGTGTCGTGCAGCCCCCTGGAAATACAAATGCTGACAGCTGAGGAAGGGGCAAAAGAATCAGGAAAGAGCTGGTTGTATATCTGAGATACCCTGTGGTTTCAGAAAAGGAGTACGGCAAACACTTGCACAGAAGAGAGCAAGGGTACGAGTAGGAAGTGAGGCTACATCCGGAGCTGACAGCAGCAGACAGATGGGAGGCAGCGGCAGCGTCTTGGCTGAAGGGCAGGAGACCTCTGTCAGATAGATGTATGGAAGGAGGAATAAGGCTGGCAGTGTCTGCAGGGATACATATTGTTGGCACAGTTTGCATCCTGCTATTCTAAGTGAGCTAAGGAGTGTCTTTAGAAACCCTCTGAAAGCCTGTGTGTCTGCCCTTCCTTATCACCACACATCCCTGAAGATGAAATGTAACTACAGGACAAAGCTCTGGGAAAACGTGAAAGGTTCCGCTCACGAATGTCATCTAGGACGTGGCAGCAAGGCAGTCCCACTGCACTGGGTGCCACACAGACATGGCACAATCCCTGCTGGAAGGCATGTGAAATTGCTGCGTGGATCAGGGTAAAGGAATTACGCACCTACTTCACTACTAACCAGAGAAGGAGAATGTTTTGCACCTCAAAAGCACCACAGTGGGATGGTGAAGCATGAAGCCCCAGGAATCTTCTTGTTCTGCAGGACTTGTACTGAAAGGGCTGAACCTACCTTACTCAAAATGCTGGATAAATAGAGAGACACAGTGGAACCGCGGAGCAGGGCTGAACAAGCAACGGCACAAAGCACTTGCCAAGCTCAAACACCGCTTCCAAAACCATTTCTGTCATCTGAGCTCCATTTAGCAGCGAGGTTTGGGAGAGCAGCAGCCTGGCCGTGCTGACGGCAGCGCGGCGTTTCGAGGAGCTGTTTGCAACCACCGCTGCCCTTCGCCGGGCTGGCCGCAGGGCGGGAAGCCCGTGCGGCCCCGGGACACACACACGTGTGCGGCAGGGCCAGCGCGGCCGCGGGGAGGGCGCAGCGCGGCAGCGCGGGGCTGGGGACTCCGTGCCGCATGCCAGGACGACTCCTCGGGGCAGCGATGACAGCCGCTGGTGGAGATGCCTACGTGCTGTTTGCGGAGCAGAAATAAGACACCGCGAGTCTTCCAGGGACAGAACACAGCAGGATCCTTTGAGCTGCAGCTCACAGCCCTGTGAGGCTGTTTCGCAGCATTTGCTACATCTCTCGGGAGACCTTATTCATCGCCCCACTTCAGAAAGGACTCAAGCCTCTTCTTCTAATGCTGGGAGGGAAAAGACTTTCCCAGGAACATTTCCTGAGCTGAGAGCAAATCCCACATGGCACCACAGCCCTCCGTCAACTACAAATGGATGTTATTGTTACTTGCACTGCAAAATGAGCTGTTGGACCCAGGCAATACGTGCTGCTGCTGGTAGTTAAACAAACTCCATATGCCCCGTCCAGCAGCTGGCTGGCCGATGTCAAAGCCTGTGAAATGACCTGCTCTGACAGGCCTCCTCCGAGTGATCCGCTTTGATTTACTGCATTAGCCGGCCGTGCAGATAGGGAACATCACGCACAGACATGCACTGGATCTCGTTCCACACCCTATTGTGTCCATGTGCTCTCTTCAGCTCTTTCATCCCCAGGTCCTTCTGCATTTCAGCAAGTCCCCACAGGAAAGACTTGAAACTTGCTGAGCTTTCACTTCTGATCTGCCTCCTATGGGGAGACATTCAGACTGATTTCCTGACCGTTTTCTCTATCTCAGCATAAATTTAGGCCTCACAAATGTCAGAAAGGTGCAAAACCCAGTCAGTTTGGGAGTAACATGCTACAGGAATGGAGACATTCTGTTGCTGACAAACTCACTTTAAGAGCAGAAGTGCTGTTCTCATAACGGTTTGCCAGACTGCCATCCCAAACAGGCTGCAGTCACTCTTTTCTCTTCCCTGCCACTGATCACAGCAGTGTGTTGGATGGACTGGCCTTGGGAGGCCTGAAGAATGACATACGAGTAAAACTGTCTCTGCAGCTAATGGGGCTGGCGGGCTACAAGGAGAGCAGGAGGCCCTGGGCTCTCGCTGGGGACTGGAGTGGCCCCAGAAGGTGGCTGTGAGCTTGGGCGAGAGCTTCCCTGCAGAATGGACCCACTGCTGGGGAAGGGAGAGGGAGGATTGAGCGGGGAGAACCGGAATGAGAGGGCACAGCCGGGGTGTTCTGCAGCTCCGTTACTGACTGCAGGGTGCTCGTGGCTGTCACACTGAGGATGTCAGAAGGCAGGAAGTTCCTGGGCCACAGCTGATAAGTCCTGTGCATCTGTTCCAACAATGTCCAGCTTTTATTTTTGGTTTGAGGTTGGGACATAAATTATCATGAGTTAGAGAATGTATTGAAAGCAGATGTGCCTTGCCTGCCCTGGTGCCTTCTCCAGGAGGACACTGGAGACAGCCCCAAGCTGGTGGCTCCTGTATGTCTGGGACACGTGGCAGGACGGATGTAGGCAGGTCTCAGGTGAGGTGGCCAGAGGAGGGTGAAGGTCACTGCACTGGGTATTCTGGCTTCGAGACCAGCGGTTGGATACAGAAACAATCCTGAGAGCAGATCTCCCTGTGCTCCATGAATCCAAGGAGAAGGGCATGCTGACCAGGAAGCCTTGTGCACCACACACACAACATGGACTGGAATAACCAGACAGCAAGACCCTGCCTTCAGTTCTCAGAAATTACCTTGTAGCTTTAATTAAACCATCAGCATCCAGTGAGCAGCACCAACCAGGAAAGTAGTGTCCTCTCCTGGCCTACATTCCTGATTGCCTCTCTCCCTTACCAACAGCTTCAACTACTCATTGCAATTAGACCCAGCTCCAGTGGCCTTTCTTTAGTCGACACAAGCCAGACTTCACCAAGTGACCACGGCAGAACCATTCCTGCCTTTACCCCTCCGGAGCATCACAAGCACTTCTGAACTCTTGGAGCATCACAAGCACTTCTGAACCCTTTCCATAACAGCACTACTCCTGCCACAACACACAAAACTCCTCTCTTGCCCATCTCTAAGCTTCTCCTGACACTTTACCAGCAGAGGAGCCAGAATCCCAATAGAGTTTAACACGGACACATTCAGAATCAAGGGAAGCAAAAGAAGGGACAAGGTCACAGGAAGAGGGTCACAGTGAAGCACAATTGAGTACGAGTTCCCCTTGTGCCATTTTGGCTTAGAAAGCAAACATAGCACAGAGAAAGACATCCAGAATTAGGCACATCATTAGTGGTCGTTGTGCCTACATGATGGGAGGGATGCTGGAAAACTGGAACAGGTTCAGAAACAGCTACAAGAACGATTTGCAGATGGGAGAATTATTGCGCAGTTGAAGATATAAGAAAACCAATTTCTTTTACTTATGCTAGACATAGCAAAATGAGACTTGGTCCCCTTCAACAAACACCTGGTGGATAGCTCTCCAGCCCCAAGCAGAGCCTGGATTCTTGAAACCAGAAAGCAAGGCGTGTATGACAAGCGGAGAGCTGCTTACTGAGCAAAACCAGTTCCGATGTGCAGAGAGGGCCCTTCCCAGCTGGAGCCCCCCTGCTCTGCTCTGCTCACTGGGTGCAATGCACAGACACGGCAGCTCTGGAGGGAGGCTGCTGTGTTACCCAGCGAGCAGCCCGCCCAGCACAGCCTGCCCTGAGCACAGGAGTTGGGATCGTTCGGCCAGGCAGCATCCTCGCTGCTCCCTTTACTGTGCTTTATCATTCATCACCCTTTATCATTAATTTCCCCCATCCTCCGGCTTTCCGGAGTGCCCCTGGGTGCAGACAGCGGTGGGGCAGCACGGCAGCCAGAGGAAAGGCCCTGGGAAGCTGGAAGCAGCCAGGAGGCCGGGGTTTTAGTTGGAGATGGGGGCGAGGGCCCATCCTATTCCTCCCTGCAGGGCCTGTGCCAGCCCGGTGAGGTCCCCGCTAGTTCCCTCTTGGCTGCCAGGCCGCAAGCGCTTCGCGGCGAGGGGCGCTCGCCCCCAGCCAGGCCTGGCCGCAGCACCGAGACGCGGAGCCCAAGCGCGCTGGCCCTTGGCGCGAGGCAGCAGCGCCGAGGAGGAGGAGGAGGAGGAAGAGGAGGAGGAAAAGGAGGAGGAGGAGGAAAAGCAGGAGGAGGAGGAGGAGGAGGCGGCTCTTCCACCGCCAGGCCTTGCCCTCCTCCGATGCCCCCAGGGAGCGGGACGGCCACGAGCCCGAGGATGCTGCTGCAGAGCAAAGCCCCGCTCGCAGAGCAGTGTGTGAAGTTTTCTGCTAGTTACATGTTTTATGAAAAGTTGTTGGCAAAAATGTGAATTTCTTTTGGCTGCGTTTTGCATGAATCTGGCAAAAAACGTAGCATTAGTGTCTCCCCTTGAGAGAAGTTTATTGAGTGGAACAAAGTCAGATATTTTTAGCTACCCATTGTTAGCTGAAGAACAAAGCCATAACTAAGATATTTTGTCTCTTACACTGAAATGGGACTATCAGACAAATCCATGTACAGTCATATGCGGCTGCCCATTCAGATGGAGCATGAGGGGGAGACTATTTTTAGCCTGCCTACACCACACAGCAACCACATTACCCTTCCTCTGCAAACTGGACCACCAAAATTCAGGGACAGAGCACTAGAGATAGGGATGTGTGGTCCCTAGACCCCAAATGCTTTTGCCTGTCTTGACAAGTGGCATTTACAGGAGAACCCAGGTTGTCCAGTTCTAAAAAGAAAAAAATACTTTCATTTTCTTGTTTCTTTTGTTCTTTTTTTGGCTTGGGGCTGAAATGATGCATTTTTTATCAACAGGAAAAGCTGACCAGGTCCCAGAGAGGACGGGCGCAGGGCTGGCTCGTGCAGCCTGCGGGGAGAGCCTGCAGAGCCCCGGCCTGGCCGCGCACTCGCAATCCCATCCCCTCTCCCTGCACAGTTTCACTGTCCTGGAAATGTAACCATTTCACTGCTGCCAAGGCAGGAAACATTAACCCTGGATTGCCAGCAGCCACAGCGCGAGGAAGGCAAAGCCTCCTCCCAGAGCTCGGCAAATGAGATCAGGAGCTTATGTCAGGCAACGTTTTGCAAAGCATTTATTTAAAAGAAACAAAATGGTCCATAAATGCCCCAGACTGCTGAGCATGAGCGATGCTGGGAACTTTTCTAAACAGTTTTGGTGGGATGCGTTGGTGAGTCACTGAGAAATAGCATTAAACGGCGGATTGTTCTGCGTAATCAGTGACCCTCCACAGTTAACAGAGCCATGACACTCTTCCAGCAAACTGGGAATAAACGGGACAAAAGCAGGATGCCATCACACAGACTGACCCCTAGGGATAATGCCTAGGGGTAGCGGGATTAGAATAACCTTCCGAGCAGCCTTTAATGGCTGCAACAGAGCAGGACCCCGGCCTTTGGGAAGACCTCGCGTGGCCCTTCACCATCATCTTGCCTTTGCAAAGCCAAAGCTACCACATCTTTCCCTGTTTCCTTGCTGGGCCAGCTCCTGACTCACAAAATGCACCTTGTACCTCACACAAGCAGGATGCTCCATGTAGGTCTGCACATACTCCAAGACTTGCCAGGTGCACTGGCCACCAAAGTCCCCGCCAACAACCCAAGAATAAGCAGCAGATAAGCGTAATGCCTGACCACACTCCATCTCCCTGCAGAGCTGTGTGCCACCTCTGCAAGTGCCATGTGTCTATATAGCTGAACACGCCTGTGAGAAAGCAGCCACAAGAACAGAAAGACGTTAAGTATGAAATGGAAATTACCTGTGAACTTTTCAGCTGATCTAGAGTTTCCCGGAGGAGATGCGGCTTTTGTGACTCCTTGCTTTCTCCGAGGATTAGGGCTGCTTTTATCAGGGAGCAATGATTGTTTTTATAAACTTGAAGCACAGTAAGAACTGGTTTAAAATAGAGTGAAAGGAGCTGGTGCGGATGGAATTAGACAAACTCTGAGAGCTGCTTTTCCAAAAATAAATTAACTTCTTGCAGCCCGCGTTGCAGAGGGAGGAAGGCCTGGGGCTTGCCTGCCATGCGTTCTTGGCTACGGTGGCAGGGGGCTGCCGGGGTGTCTTTCACCTTGCTGAGCTCTGGCCCAAGATGAGGGGAGGGGAGAGCATCGAGGCGCGCGAGGAGCGAGCGGAGCAGCAGAGCTGGGCAGGGTGGGCGCCCGCCTCGCGGCCCCGCTGGCGGCGCGGGGCTATGGGCCCCGGCAGCTCACGGCCCCGGGGCTCCCCCGCGTGCAGCCCTTCCCCCCCCCCCCTGCCCCGGTGGCCCCGGTGGCCCCGAGCTGCAGCCCAGGACCACAGGCTGTGCTCCCTGACTCTGCAAGAGTTAAGGAAAAGGAGGAGCCTCCTCTGCCAGAGCTCAGATAACAGCAGTAGCTGCAGCCTTCCCTTCAGATGCGTGTGTCCCGCCAGAGCAGGCGCTCTGCTCTGCCTTGTGCTCCTTCACCTGCCTTCTAATCCTTGATTTGATAGCCCGGGGGGTCTCTTTCTTGGTCTTGAAGTAGGAAAGCTCCTGAGGTCACTGTTCATCCATTTAGAAAGGGCCACCTGAACTCCCTGGTGAAACGCGAAAGGCTCTGGGGCTGTGCGGGATGCTCCTAGAGGCACCTCCCTGTTCTCATCCACTGCAAACTTAGTGTTTTTCTCCTGTGAAATTCCCTAGCTATTCCCAGAGAGTTTGGCCTCAGCGCATGCAGTGCAGAGCCCGAGACCCCCCACACCTTTGCAACCTGCTCGAAGTCAGCCAGAGAACACCCTTGCATGCGGTGCCTTGATTTTGCTGTGCTTTTCCCTCCTCCTGCAACAACCACAACCTTCCCTTCCTCGGCTGCTCAGTGAATACATTAGTATTTGTATGTGGAAGCAGGTGCAGTTGGAAAAGACCTATCCTGCCTAGTGAGGAGCTGGGTAGGGATTCTACCTGGCCGGGAACAGCCGGAGTTGTATGTCCTGGCTCAGACACCCTTGACCTTCCAGACCTTGGTGCATCCCCATTTGCAAAAGGAAGGCCAGCTCGGCCAGCCAGAGAAACCAATCTCCTTTTCATGACAAACTGCACAGGTTTTGATGAGCTGGGATTTGCTGTTGGAAAAGCTGCAGCTCTTGTAAGTCACAGTACCTGGCCCATCTGGGACACCTATCTATCTATCTATCCATCTATCTATCCTCTTGGAAAGCAGAGCAATAGGCAGGTTTATAAGGACAGCCTGGCATTTATTGTGGGAGGTGTTTGGGCTTCTGAGATCTCTGCTTGGAGTCTGATGATCAAGCAGGCAAGCCACTTATTCAGTGTAAAACCTTGGGCACAGGTTAATGGAGAGAGGAATGACTGTGCATCAAGAACTCTCTTGATAAGAGAGGTCGTTCACGCTGAACAGGTCAGGGTTGATCCCTCTTTACTTTCTTCTGGGGTATATCCCTCATTGCCCTTGGCTAGTATGAGATACCACCACCCGCTGTCCGCACTGCCACAACAGTATGACACCCCACAGACCCTCACACCCAGAAGCAACCAGCTGATCGAGGGGTACCAAAGGCAGCTTTGGGGAGCCCCACTGGACCAGGAAGGGAGGGGAAGGTGGTGCATGGGAAGCTGTCCCCCCATGTTGCAGAGTCACAGACTCACCTTGGGAATGGAGCTGTTCTTCAGCGTGTCTACAGTATCGTCCTCACCACGGCAGGTCCCAAGGGACTTGATTTCTCCTGCCTTCGGCACTGATCTTCAGGAGTAAAGAATGAAGCACTGCTGAATGTCTCTAACTTCCTCTACACTTCAATGCCCAAGTTGTGTCACTTTATGACCTACACAACTCCTTTTCTGGGTTTATGCTAGCCAAAGGCTATCTTGTACAAAGCTGTGCCAATGCAGCGCATATATAATGTGTTAACATCCCTTACAGAAATGCTTCTCCTTTTGATCTCAGCCTTTGGCTGAAGCCCAGAGGTTTGCAGTTTACTGATGTTAGGAAGAGAATCTGGTTGGAGATAGGGTCTTCCCAGATGCAATCCTTTTTTTATTTTTATTTGTGTGTGCGTGTAAAAGTATGTTTTCTGAACACAGGAGAAATCAGACGAAGGGCAGTGTCTTTGCTCAGACTTCAACTTCTTTCCCTGTTAACACTGAGCCGCAAAGCGCTTTTAGGCTTTTTGTCCATGCTGCTAGTGCCTCTTCCGACCTGGCCTACACTTCTGCCCTCAGCTGTTTCCTCAGAAATGAACATTTAGGCTTTCAAAAAAATAATCTGCTTCACTTTCTGTCTCTTTTGCACACCAGCAGGTAATTTCCTTGAAGACAGAAAGCAACAGGGCCTTGTTTCTGTCGAGAAGAGAGCCCTCTTCTGACCAGCATCAAGCCTAGGGGAAGGCTTTCCAAGGCAGGCGGAATGAGGCTTCCCTGTGCGCGGAAAGTTCATTTCTATTTATTTATATCCCGCTCGCTGTGAACTCACATGGCTGCAAATCTGCTGTTCTTACTAACAAACATGTCCCTTTAGTCTGTGCAGAAGTTGATGGCAGGGCAAATGCAGCAGCAAGATTTCCTGTCGCCCGCCGCACCTCCAGCCCCTCTCCAGCTATTCCATAAATCCTGGACTCCCGACAGGAGCTTATAAATGGAGCCCTTCCTGCTCCTTGACAAATCAGTCCAGGTCTCTGGGCACAAGAGAAGCTCCTAGGAGTTCCTGCCCTAGGAGGTACCTGTGCTGGGGACCAGAAGGGGCTACCACCACAGAAACCTAACTGGCATGGTGGTCCCTGTGGAGGGTAATTACCTATCACATCTAGTCACGTTGCCTGGAGGAGATCGATTAATGTTATATCAACACCTAAATCCCACTCTGGGAGCTCGGCCAGGACGCGGGGCAAGCAGACGGAGCACCTTCCCCCATGACATGCTGCTCGTGCTGCTTGAGTACAGCAGCAGGCCCCAGCTCTTGAGGCAAACTCGTGTGGAGGCCCGGCCACATTGGGCTTCTCACCCCTTTTCCTGCAGCCCGATGGAGCAGAACCCCTGGGGACACCGCACCCTGATGGCACCTGCTCCTGTTGCTGTATGGGGTGAGGCCTGCCAAGAGCCCTGGCACAGGCTCCCCAGAGAGATTGTGCAGTCTCCATCTCTGGAGATCTTCCAAACCCGCCTGGATGCCACCCTGTGCCACATGCTCTAGGTTGCCTCTGCTTGAGCAGAGGGGTGGACTAGATGATCTCCAAGGTCCCTTCCAACCTCAACCATTCTGTGAGTCTGTGAGTTCTGGTGGGCAGAGCGAGCAGGGGGCGGCAGGATCTTCCCTCCCGCCAGGTCCTGGGCCTAGGGGCATGAATACAGGCCCTGCGGCTCTCTTGGGGTGTTTGCAAGGCAGAAGGGCTGTGGACCCGCTCCACAGAAAGCTTTTGGAGGGCTGCCTGAAGGCTGGTTGCGTGACGGGGTCGGCAGCGGCAGCTGGCGACTGGGTAGAGCCATCTTGCCGGGGTGGAATCTCCCCGTGTGCTCCACACACACTCAGTTCGTCTCGTCAGGCGGGTGCTGACAGTGCCGCGCGGTGTCTGGGCTGCGTGGGGCTGCCTCAGGGCTGGGGTTGCCTCCCATCCGACGATGCTGGGGATCGATTGCTGGCTGTCCATGCGCCCCCCCCCGTCGGCCAGCCGATGAGGGTCCTGGCAGCAGGACGGGCGGGTGGCTTGGCCGTCACGTGGCTGTGTCTCTGTGTATGTCCCCTGCCTTTGGTTGGGATGGGGGAGATGAGAAGCTACCCGCGGATGCCCAGGGGCCAGGTGGGGCTGCTCCCAGGCAGCCACATCCAGGAAGGCACTGAGCATGGAGCCAGGGGCTCCTAGTTTCTCCATAGGCCAGGCTGGATTTTCATTCAGCCTCAGCCTCCCCGCACTGCACAGGCCGTGCATTCAAATGGTTTATTTTAGCTGTTTAACCTGTAGCGGGGCTGGGGAAGGGGGATCTGCTGCTGGTGACTGTCTGAACATGGGGGCACAGGGGACTGCAGAGCCCAGGCCAGCGCAAGGGCTCTGTGGCACCACGGGGAGACGGAGGGCAGGGAGGCTGCAGGCTCCGGCCTGGGCCTGTGCTGGCGTCAGGGGGGCCGTACGCGCTTGCCTCCAGCACGTGTGACACGCGTTTGGTGTCACCCGAGTAGGAGATCTGGGAGCCGGGTGAAATATGAGCTGCGGGTTCCCAGACACAGCTGGAGGAGTTCATCCTGTCTGGAGCCTGGCCCCGTTCCCTCTGTTTCCATGGCAGGAGGGGCAGGTCAGCGGGAAGCGCCGGTGCGGATCCCAGCGGTGGGCTGCGTGCGGCGATGCCGAGACGAGCGGCTACAGCCGGCCCCAAATAAACATCCCCAGGCTGCGAGGGCCCCACAGCTGGCCAGGCTCAACCCCGGCCCGCTCTGTGCCAGGGTAGCTGCCTGGGGAAATGCTCCAGGGTCTCCGGCACGTGCCGGAGCTGGTGCTGCCGTGCTGCTCTGACAGCAACGGCAACTCAATCCACCAGCAGCCATCCGGGGCACTTGATTCTGCCAGCCCTCCAAACTCAGCTGCTTCTTAGGCACTCAAAGGGTCAAACGGTCCCAGGACAAGCCATGAGTTGAGTCTGGTTCAAGCCCTGCACTTGCTACAACCCCACCAATATTTCTGGTGTTGGGGCAAATGAGCACTGCATGCACCAGGACTTCACTGATCCCTTCGTATTCAGAAAGGGCCATTTCCCTTCCACAATGCAGCCTGGCTGCCAGGGGTGCTCGCAGCGGGCTGGAGATCCCGAAAAGGACTTGCGGGCCACAGGCCGTCCCCGCTGACAAAGTGCAGAGCCCGCCGGCGCTTAGGAGGAATTACCCAACAACCTTCCAGAGGAAGGAACAGCTCTGGCGCTCTCATCTCGGCAGCTTAAAAACAACGTAAAGAGCTGTTAGCCGAGGACCGTGGAGGGCAGCAACACCCCCCTGCTGCTGATGGAAAAGATGCAGTGCCTCCTGACGGAGAGCCGAGATTCCCCTTGCGGTCAGGAAGCGGGCATTAGAGTCAGATGGTCAGATAACGCCCTAGGATGCTTCGAGCATGGCACAGGCAGCTGCTCAGCATAGGATGCAGGGCCAGTTTCTAATGTATTTATTTGGGCCATGTGTGCAATTCTCTGTGAGCAAGGATGGGGTTTGTAGCAGGGTGTGTCTGTGCATGAGGACTGATGTGCACTGAATTTGGGCACATTTCAGCTGTGGGTATGAGTGCACGTGTGTGTGCTCTGCAGTAGGACATGCTCTCTGCAAGCAGAGGGCCAGGGCACGTGCCCTTCCAGAATCCACAGTCCTTGCTTTAATGTAAAGCACTCCATGAGCATCGCCTGAGACAGCAGGTCTGCGCAGACTGTGCAGGTTGGCCATTCCCAGGGCTCTGGGGGAGCAGGCACATGTGTGGTTTCCTGCAGCCAGAAGCATGTGCTGTCTGCATGGTCCCTGACCATGAGACTTGCAAAGGTTCCTTAGGGTAGATCTTTCTTCACCTGTGATCAAGGGCATGGTCTCTGGAGCTGGCTTGAGCCATAAACCACCAAGAAATTCAAAACAAGAAAAATATAGAAAATATCTAAGAAAGGAACAAACAACATTTCTGTGTCCAAAGAGCAGACAAGCCACTATCCAAGGAAAGGCAAAGGAGCTCTGGATCCCCACCCCAGGGCAGCCTTTCGAAACTTCAGCCACCACAAAGCAGGGCTCAAGAGCCCTGATATCTGGGTGATATATGAAGCGGAGATGGAAACCCACGTCCTGGGGCGATGGGAAGATCAGGAGCAGGAGTTGTGACCTAATCCCAGGTAAGGTTTTCACCAAGGCTCCCCATGTCCTGCCCTGTCTGTGAGGTGTATCAATTCATTTCCCAGAGGAGCCTTAGCCCTCATCCCAGCCCGGGGGACACCAGGATGCTCTCCTGCATCAGGGAGCGTGGCTGGGCAGGACATCATCCTGCCTCCCACAGTGACAACACCTGCCCCAACTCGGACCACGGGACAGGACAGTGCTGATATCTCGCAGCCACTGCAGCCTCCCCTTTGAGGCTAAATAGGGACATTTGCATCCAAAGGGACCCTGCTGCTGTCCAGCTGTGGGGCAGTGTGCGCAGACTGCTCGGGGTCCGGTGTCTGGGGCGTGGGGCACCACGGATGCAGCCAGCAATACACTCCCCACGCTATTCTTAGGAAGGGTAAAGTTTATACAAGAAATTTAAGCTTTAAACCCAGGCACCATAAATAGTCTATTTTTCAAGGGCTCCGAGGCAGTTGTAGGCTCAGAGCCAGAGCCAAAATTTGGCAGCTGTCTTTGTTTAATGATTAATTAAAATGAGGTAACAAAACGAGACATATCTATTAACGAGGGTATTTGCAGCGTCAGTAGAGGATTCCAAATGGCTGATTTTTTCCCCTTTTAATCTTCAAACTTCTTGTTAGGAAAACAAGCTTTTCCTCCGTGCGCAGCCGGGCTGGGTGGGAAGGGCTGTGCCACGGCCCCTGGCCCTGGTAGCGGGAGGGGAGCGCCTCTCCGGCACAACTTTTATCTTTATGGTTCTTTTCCTTTAAACAAAGCGAACCCTCCGCACAAGGATTTTTCCAGTTTCAAAATTTTATTGGACTTCTAAGCAAACGTCAATGGAGAGAGCCCTTGGCTGTGAGCGGCGAGGCGCGGGGCAGGCCAGCCCAAGGCACGCGGCTCTCCGGGGCGCTGCTTGGTCAAACATCCACCTCCCAGCGCTTGTCACATCCGTCTAAGCGGAGGGACGGCACGTGGGGAGCAGCGGAGAGCGCTGCTGCACGGTGCCTGTCAGTGCACGCTGCGTTTGGGGATGCAAAGAGCGCGTGTGGGCAAACCCAGGAGAGGGTTTGGCTGTTCCGTGGTGGATGCTGAGGGTCGGTGTGAGTGCTGCAGACTAAGGTGCATTGCCCAGGCTCTTCTGTATGAATGGGTATCTCAGAGCCCGGACCAATAGGTTCAAATTAATGTTGGTAACCTGCCTTGGGATAGCAGAACGTGGCGTCCTGAAGCTCTGCAAGGGCAAACGCGGCTCTCTGGCAGCCTTCACAAAAGTGAACTCTGCACCTTGAGAAGATGTGGGCCAGAAGACAGGCTAAGGGGAATATGGTGCAAAAGGAGGGAGCTGGGGAGGCTTGTTCTCATCTATCACATTCCCAGTTCATCTCCTGACACTGGATACATTTTCTATCTCAAAAAAAAGCAACAAAAACTGAAGAGGTGCCTTATGTGGGAGTAGTACATGGACAGAAGAGGGTTAAAGTGGGTGGAAAGGTCGGAGGCAGCTCTTGAAGGGTGTGCTAAGCAGGTTCACCCTCCCCAAGGCTCCAAAGACTTAGCCACATGGGAAAGCACCCAAGTATGAGGAAAAGGGAAAAACATCCCAAAATAGTTTAGTCTTGTTTTCTACTCTGAGACGCCCAGACAGGGTGGGAGTTCTGGTTGTGTCTGAGCTAAAAATTACAGTAAATAGAGAAGTGGCTGCAAAGCTCCATGTTCTGGATAAGAAGGACATGTACAAATGCCGCCCATCAGGGCAAAGACGTGCGGGAGATGAAGGCCAATAAATAAATAAATGCTGGGGGGGCAGTGAATTAAACAAGCACTGTGTCGAGGGGTGAACCACAAACTGCCTGGTGAAATGTGTCTTTCCCTGTGAGTTGCAGGAAGGCAGATGGGATGACAGGGAATTAAGGGAAGTAGCTTCTTATTTATGGACCGAGCAGAGTTGGGATCTTGGGTCTCGCTTCACATGGTGGCTCATGGGGCTGTGAGGCCCCCTGAGTCCACCTGGGAGCAAAGTGGGGCTGGCTTTGCCCCACTGGTAAAAAAAAAAAAAAACAAAAAAAAAAAACAAAAAAAAAGAGCAAGCTGGGCCATGAGGATAATCCAGCGCAGCAGGACGTACTGCACTACCTGAATGAGGAGATGTTCTGTGTAACGGGGAGCTGCCAGATATATCTGGATATAACTCCTGCTTACCAGGTGCAAGAGTGACCCAGGCTGGGCTGAAATCTTGGCATAAATATCAAAACCTGCTCTTTGGAGAAAGTTATAGGGCACAGCAATCCTGGCTCTCGCTCACAAGGGTCTTTGTGGAAGTTGCTCCTGTACCAGACAGACCCTGTCAAGCAGGACAGGGAGCTGGGGCTGGAGTGAGGTGTTCTCCGCGTGGAACTGTGGCCCACTGCTCCTCTTTGGGAAGACAGTTCCCCGGAGGGAAGGAAGCGTTTTTTTTTCATCCCTGCCTGACAGGGTATCTCTTGCATGGAAGACAGAGGTGTAGTTTGACTGCATGTGCTCACATAGAGACTGGTGAGTCCTGGAACAGCTTTTTTCTCCAGGCTGTGTCCTGCTGTTCCCAAGCTGATGGGATGATCTGTGTTTACCTTGCAGTAAACACGGATCTGTGAGATCCCTAGAGCCCCTTTTCACTAGTATGCAAGGTAAGGCAGGAACGGGAGAGGCTGCTCTTGAAAGATTGCATCCATAGACAAGGATGACTATATCTGTTAGAACCTCATATCATCTTCATGGTGTTTACCTGTTTGAGGATGGTCCCATGCCAGCTTGAAGCCCTGTGCTGGGTGCTGGGGTGAGCGAGCTGGCAGAAAACCCAGCAGCCCCTCAGGTCCTCAGGCATCTGAGCCGTGGCAGGAGCTCACAGGGCCAAGACGGGTAAGGGTGGGTTGTGCCTTCCTTGCCAAGAAAGGGTCCCTGGCTCTGCTGATGTCCCACGGGCTGCTCAAGCGCAATGTAAAGACCAGGCTGGAGAATTGCTGGTCTGGGGAAGGAGATGGGAACAACCCGCAGGGCAGAGGGGCCTTCCTGGTAAGGGGTGCCCGAGCAAACCAGCCATGGTGCCATGGATGCACAGCTACTGGTACCTGTTTTCCAGGCACCATCCCTTAGACCCTGTCTGAAGGGACAGAGTTGTCCCTGGCACGAGCGATGCCCTGGCAGCCCCACACCTCCTGTCTGACTCCCGTAACACCCTCTCCATCACTGCTCTCACTCACACCCCCTTCTCCCTGTCCTCTCTGGCTGCCTGCTCTCTGGGACAAACACCCCTCAAATCCCCATTCCCAACTCTCGAAATCAAGGACAAAGGGTGGGTTAAAGAGACCACGGATCCTGCACGGAGTCAGTTTGAGCAGGTCTGCTGGGATGGGGGCAGTGGGGACATGTTGTGAGGGGCAGGGGACCTGCCGGAGGATGGCACTGAGGGCAGCTTTGGAGGAGATAAAAGGCACCGGGGCAGCCCCTCTGCTCCCAGCTCCCGAGCAGAGCAGCATGTGCTTTGGCCCGGGCTGCTCCTTGGCACTCGTGCCACAGGGTGGGCGGTCCGGGAACAGTGTGAGACTCAGCAGGGAAAGGGGTCTCCGCCAGGGCCCGGAGCGGCTCCGGGCACGCGGAAGGTCCATGGGGGAGCGGAGCTAAGTCTGGTGCTGCGCAGGGCATGGCCCACGATCCGGGGGCACGAGGAGAGGATGCCGAGGATGCTGACACGGGCTGGGGCAGCAACAGCAACAGGGGGCACGGGGCGACTGGGGGCGTTTGTACAGGGTGGCAGAGGCTGCTCAGACCCCTGGCCCAAGGTGCCCCCTCAGTATACGTGGGAGGGCAACTGATCCCAAGGCAGCTGGTGCCCCGTGCTCAGCTCGCGCCTGCTGGCTGGTGCCCTGGTTCCCAGGCGGGTGCCAGCCTGGGGACAGAGGGACACCCAGGTGGGCACCTTGTGGGGACAGAGGGACACCCAGGCGGGCACCTCGTGGGGACAGAGGGACACCCAGGCAGGTGCCAGCCTGGGGACAGAGAGACACCCAGGCGGGCACCTCTTGGGGACAGAGGGACCCCCATGCCGGCACCTCGTGGGGACAGAGGGACCCCCATGCCGGCACCTCGTGGGGACAGAGGGACCCCCATGCCGGCACCTCGTGGGGACAGAGGGACCCCCATGCCGGCACCTCGTGGGGACAGAGGGACCCCCATGCCGGCACCTCGTGGGGACAGAGGGACCCCCATGCCGGCACCTCGTGGGGACAGAGGGACCCCCATGCCGGCACCTCGTGGGGAAGGAGGGACACCCAGGCGGGTACCGGCCTGGGGAGGCAGGGAACGCAGGCAGGCAGCGCTGGAGCCCGGCTCCCGTGCAGGAATCCGCGGCGGAGGCTGCCATCTAGGGCCAGGCCTGGCCTCCTGCAGGGCTCCGGGGCCGAGCGTGGGGACAAACCCTCCTGCACCAAGGGGCAGAGCTATGGGCTCTGCTCTGCGCCATCCTGCAGCTTCAGAAAGCTGGACTTTGTAAGACTTTGTAATCAGAAGATTAAAGATAGCTTTGTAACTTTACTGAATTCCACTGATTTTAGTGAAGTCACAGATCCAAATACTGAACTGCGCACATAAAAATGGCAGATAACAGTGCCAAGATTTATTAGACTACAAAATACCACGCACTGTCATTTAGTTTTTGCATCAACTAAAGAAACATTCTCTGAAAATCCCATGCCATGCCCTAAGAAACCTTTGCAGTGGTTCCAATGGTGGGGGAAAAAAAAAACTATTAAAAACACTAAAAATGTTTCCATAGTTTCTAACTGATCACCTGAGCAGAAAACCATTGGCATGGGAAGGGGATGGTGCAGCCAAGGGAAGGAACGCACAGACACAGCTCACACCTTTAGGAATCCTCCTGGAGTTGCGTTTGGAGATCTAAACCGATGTTTCCCTTCCTGTCTGGCTACAGGAGGCAGAAGCACGTGTTAGACGTTGGGAAGCGGTAAGCTGAAGGAGTGTAATGTGGAAAACGGGCATGAATAGAGTTTGCTGTTCAAAGGAACGGGGCATTTATTTCATACGGGAGTTGGGGGACGGGAGGACCAGGGAAAAAAGAAAAAAAAAAAAAAGTCCTCGCCATCTTGAATTACCGTGAGCAGATGGAGTCAGGAGGGATTTTAG
>NW_010576863.1:70378-84421 GCF_000705375.1 Tinamus guttatus | reverse complement strand
GCCGCCGTCTACGTGTTCTCCGAGTTCAACCGGTGAGCGCCGGGCCGACGCGCCGGGGCGGCCCCTGCGGGCCTGGCCTCACCCTCCGTTTCCCGCAGGTACCTCTTCAACTGCGGCGAGGGCACCCAGCGGGCCATGCAGGAGCACAAGTGAGTGCGGGGTGCCGGGGCCGCCCCCCCGCCCCGGGACCCGCTTCGTCCCGCGCTACTGCCCCCTCTTCCTCCTCAGGCTGAAGATCTCGCACTTGGACAGCATCTTCCTCAGCCGCGTGGCCTGGCCCAACGTCGGAGGGCTGCCAGGTGAGCGGGGGGCTGCCCGGGAGCCCCGGGGCCACTGGGTCAGTCCCGCTCATCAGAGCAGTCGGGCTGGAGGGGCCACTTGGGGCACTTATGTGGAGAAGCAGAGAGGAGCAGCCCGGCGGGGCGGCGCGTGGGGCTCCGCAGAGCTTGGGGCTGTGCTGCAGTGTCCCCCGCAGCACGCGGGGTGGTGGAGAGGTGCTGCCTCACCACTGCACGTGGCCTTGTCGTTGCTGCGTGCTCCGGAGCAGCAGCAGCAGCGCTGTTCCCACTTTGGAGCCTGTTATGGGTCAGGATAATGCAGTGGGAAAGGACCTTCAGAGGTGCCTGGGCGACCTTTGTGCTCACACCAAGAAAGAAGATGGAAAAGAGACTGGGCAGCTAGTTGCCAGCTCTGACTATGAAGATACTTGGAGAAAAATGGCTTGTTGAAACTGCCACAAAGCCAAGGCAAGTCTGAATTTGGATCTGAGCTCAGGTCTGATCTCCACAGAGAGGCGAGTCGCCCCTTGGCAGAGGGAGGGATCTTTCTTGCCTGAGCCACCAAAGGCCTGTTGGACTGTGATAAAGCTGTTTCTCTGCTTTGCTTTGTTTTAGGCATGATTCTCACATTAAAGGCCATCGGGCTTCAAAGATGTGTTTTCTTAGGGCCCCCAAAGCTGGTAAGTAGTGGGAGCTTGCCGAAGCTGGAGGGAACCTTTCACACATCAAAGCTTACCCTGCACTTGGGGAGCTAGTGTCAAGATGGTGAATCATCTCACAGGTCTAAGGTGCTGGTTTGAGTTAGTGCTGTCCTGTTTGGTTCTGCCTGAAGTGCTGGCTTTACAAAGTAAGTCTATTCAATTACAAAGAGCAGTGTCACACTTCTCTTTGAAACTGTCTTGTCAGCTAAATTCCTAGAAAATCATTTTCTACAAAGAAGGACAGAATTTTTCTCCTCTCTGCTTTCCCTCTGCACAAATTTTTTTAATAGAAATGTGGTAACTGATTTTCTACTCAAGGCGGTTCTTGTCGGCCTAATGCCATGGCTAGGTGAAGAGCTCCCCATCCTCAAAATTGCTTTATTATGTTGTGGTATCTGCTGGGTATTTACCCTCAAACAAGAGGAGGCCTTAGTGTGGCTGGGAGGTGAATTTTCCACCTTCATTTTTCTGTTCTATTTGCAAATGGATAGTGAGTGATGTATACGAGACACCAGCCCAGGTGCTTTCTAGCTGCGTAGTGTCCAAACTTCCCTTGGCTGAGAGTTCAATATTTGGTGGTGCTTTACTGGAAGAAAGTTGTAACTTCACCTTTGAAAGCGATGCTTGCATTTCACACTGCTTTGCAGGGTGACTTCCCAAAACACTGTGTCTTTTCTAGCAAAGCTACTTGAAAGCCATTCGGCTATTTCCTGGACCTTTGAAGAGGATGGACTTAGGTATGTACATCAGCGATTTATAAGTAAATATGAGCTTGCAATAAAATTGGGTTGAGCTGAAGTCATTTCAAAAAGAAAGGCTCTGGTTTAGATCCTTTTGAAGAGAGTTTTGAGGAGTTGTGTTTCAATCCCATTTGATGTTCGAATCCATTGCAAGAACTTCCTGCAAGAAAAAAAAATCAAAACAGTGTTTTTAGTGCTATTTCTGGGAGGTAGCTGTCAGTCTGACTGACTAGTAAGCAGAATTCATCTTGAAAAGCAAAATTTCCTGTATGAACTTCCAATGAAACTCCTCATTGATTTATGGGGTGTGTGTTATGGATGGTGGACTTAAGAGCTTCATTTATTCCTTTCAGTTATGAGTGTCGCCAGCAGTTTTTCTTTGAGGGAGGAAAAACGTCTTCTGACTTCTTGATTTCTGCTAGAGTTTGAATCTCTTCTTATTACCTTGTTAATGTCTACTTTTATTCTCTCTTTCAAGCTGTACAGTTGCACACAGAGCCCGAGTATAAGGATGAGACTATGACAGTCCACCAAATACCTCTAATAGGTGAGTGTGTGCAGCTGGAGTCAGAGAGGGAAAGCCTGTATTTAAAAATCGTGGTTTAAGGTGGTTGTTGGAGTGGCTTCTGTTTGCAAGTCCGAGGAGGGAGAGGTTTATGAGTTTACGTGTTTGTTCTCAGCAGATGAGTCTCATTCAAAGAAACAAGATGTGCTGAGCCAGGGCCTTAGTTTTTTCCCTTTGATGTGGGTATTTAGAATAATATGAAGAATGGGTCTTTTTTAGCTGCTCAAGTTTTCTCACTCCTGAAAACCACAAAACCTGGGGTACTGACATACTCCTGGCAGTCCAGCTATTTAGAGAGAATCTCAAGGGCTAACCTGAAGGACAGGAGGTGGATAATATGCAAGTTGGACTGGGAGAAGCATCCTTTGTTCTGGGGCAGTTTAAACATGACTGTTGTGGAAGAAGGGATGCTCTAGTGCTTCTTATATCTCTGTGTGAGTGAGTTTGTTTGGTTTTCTTGGATTTGGGACAGGAAAGCCACTAGCTGCTGAAACCATGTTGCCTCGGAGTCCTGGAATGTCAGCCCAAGGTGGAGATAGCCCAAAAGATGGTCCAGGGCCTGGCTCCCCAAAAGATGGTCCAGGGCCTGGCTCCCCAAAAGCTGCACAACGAAGTCCAAAGGAGGGCAAGGAAAAAGAAACCCCCAGAAAAGCATGTGAAAAAAACAAAACAAAACAAAAAAAACAATGTTGTTCTTTGGTTACATTAAAATTAAAGCATGTATGTTGTTGTTCAAGCTTTCACTGTGGAAGTGAGATAGTCTCAAGCTAAAGGATTTATGTGGGACAGAACAGGCCCTGGTAGTTTGGAAGCTGATGCAGAATTGTAATACAGCCTAGAACAGGACATGATTTCTGCTTGTGGTGTGGTTTAGTCTGTGTACCTTTTCACAGTTTATTTGCACGTAGACATTGAAGTTGATTTATTTTTCAGTCTTGGGCTTTAATTACATTTTCTTATAACCGAAACTCTGGGCTCTTTAGCCTTAGGTTCTTGGAATATTTTGCTGCTGGGCTCTGAGTTGGCTGCATGATAGGGGTGCTGCTGTTTCTGTAAATACTTTAGCAAGTGTTGAAACACTTTGGCCTTCAGGAAGTGAATCTGTGATGATCCCAAGTAATCTTGCTTGCTTTTACAGGTGACAAAGAGAAGAGTGGTGGCAAGCATCCTGACATGGTGATGGCTTTCCTTTGTAAAGTAAGATTGGCCACAGTGGTCTCTAGATCAATTTTGTCATGTTGAATACACTGGAGATAGCATTTTCAAGCAGAACTTCATACTGTTTTTACCTGTAAAGGTCAGAGAAAATGAAATAGGAATAGGAACCTGTAGGGACTAAAGACACTTCTAGAAAATGCTCTTTTTGAGCTAGCCAGTTAAGAAGAGACAGGTTCCATTAATGCTTGCTGCTACTAGAAAAGTCTGTGTTACTTGGTTAAAGAAAGGAGCAGTGTGATTTGAGAAACCAAAGGGACTGTTGAAAACTTTTGCTAGTTAAGTTGACTAGTGGCTGTTGGATGGTAGAAAAAGCAGAAAATAGTGGAAAATTAGTTTGCCCTCCTTGTCTAGAAGAACAGTGGGTGTTGAAGATTTACTGTGTACCCTCTATGATTGTGTGTATATCCAGAGATTCTCTAGGTCGATTAAATACTGGGGAGGACTTGGTGTACACAACATGTGATATTGAAGGGAGGGGGAAAAAACTCCCTGAGCTTTCAGTGCAGTGTATGGATTTGCTGAAGATGCTTGAGGCTTTTTGTCTGCTTGATTATTTATTTCAGATTCACCCAAAGAAAGGAAAATTCTTAGTAACTAAAGCACAGGAGCTAGGCCTGCCAGTGTAAGTACAGGGGACCAGTCTGGGGAATGAGAGAGCTCCAGTAGTGTCGATATCGTTAGGCTAAATATTTCAATGACTTCACTTTCAGGGGAACTCCAGCTATTCAACCCATAATCACAGCTCTAAAAAATGGGGAGAGCATCACTTTTGAAGGCAGAGAGGTAAGATCTATCTGTGTCTTCTGCTGTGGGTTTGCATCAACATGGGGGCCCAGGGAAGGATAGAAACTGTCTTGTGCAGAATGCTGTGGATACTATGACCCAGGCTGCTACTGAAAGTGGCTCCTATGGGGTGTCATCTGCCTGGGACTGTTGCAGAGGATGGTTAGGGAACTACACTCTGGAATGAGCTGATGTGTGCTAATAGCCATATATGTCTGCAATTTGTCTGTGCTTCTCCTCTCCCCTTGCCAAGCCCCCCAAACTAATTCAGATTTAGGAAGGAATTAGTAGAGGTGGTTCCTGTATGCTTTAGATTTGGAGTCTGGTTGCTTGTGTAGCTGTTGCTCCTTCCTTACTTTGTTGCATGACTTACATCAAGTATGAGGAAGTTATTGTGAAGGAGAAACAAGCCCTAATCTCAGACTCTAGACTAAGGCTAAAGGTACAGCCAGTCCTGGCCATTCCCAGTCCTGTCCTTAAGTGAAAATCCTAACCTGAGAAACAGGACTGACTTATCTCTGTGCCATGAGTCTTTCACAGAGCTGCTCTTCTCAAACAAGCTGTTACTGATGTGCAAGTCTGCTGTGGGAACCGAGAAGCTGATTAAATTCATTTCCTGGTAGCAAATTGTCACTTGGTTCTATGTTCATGCCAGGTTTGGGATTTGCTGGCTCTAGTGACACAGCAAAATGCAAACTTGTGTCATGGGAGGGCAGAATGGGAACGGGAACTGCCCTAGTTGGATTTGCCAAGCATCAAACGGGCCTGCTCTGAGCTGGTTCTGCAAGTCCCAGCAGCCTGCGGGGGGTTTGCTGACAGAACAGCTACTGAGTCTGATGTAAAGTTGGAAGAAGGACTCCCTGTGTGGTCTGAACGTGGGTGACTCTTGTGCATCTGTCTGCAGCTCTTGCCTGAAGAACTATGTACCCCTACCGATCCTGGCCCAGTGTTCATTGTCCTGGAGTGTCCCCACGAGGGCTTTGTGGATGCTGTCTGTGAAAATGAAACCTTCCGAAGGTAGGGAGCTGGCTGATGGGGAAGGGCTGGGGGATGTGAAGCTTCACCAATGGGAAATTCTTGTCCTAGTTGAGATGTGTCCATTTCCATGGCTGAAGTTTGAGCTATGTGGCACTGGTAAGAAGCTAGTTATGCAAAAAAGTGGTGCCTTTGGGAACTTTTTTTTAAGAAAGGAAGGGCTGTGCAGGGCCTGGGATGGTCTGTAACCGTGTCAGGCCTGTCTTGGAGCCTTCAGGGAAGATAAGGTGCAGTAGGATGTATTGCTGAGGAGTCCCAGAGGGACTGCAGTACCCTTGTATGGTGAACCTAGATGTCTAGAATACATGAAGCGTCTCTGCAGGGCTCATACAGACACGTGTTAGGCTTCTGAGAGGCTCTGAACATGTTGGTGGTCTTGGAGAGGAGCAGCTCCAGGTGGGAGAGTGGAGGTGGCAAGAAATAGCTGGCTTGAGCCTCATGCGACTCCAGGTCCACTCCGAGGTGAAGCTTGGCACGTCTGTGTTGTGCCCTGTGTGCTTCTGCCAGAAGTGAATCCCTTGGTGCTGGCACTTAAGGGTGGGAGGGGAATGCCAGGGTGATAAAGGACCAAAGCTTATGTTTTTCTCACCGTATTTGAATATTCTTCTAGGTACCAGGAAGGACTTCCTGAAAACCAGGTAGCCTTAGTCATTCACATGACTCCAGAGTCAGTGCTTCGGGACAGCCGCTACCAGCAGTGGCTGGAAAGGTACGTGCTCCTCTGATACTTGATTCTGTCTTTGCTGAGCAGCTGATTGTTCCTGGTGTAGGAAGGCTTTTTCCAGAACAGGAATAGCTGTTGGGGATAGCAGGGATCTGATTCAAAGGGTATTTATGGCCTTCGTTGTGAACATGTACTTGATCCTAATGTGGGACTGAAACTGTTAAACTTTCTCTTCCTCTCCTAGATTTGGACATGGAACTCAGCACTTGGTACTCAATGAAAACTCTGCTGCGGTGCATAACCCACGTAGCTACAAGATCCAAACCCAGCTGAACCTTATCCACCCAGAGATCTTCCCTCTGCTCACCAGCTACCAGAGCAAGGTACAGGAGGGCCTGCTTGCCTGTGCACCTCACACTCCTGAGTTGAGTGCATATATAGACATGGTGCATATGAAGGCCTGTATAACATCATTCCTTCCTCTGTAGGAAGAGGCTGCTGCCTGTAGTGTGCCTGTTGTCCGAGGAGAATGCCTCCTGAAGTACCACTTGAGACCCAAGCAGGAGTGGCAGAGGTCAGTGGGGAATGTTTTTGGCTTCTCAGCTTTGAGAGTTGGCTTGATTTTTGGATCTCAGCCAGAATAGGAGAACTGAGATGCCAAGAGTCAGAGTTTCTCTCTTAGTGGTATCTGGAGGCCTGTGGAGGTGTCTAGAGGCACATGCTCTGAAGCAGGACCAGGAGGCAGGACACTGGTTGGTGTGATGCCTGGAACTCCTGGTGCTGTTTCTCTTTCAGGAGTCTTGTTGCTTCCCTCACAGGGCCTTGCAGTGCCCTCTGGTGTCCAGATGCTCTGATCAGGTCAGCGCTGCTGAATAATAGTGATTTCCAGGAGCTGTCTTTGCTCCACTGTTTTGGTGGAGTCAGCACTATTGTTCTGTGGCACCATTTGGCCAGGTTGTTCTGCACAACGCCACAGGCATGGATATATCCCCCAACCCTCAAAACAGAGCTAGGAAGGAGCATTTGATCTTTTGTTGTAAGGCTATTTAGTTGTGATTTGGCACTTCACCCTGAAAGATGCTGTCTGTTTAGTTTCTACCCCATCCTGTGATGTGTGGTGTGTTCTTCCAGGGATGCTGTGACTGTCTGTGATCATGATGCATTTGTAAGTGAAGCCCTAGATCTCCCTGACTTCCAGGATCGTGTGAAGGAGTGCAAAGAGAGCCTGCCTGCTGTCCCAGGTAAAGATTAGCAACTTGTCCTGGTTTGGGGTTAATGGAAAATAGGAAATCTTGATGACTGAGTACTCTAGAACTCAGGAAAAGCTGCAAATGTGAAATCGTTCTGCTGCCTCAGAGGTGCTCCTAACTTCTCTTGGAGCTGTGTGGATAAGGGGCTACCCCTAGAGTAGGATGGCTCCCTTCAATTGAAGCTAAGTAGTTCTGTGCTGCTGGTTTTTCAAAGCTACTGAGACTGGGGGCTGAGCACTGTTGGGTGCTTTATGCCTCAGCTGTCCCTGTATGCTGCTTATGTGGTGAGCAGAGCCCTGCTGTGCTGAATGCTCTTTTAGCAGCTGCAGCAAGAATCTTCTATCTTCTCTTCACGAATCTTGCTGCTCTGGGAAAGCCAGAGGTTGAGGAAAGCAGTAATAGATGTGCCAGAAGTGTAGTCTTTGAAAGTGCCAGGCTATTGAACTGAAGTGTCTGGATGGGCAGTGTGAAGGTAGCGTTTTCCTTACGAACTGTTGTTTTCCACTTTCTCTAGAAAATATGGATGCTTATCCAGAAATTGTGTTCTTGGGAACAGGTTCTGCAATTCCAATGAAAATCCGAAATGTCAGTTCCACACTGGTAAATACTAGGTAAATCCTAACATGCTGTGTATTCTCCTCAAGGAGGCCGAGTATCTTAAGAGGGTCTGGATCAAGGCCTGTTTTAACTATTGTGGTGATGATACAGTGAGAATGCCCCTGTCTTGGAGTCCGTAGGGCTTCAGTTTCAGATACCCATCTCTTTATAGGTGGGAAAAACTTGAGAACTTGTTGTAGAAAACAAACATTTAATGTCTTCATTGATTTTTACTGTCTGTGCCAAGGGTGCATTCAGCATCAAGACAAGACCAGAATGGGCAATGCAGACAACAGTCTCTCTAAAGCCTCAGCTAGTAGGACTGGAGTGGTGTTAGAGGTAGAGCACTGACTGCTCTCTGCCCTCTTCTGCCAACCCAGGGTGTCCCTCTGCCTGAATGCACCTGGGTCAGGGCTCCTCCAGATGCCACCAAACATCTTTGTTTTGTCTTGCCAGCTCTACCCGATCCGTGCTCTTGGACTGTGGGGAAGGAACCTTTGGACAGCTCTGTCGTCACTATGGAGAGCAAGTTGACCAAGTGCTGTGTAACTTGGCAGCTGTGTTTGTTTCTCACATGCATACTGATCACCACTCGGTAAGCTGAGTGTGTTGGAAGGAGAAGGGGCTCTGTTCATGGCCTGCTCTGTTGTTTGGGATTTAGGTACAGCTGCATATAATAGATGTAGCTGTCCTGCTGTTAGGGCTGCAGCTCCCCTCTGCATTCCCTACTGTGCTTCTAAACCCTTCTTTCCTCCTGGTGGTCCTGCAGGTTTTCCGGGATCATCTGGAGGCATCATTCTCCAGCAGTGTCCAGCCTGGCTCCCCATTAGCACCTGTAATAAGTTGCCCCAGAAGGCCCAATTGGGCCTAATCAGGGCAGGCTCTGTCATGGGCTGCTCTCTTATGTCTGAGAATCAGATTCGACCTGGGAAACTGGATAAAGATTTTCTTCACTCTTGTTTTGGCAGCAGATGCAGTAGCACTGGGGAGGGCTGAGAGGTGCTCTGGCCACTGGCCAGACAGTCTCCCAGCAGCTCAGCAAAGTGTGGCTATTGGCTCGGAAAAATCTGATTACCACTTACTAGTGTTTTTTTTTTTTTCCTCTCTTTACAGGGCTTGTTGAACATCCTGATGCAGAGGCGAAGAGCTCTTGTAAGTAGTAGTATTGTTTCACTGCTTCTGATTTTGCCTAGTAGAAGAGAGGGGCTTCTCCTGAACGCAGTGGTGAAGCATGAAGCACCATTTTATTTTCCCTAGGCATTCCCTCTCTCAGATTTAATGCACCCCCAGTACTGATTTCTCCCATCTTCACTTTTCCAGGCATCGCTTGGTCGGGTATTTAGCCCTCTGTTTCTGGTAGCACCCGAACAGATCATGCCTTGGCTACATGAGTACCACAACCACTGTGAAGAAATTCTTGGAGACATTAAGTGAGTTCTGTGTGGTGTGTTGGGAAAATAGCCTTGGTGGATCTGTATTCAAGACAAACTGCTGTCCCATTCCCCTTGGCTCTTAGTTGAAGGCTGCTGAGACTCTTTCCATTGTGTTTAGACCTGTGGTGTGTAATTGGCAAAGGGGGGCATAGGGTTTGTTATTCAGTTGCTCTACTTAGGACTTCCGTGGAAAAAGAGTTTAGGCAAGTAGAGAAAACTTCCTGGAGGAGAGAGTATTTAACAGTGGAGCAGTAGTTGACTGAGTTACTGGGGCACTGGATGATAAAATAAGGGGAAGACTAGCTGAATGCACAAATAGTTTTGTAAAGCAGTGAACTGAGAAGCCATGAATGACCATTTAGGTCATGGATTCCCTGAGAAACAGGCTGCTTCAGGTAGGATCACATTTCATTTTTGTACATGTCCTTAGTTTGTTCTCTTCCCCTCTCTCACAGAATGATTACTTCTCAGTCTCTCGTGAAGGGCTGTGAGAACATCACATCTAAAGCCAAGGTTGTCAGCTCTCTTTTGGAGAGCTATGACTTGGCTGAGGTAAGCTCACAAGCAGAGACAGGTGCTGCAAGAGGCAAAATGGGGGGGACTTGAGGTCTAACACTTGTGTTCTTGTTCAGTTTCAGACTTGTGAAGTCCAGCACTGTAAAAATGCTTTCGCTTGTTCAATGGTCCACAAATCTGGCTGGAAAGTAGTCTATTCTGGAGATACAATGCCCTGCATGGCCTTAGTAAAAATGGGTAGGTGTTTGAAGAATGCTTTTGCAAAAAAGCCTTCAACTCTTAGTAGGTGAAACAAGTACATCTGAACCCTTGGTATTGCTCCTACAGTGGATAGGGAGAATGGGTATAGAGTTCATGAACTTACTTAGGCAGACTTGCCCAGGCTATAGTTGATGCTACTGCTGTCTCTAGCTTATGTGCAGATAGCAGCACCCATGTCTCCATGGTGCAGAGAAGGTTTTTGGGTTTTGTATATCTGCCCCATGTTATGTCCTCCACCACAAAGGCTGAATATGTCATTGTTTATACAGGAAAAGATGCTACGCTCCTGATCCATGAAGCGACACTGGAGGATGGCATGGAAAAAGAAGCCATAGAGAAAACACACAGGTAGGGGGTTTTGTGCCATTCTCACCACTGGGAGGCAGAGATGCTCTTGGAGCAGGTGGTGAGTGCCCAGTGCCGCTCCTTGAGCCAGCTCTGTAACACACAGCTCTTCTGAATGGGCCCAAGGGAAAACTTAAAGCTGTTAAATGGCCAGTTGCAACTCTGCAAGTAGACTAGCCTAGAGGAGAGCCCACTGCCTGATTACATTTCAGAACTAAGCACAGGAGGTAGCTATGTTGGCACCCCTGATTGCTGAGTGCACAGTTCAAAGCAAGCACGAGCCAGTGTTACTGAGTGCTGCCCTTGGTAAAACTGGCCAGACCTGAGAGCAGCTCTTTGGAATTACATGCAAGTTATAGTGTGTGTTAGACTGGCTGGCACCCCTGAGACAATAATTTGAATAGGCCCTGGTCCCCAAATGCTGCTGGTGTACATGTTGTGAAGTTCCTCCTTTTGCAGCACAACCTCTCAGGCAATTCAAACGGGGATGAAGATGAATGCAGAGTTCATCATGCTCAACCACTTCAGTCAGAGATATGCCAAGATCCCACTATTCAGTGAAGACTTCAGTGAGAAAGTTGGAATTGCGTTTGATCATATGAGGGTAAGTTGGGAGCTTTGATCAGGATTCTCTGTGGAAAGGTTTCAGTGCTGCCTGCGTATGACTGCACGCGCATAAACTTCTCCATTTTTAATGCTGTAACAGTACATTGCCTCCTCTTGAGAGCAGATTTTGTGAAACGGCTCTTTTTTTTTTTTTCCTGGCAGCAGACATCAACATGGAAGAGAATGGGTAGGACTGAGCAATTCAACACCTAGACAGGCACTGATGGCTCCTGAGAACAGAATTTCACTCTTAACATGCTGGCTACCTGCCCAAAGTCACTTCTGCTTTCTGCGCCTTACTCCTAATTGAAAAGATATTTTTGCTTCTGTTCTTACTCCCTTCTTTAATTGCTGTGCTCCTTTAATGGTTTTCTGCAATGTAGTGAGATATCCAGGAGCCAAACACTGTAGTGCTTGGTAGCGTGTATCGAGCACAGCAGTGCTAGTGATGATTGCTCACTAGTCAGTTAAAACTGGTATCGTGTCCACACTTTCTTTTCAAGGAAGGGTAGATAGCTTAGCCTGTGGGGTCTGTGAATTGGCTGCTGCACTGCTGGGAGTGCAAATGCACCTTGTAAATGCCTCGTAAACCTTTGCTGAGGTTTGGGCTGTGCTGGGCTGCGTAGGTGCAGCACAGGGGAAGAGGCAGTATCTTGCCATCTGAATGAGCAAGACACAAGACAGGAGAGGGGGGAAACACAAGCAATTCTCAAGCAGGTGCTTCTGTGCTTAATGTATTTCAGGTGCGGTTTGGTGACTTTCCAGTCATCCCAAAGCTGATCCCACCTCTGAAGGCTTTGTTTGCAGATGACATTGTAGAAATGGAGGAGAGGAAGGAAAAACGGGAGCTGCGCCTTCTGAAGGCGGCCTCTCTGATCTTGGACAAACTGACTGATAGTGAGAATGAAGAGACACCAAGCCAAAAAAGGAAACATGCCAAGAACCACCAGGAAGTACCAAACAAGAAGCTTAAAACAGTGAACTGAAACGACGTCAGGAATGCTCTATTCCCTATGAAATGTCCTGGTCTCTCCAGGCCTCGGGAGCGTGCAGTGCCAAGGACTGCCCACGAGCACAGTGGAAAAGGGCTGGCCTTGAAGTTCGGTGTCTGGGTTTGCTTGGTCATTGGTGGATCCCCATGGGCTGAATCTACCAAGCATGCTGTAAGCAGTGCAAGTCCTCCTGGCGACAGTATCTACCCCTGCAGTTCTTGGTTTTGGATCTTGCTAGTCCATATGCCATTTTTTTTAGCCAAGACTCCTTCTGAAATGTTTTATTTCTGTTTTTATGCTGGAAACTATTAATAATGTAACAGCGGTGGTTGTGACCTTTGAGGTTTCAAAAGATCAGGCTTGAGAAGCCCTTGTGGCGTTGTGGATTCTCCAGAATGATGTGGGCAGATCTCTGGGTAGCTGCAGAATGCAACTAAGTAATCAGAACCCAGGTTATAGGAAGAAATGTCACAATAAAGTGGGACCCAGTTAATTGGCTTTAGAGCCTTAGATTAATATCAGGATCTTAATCCTGCTGTGTTCCCATTTTATTCTGATTTTCTTAGTTTTCCAAAACCTCTTCAGAATCTGAATAAACCAGTCAACATCTTAAGGGTGTGTGTTTTACCTAGCTTGCTAATTAGGATCTAGTCGGGAGCAAACAAATGACTGATTGTTCCTGTTGGATGTTTCTGTGTGCATGATTAAGGCACAGAGATCTCGCCCTTGTCCTGGATTCTGATGCCCATTCTGACTGTTTTGTACCCGCTCTGCTACCCTAGGGCAACTTCTGTCAGTCGAACGTGATAACCAGTTGGGTGCTGCTGGATGGCTCCAGAGTAGAGCACTGTTGTGCTTAGGCTGCTCTTAAAGCTGCTCATACAATGCAAGCTGATGGCTATTCAAGCTGTTCCCAATACTGGATACAGGAGCTAAGAAGGCCGATTCAGGCAAGATACACAGTTAAAACTAGTGTTTTCAAAGCACCCTGTAGGATTGCTTCCTTTCTCACCAGTGTTGTAACTGCACATGCATTTGCAAGCAGGTGGGGGAGCTTTGCCTTCGATTTCAATTAAGGAGTTCATCTTAAAAATGCAGCCTAAAGGCACGAGGCCCCAGGCACTGCACAGAAGTGATACCAGCACATATTAAGGACTTGAAACTTCAGGGTAAAAAGCAGTAGAAAATGAAGAGGGAAACTGGTACCAAAGCATCCTTTGTAGATTAACTTGTGCTTTAATATTATGCTTGTCTAAAGAGGCAGTAGGGTTATTGACACAGCAGGGTACTGCTTAAAAAAAAAAAAAGAAAAAAAAAAAAAGAAAAAAGCCTGCTTGACTTTTAGGAATGGCAAGAAACTGGGACTGGTGAATAAGGAGTGGGTAAGTGCTTGCTATTGTGCCAGTGCAAAGAGGATCCTATCAAAGTGCCTAGAGGAGGGCATGGTTACTCCCTATGGGTATGGACTGCACAGAGTCTGTATCTTCCTTTCCATAAAAACAAAGAAGGGGCTTTTATAATGGCAGAAATTAGAAAACAGTGCAAGGTTTAATAAAAATAGGTGTAGAAACACTAGAGGAAACAACACGTAAAGCTACATGGAGGTGCAGCTTATAAGCTGGCTGTGGAGCAGCGTGTCTTGGTGGAGCTGAGTGGCGTGTGTGTGCCCTGAGTGCAGGGGTAGTGTGCAGGTTAATGAACCTGAAGGTTAACTAATGAGCCTGGCTGCTAATGAGCAGATGGTTTTAGGGTGTCAGGGAGCTGGGAGAGCCCCAAGGCCCAGGCTGCAGCTACGGCCTGGCCTGAATCATGGGGGTTGCTACGGGCCTGGATCGGTGCCACAACCAGGGAAGCGGGAGCCGAGTCTCATCTCATCCCGTGGGGAGGAGCTGGGCCCGGGTGTCCCCCAGGCAACGGCAGCTCCTCCCAGCAAACACGGGCACCATGGAGGGCCCGGAGGAGGAGGAGGACGCGGCGGCGCTGCTGGCGCAGGACCCCCGCATGCGGTGGCTGGGCGGCCGCGTGGCGCGGGGGCTGCGCGTGGCGGCGGCGCGCTGGG
>NW_010576863.1:41118-68952 GCF_000705375.1 Tinamus guttatus | reverse complement strand
TTGCGCCATGTCCACAACCTGAAAAGTGCTGTTTTTGTGGTTGATGGACAAGTAAAGGGCAAAACCTTGCTGCCCCTTCCAGCTGGCTCAGAAAGATTTGAGCACATTGATCTGGAAAATGAGAAATCGTGAGTACCATCCTTTGATTTTATTTGGGTTATCTCCTACTTACATGAGTACGTCTTGGGGGGAGCTTTACACAAATCATGCTCACTTTTCTTGCTTACTGTCATCTGCTTCTCGCTCCAACTGGCGCGTTTTGCTCTACCTGCTATCTACTTTATAGGTTCTGTCTTTGGAGACTGCACAACAGTATAAGATGGATGTAATTCCTGTATCAAAACAGCAGCAAAATTATGTGTGTGCTTTTTTTTTTTTTTATGACTTTGTGACTTTGAAATGTAAAGCTAGATTGTGATCTATAACAACTAGTTGCCTATGTGGTCATTTGGAGAAGATACAGCCTGAGTAATAAACACCAACAAGTGGAAAACAGAGTTAACTGTATATTATTTTTTTCTTCAGTCTGGAGCTGATAGATAATTCTATCATTTATGCTGCTGAGTCAGCTATTATTGACTGGAGCAACCAGGTCCAAGAAGTGCTGAGGAGAGAGTCCTCGGAGCCTCTCCTGAAAGGCAGCAACCCCAACCCAAAGGTGGAACTCGAGTTCTGGAGAAACAGGTAGTGCTGGGAAGCCCAGCTGGAACTTGGTTTTGATTGACCCTGGTTTTGAGTGGAAGGAAAGTGCTGGTGGCAGGCAGAACTATTTCTGCAAGCTGAAAAGATCAAGCTGCCTGAGGCATATCTAAAGAGTTGAGCTAAAGAAAATTGTTCGTGTGTATAAAATAATGATCTGCAAAGTGTCTCGGAGATCACTGTGCAGCTGGCTGTATTTTAACTTAGCCTCAATCCAGGGGCTGCGTCTCCTGTACATATAGTTCGCTAGGAAGCAACAAGGCGAGTAAGAGCTGATAAAACCTCTCCTGGGCCTTTTCTTCTCTGCCCGAGTAGCTTCTTTTTGAAGGCCAGAACACATTCCGCTTTCTAATGAGTGGGAATCCGTCCTCTGGCCTAGATCAGGTACTGCCCATGTGACATCTATTCATAGGATCTTCTGCAAACACCATGCCTAGGTAGGCCAGCATTCATCTGTCAACACCCAAACATGTTTAGCTGGCCAATGGCCATGGGGTGCAATTCTTTCCTTCCCTTTGGAAATCTTTGTGCTCTGTTAGTAAGGACGGACCCAGGGCCATGCCCTGTGCACTGGAGAGCTGACAGTGCCCACAGAAATACTCAGTGGCTCCTCTTAGCAGTGTCCTGATGGAGGTAGAGCTGCTGTTGTGGTGAACCTCAAGGCCAGCGGTATCTGTTGCCATTCTGTGGCTCCTGGAGGTCCTTCCTTCCATTCACATTCACTGCTGGGGCTCAGGCTGTGTGTGACTGGTGTGGATCCTAGGCCAAAAATAAAAAGAAAAAAGAGAAAAAAGAAAGGAGATACAAAAGACATTTGGGTAGCTGAATGGTCTCCCACAGACCTGGGAAGGCCCCAGGGCCAGCAGATTTGGGGTGTCCCACCCTGGCTGTGCTGGGAAATCCTGGTTCAGCCCCAGCAGGGTGGGATAGTGTGTTTGGACAGCTGCTGCTCTCCCATGCAGGTTTGTAACTTGCTGTGGTTGCTGTAGGTATGATGACCTGGAGCGCATTTACAGTCAGCTGAGAACGAAGAGGGTCAGGAATATGGCAAAAGTGCTGGAGAGAATCGAGAGCTGCTACTTCCTGGCCTTCAAGGAACTCCTCACGGATGTCGAGGAAGGTGAGATGCTGGGGCAGTTTCACCACATCTATATAGGATGTGCCGACTTATGGCCTTCCCCTACTCCATCCCCTGTGTTTTTTTTCTGGGTTTCAAGCTAAGTGTGACTGGTCATTAGGAGTTCTCTGTGACCCCTGGGACAGAAAGGAGACTGTAAGTGCATCGCTGGCCCCCTCTCTGATTCGTTGTATGCAGCTGAATTCCTTGTACTCGATTGATGCTCTCAGTTTTATGCTATATCCAGAAAGTATTTAACTCACCTGAGAGCAATTTCATTTAACTGGCTGTCTGTCCACAGCCCCATGCAGTATCGTCCTCTGGGGGCTGAGAGATCTGTCTAGATCATGATCGTGTTGCCACTTTTTGCAAGAGATTTTGCAGAAATCCACGTGCAGTGAACGTCCTCTAGAGGGTAGCATGGATCAACAGACCTGCTCTCCTCTCTGCCTATTTTATCATTCTGCTGTGATTCAATGAGAGAGTTCATCTACACAGAAAAGTTAAAGAATCATCTCCCCACATATTGAGAGTTAGAATTTCTTTCTTTTTTTTTTCCTCACTAAAAAGGAAAGTTATAAGAAAGGTTTTTTTTTTTTTTTCTTTTTTTTTTAGTATTTTGCCTTTTGGCAAAGCAAAACTCTACCTTAAAAATGCTCCTCTATTAAAAGTAATATCTTTTTTATTTGCAATAGGCAATGCAATTTCTTCAGGGTAAAACCACACAGCTGCACAAAACTAAAGTACAGCTTTATACTAATCGGACATAAATCACCTTACATTGGGCAGCTGTGCTGTTAAAGCCAGGACAAACGATACCATTATCATCTGTGCTTTGGGCAATGGGCTGGTTTAGCTAAAACCAAGCTAAAATAAGCTCAGGCCAAGACAAGTTGCACAAACCCTGACAGGTCCCTAAGCCTCTCTTGCTAAGTTAGTCCAAGGCCTGTAGTCTGCTAGTAGCGGTGACAGAGCTGTATTCACTCTGCTGCAGGGCACATCTCAGCACTGTTCAGCAATTCTGGGCTCTGCAGATCCCTGTCCCAGCTCTGGGCATTCACAGATCTCTCCTGCTCCTCTCACAAAGCTGTTCTTTCTTGTTTTTGTTTTGAGAACTAGGCTCGGTTTTCCCTGCTACTTCTCCTGGTCAGCGCCTAGAAACTTGTTGCCCTTTCCTTAGCCATTCTGTCAGTTTGTTTCCCGCCCTCATGCATAACCTTGAAGGTATTTTATCACCTTACAAGTATTTGATTATGCTTTTATACTCGTCAGGACTGTTTGCCTTGCAACACACTCTTCTGTCAGGCAAGGCTGAGGCCACAGCCCTGGCAATAACCTGGCAAATCACAGCTCAGTGGATCTTAACCAATTTACCTTTTATTTATTTATTTATTTTTAACACAGCTTTGGCTGAAGCTGAGGACATTAACCTGCACCTGATGCCTCTCCAGCGGTACTTGGCAAACATAGAGAGTGTTGAGTTCAGTGAGGTGAAGCCTTTCCTGGTTCCTCTGCTCCACGTGGTGTGTTTAATCTGGGTCACCTCCATGCACTACAACATACCTGAGCGGATAATAGTGCTGCTCCAGGAAATCTGCAACCTTCTTATTCAGCAGGTGTGTTCCAGTGTGGTCTATATTTGTCCACAAAAGCTCCATGAAAGAACCTCCTTTTCTCCTGCTTGTCCAGTCCTTCCCCAGCAAAGTGGTAGTGAATTTGATTTGAAGTGGTTTGAAGGGGTGACAAGCAGGTTAAAAGATGTCCAGCATGAAAAGCCTTTGTTTTGTGTGATGATAGAGGTGCCTTAGGTCTGATTTTGCTGCTCCAGGCCCTGGTGTACCTGAGCCCAGAAGACCTTCTGAAAGGGGATATGGAAGAAAGCTTGGGCAAAGTGCAACTGGTGCTTGACATCCTGAATGAGTTCAAAGAGGCATTTCAAGAGAGAAGGGAAACTCTTCACACATACTATAAACCAGGCCAAGAAGTGAAGGAATGGGATTTCTACTCTGCCATGGTTTTTGCAAGGTTGGACAGCTTCCTTGGCAGACTGCAGATGGTAAAGGTGAGAATTTAGTCACTGCAAACCTTCGAGAGGGCTCTGCACCCACAGCTCACTTGCTTGCATATCCCCGTCCTGAATGTTTGACCAAAGCTGCAGGATCTGGCCTTTTTCTTTGCTGATAGGTTTCCTGCTGCCCCCTGAGAGGTGTTCTGTGTGCTTTGGACAAACCTGCCCTGGAGAACGTCTGTCCTTGAGGCAGGACACAGCTTGGCTACTCCATGTGGACCTGAGAAGGAACCTGTCGATCCACCCTTTCACTTCCTTGTGCTCTGTCCAACTTGGATATTGTGGCTCAGGGATGTCCCTGTTCACCAAGGTCTAGCTCTGGGTTGCATCGTGCTCACCAGACTCCTGGCTCTGGTGACTGATCCTTCTTAAATAGGATGTGATGTAGGTCTGGAGAGAGCAGGTCTGAAGTGCATTGGTCAGCCCACATGCATCTATGTTCTCCATGTTCGCCTTACACTATGTATGTCCCTGTGTCTAGAGGCAAAAAGTGTGGAACAAGCCTTATAAGCGTGTTTATATCTGTTTTCTGTTACACAGTTAATGCTCTAATTCATCCACACCAAGTGGATTTCTTTCTTTTATTGACATGTTCCTGGCCTGTCAGATCACAAGATAATGAGCATATATCCTCTTGGCTCTTGCCTGTTTCAAAGAACATCCAAGCTGTTTTGCTCCCTCTCTTCTACTGGGCTGTGGAACAGAAATTTTTACCGGTTGAAGCACACTGAATATTTTTATGCAGTATTTAATTAGCTGTGTAGAAAACCATCATGACTGATGTCTGTTTTAAAGCTATTCAGAGGAATGGTTTCCAATAAGCACTGGTGTGCAGTAAACCGAATTATGCTGCCCAGTGCAGATAGGAATATAAATAGACACACAAGTAACTGCAGGTCATCATGAGAAAAATGAGGGGCAAAGTAATAATGCACTTGTAACTGTAATGCCACTGTAACTGCAAAAACTCTGGGGCTGACTGCTCATTGCTTAGATATTATGAATAATAATAAATAAATAAATAGCCAGGCACGGAGCTGCAAATAATATGCTTTTTGTCAATATGCACATCCTGCTCCCATGACTATCCCACACCTTCAGACACACGGGAAGGCTGCAGTTTGTGCATTCAGAGTGAAAGCCTGGAGGGGGTTGTGGAATGAGCTGTAAATAATAACTAATAGCATAGCACATGCCAGCCTTTTAATGAGGAAAACGTCTGCCCTTCTCTGTCTTTTTTCCACCCCCTTCTTCTTTCCAGGAGAAAGGGGTAACTGTTATCTCTGCATTGTTACTTTTACCTTACCAAGTATTTGTTAAAATGAATGTTTTCTTTCAAAATAGTATATGCACATTTGTTTTCATTTTGAAAAGAAATTGCGCCAAGGCCCTGCTTATGCATGTGCACAGCTAGCCCATAAACATGGAGAGAGAGCAGAGTATCTTTCCCTCACTTTATCTCACTATTTCAAGTTCCACGTCTGCTATAAATCTGCTGTTTGGCTGCGTCAGCTCCCTGATAGCACCATATACTCACAGAAATGTGGGAGAGTTCTCAGAGCAGCAATCGTTTAGCTGCCAGAGCACTTGCAAGTGGTTGTTCAGTTGGCTTAATGGCTGTTTCTGGTGAGGCTGTCCTTGGTGGGACCTGGTAGTGCCCTGCATCTTCACACGTGTCTGGAGCCTTTCAGGGCAGCACTGAAGGTTGGATGCCTCAGAAGAGCATCTGCAAATCCGAGCAGGGGCAGTCCTGAGTTTTTTAAACAAAGAACCAGCCTCCCTTTCCCTATACTAGAGGCACTGACACTCACAAAACACACCCTGTTTTGCTGTAAAACTCCATATCTGCTTTGTTCTGCTTTTGGGGTTGTTCTTTGAGTTATGAGGGAGCCCATGACAGGCAGGATCTTGCTCTGCTCTTCCTGCTTGTGCCATTCGGCTCTGCTGTAGTTTTCCTTGAGCCTGGGGAGGTCCTTCTGCACGTCAGTGCCCATCACAGCAGCAAACGGCCAGCTTCACGTTGTGACTACTGTTGTCATCTTCTTTGGTCAACATCTTGACTTATGTATTTCTCAATGGACTTTGAAGGATCTGCTCGCTACTGCCTTGGACCTGATGAAACTGGAGAAGATTGAGTTCAGTGGGATTAAAGGAAAAGCCCTGAGCCAGCAGGTCCTAAGCATGTATGAGGAATTCCAGGAGGCGTACAACGTGTTTGTGGAACGAACCTATGACTGTCTTGACCTGACCAATACGGTAGGTGGGACTGCTCTGCAGAAATGCCAACGTCATGTGCATGTTTTCAGAGCAGAGATTCCCAGCTCACTTGCTGTCCTGCTATCTTTTTATTGTTATTTTTATTTTGCTTTTTCTTTTTTTTGCTAGTCCCTCCCTCCTTTGCTATGATCTGATCTGTCCCTTTAGGGGAAAGGGAGCTGTTGGTCTTTCTGGCAGAGATTTAGGAGTTGTTGCAGATCCATATCTATCATTTGTCTTGGTAGTTCAGAATCCTAGAACAGTACATCTGGGAAACTTGGATTTCCATGCCTTTTGCCCAGGCTTTCACTACGCATGATGCTTGCTTGTGTGTGAGAGCTCTACCAACATCTGTTCTCCTCATTTTCCTGCTGTGAGTGCCTAGGTTGCCTGATGACAGCTGATTCAAGTAATCTCCAGGGGCTGTGTTTGCTCTTGCCTAGTTGCACATATGACATCTGGTGCTCCCAGCATTCAGGGACTCTGATTTTTAAATGTTATTTTTATTATTAAAGGAATATTTCCAGTCCTCCATTCATAGCTCAGTGGCTGTCCAGGTCCCTGATGCTCAAACCAGCATGTGCCATGCAGAGCATAGTCAATGAGCCCCTGGCTTTATGGAAAATCCTAATCTGGGTTTTGACTCTGAGCTGTTTAGCCTGAGAAGACTGTGAAGGAAGGGTGGTAATTGTAATTCTGAAGGGGTTTGTCTCCCTTGTCTTTGTCTCATGTTTTTTAGAAAAAAATAACTTAGATAACTTAGATTTTTTTTTCCTTAAACTTCAAAGAAATTAGAGCAATAGAGGCAAGAACAACAGTGCCAGAAGACAGTGGAAGTTGCCTTGTCATTTCCTGATTACTTACAATGACCTCGTTTGGCTTGAAAGCAGGTTGTGTTTGTAGTTCAGAAGGAGCACCTGTGGGATTTCTGGACGATGCCTGTAGTGTTCAGACCATGCTGGAAAAAGCATAATCCAGCCTACCTTGAGGCCGAAGTCAGTACTCTTCATGCTGAGCAAAACCCATGGGACCAAAGGGAACAGCCCGGCAGGAAAGCAATAGGCCTGTATCACATTGTGGTAGCTAAAGAGTGGCCATGGAAGTTTCTTCTCCTTCACAATCGAGAACAGAAGGAATCTGCGGATGAAGAGGACACCAGTGGTTATGTTCTGCAGCCTCACGTCTCACTGTTTTGCCTCTCCGTAGGAGTTTGAGCAAGATGCCTTTGACTTCCAGAAGAAAGTAGAAGATATGGACCGAAGGCTGGCAACTATCTTCACCCAGGCTTTTGATGATGCCTCAGACTTGGAGCATGCCTTCAAGGTTTGTATCTATTGATTTGTATCTATCTCTTCCCTTTTGCAAAAGGAAAATCAGAGTGCTGACTGCTTTGCTCTGTGATGACCGTATCGAGCAGGTCCAGCCTGGTGGTGTAGCAACAGGCACACTGGCTGCTTGTGAACTGGGGGTGTTTGCTGAGTGGGATGGCCAGGTCAGTGAGAGCTGTAGCGTTTAGACTGCTCTTGGTCAGTGATATATGGGCCCATGGGCCCTCATGCACTCTCAAGCCACTGAGCTGGCAGCAGGATGTTTGCTGAAAGCATAGGGAGTATTTCTGCTCTCACTGTTAAGGTACAAAATGGACCCTTGTTCAACTTTTAAAATAAATAAAGTAATTGAGGAAATATCCCAAATAATGCTTTGAGTTACAAGGAGTTTCATTTGTTTGTGAATTGGAAAAAATTACCATTTTTCCTAGGACTTGCTGGTGAGAAATGATGTTAAAAAAAAAAAAAAAAAAAAAAAATCAGGCGTTACTGTTAATGCCAAATGGACATGGTTAAATTTTCGAAACTCAGGTTTCTCTATAAATAAGGCCATTTTGTTTACTAGTAAATCTAGTTTGGGGAAAAATTAAGAAATTTTTAGCATCTTTTCAGAATAAAATTCTCAACGAAAGTGTTTGTAGAGGAGACTAGAGAATGACAGCAATTATCTTTATTACTTTTTTGTAATAAAAAATTGTGAGATATTTCAAAAATGGCTATAGGGATATGGTTCTCCTCCCAGAGAAAGTCTGAGAAACTCTGTGTTAAAGAGCAAGGCTTAAAAAAAATAGAGTAAAGAAAAGAGGTATCCGCATTCCAAACTGATCCTCATTGCAGATAGTATCGAAACCTCTGAGTTAGTGAGAAAAATTCTAGTGAGATGGGTTTCTTGGTGGAAATTGGGGTTGTGATCTTATTTTATTTTTTTTCTTTCTTTCTTTTCCTGCTTGGTCACCTCAGTTGCTGGACATGTTTGGAAGCCTTTTGGAGCGACCAGTAATAGCTGCAGATGCTGCTGACAAATATCCTGAACTCATCAGCATGTTCGACAGGGCCTTAGATGATGCTGGATTGATCTACTCCAGGCATATCCAGGCAGAGCTGGAGTTGGGTAGGAAGCACTTTATGAGAAAATGATTTTAGAGAAAATAGAAGTTAGTTGAATTTTTGGCAACATGATTTGCTTTTTCATGAGAATCCCAAACCTCCCAATTTGCAAAGCTTTTTAGCCACTGTCAGATCCTAGTGGAAATGGTAATGACTGAGAAAACTCTCTGTTCTTAATAGTAGAACAAATAATCTGTTGGGAGAAAAAGTGCTTTTTTTATGTGTCTGCATGTCAAGTGGCGGGGAATGAAGATACATGCTGAGTTTTACCCCCAGCAAAACTGGGAAGGAAGGTTTTTCTTCGCATTTGCATGCTGCCTCTAATAACCTATGGGACCTGCAAAGCCACTCATGTGTTCCCAAATATGAATTGCTAGAGTTTCCTTTGTAACGATGTAAATACCAAATGTGCTAGCAGGAGGTTGTAGTGAAGGTTTTCCTTTTCCAGGCTTGTGATTTCCTATGAACACTGGCACAGGAAGGAGGTAATGGGTGGACTCTTCCCATATGATGATGAGGAGAATGTTTTTGAACAGTAGCCTGGTCACCCACCTCAGACTGTACTGAAATTGGAAAAGGTCCAGAAGAGGCAGCAGTGGTAGAACCAGTACAAGTTAAAAAAGGGAATGGAGAGATTCATGGAAGAGGAGTCTCTCATTGACTATGAATCTGAGATGAGTTTATTATGTGGGTGTGATGCAAGATGATCTGAACAAGCTTCTGATCCAGAAGTCCCTTAAACTGTTTGTGGGAAGCAGGGGGTGTATCCTATGCCTCTGGAACAGCTCCATTTCTAACACGCACGGTGCTTCTCCTTCAAGCTGAATCTTGTCTCCGTTCTCAGGCCCAAAGGCACTAGGAACCTTGCCCTGGTGGCCGACCTCTATCAGTACAGCACGTGCCTGGTTGCACAAAGGGAGCTGGGAAATCACCACAGTTCTTTGCAGATAACTCGGTGTCTCTTGGGGCTGGATGTGCAGTGTTTTGTCAAATGCCTCAAATGCTGTTTCCATGTCCACAGGAGCCCCCCCTGTGCACAGGAACATGCCCCTGGTAGCTGGAGCGCTGGGCTGGGCTCAGGAGCTGCGAGCGCGGATCCAGGTGCCGTTCGGGCACTTCAGGCACATCACACACCTGTGCGTGTCCACAGCTAAGTTTGCTTTATGACCCCGTTGATATCTTTTTACTGATCAATCTGATCTTCCTTCTGTGCTGAGCATTATCCAGTGGTTACATGCAAAGTAGCTCTCAGTGAAAGAGCTGTGAAGTGATTGAAGTGATTGCATTTGCACTTTTTAGCTTCCATGTATTTTTTTTTTTTTTAAGAAACTCATTAATTGCATTTGTTTTAAAGTAGTTAAGAAAGACAACAGGATAGAATGTGATCTATTCAGTTTTCAGATGTAGCCTTAGCTTGTGACTGAAAGAGATTCTGTACCTTTTCCCACTCTAACACCATTTAGTGTGTGGTCCAGGACCTCCCTGGAAGCAGCAGGGCTATAAGCCCTGATTCCAGCATCATTCAAGCTCTGAAGGGCTCAGACCTGCGGGATTGGACTTGTCTAAGGTGGAACAAGGGAGGTGAGCGGGTTTCCAAGTCTTTGAATAGATCTGGCCTTGGCTGGTACCTGAGCAGCAAGCAAAGGAGCGATCTGCAAAGAGCAGGGAAAGCAAAAAGTTCTGGGGAACTTTTATCACCTGAGTGTTTGTTATTGTGGGTCATATGAGAGAGGTACAGCCAGGTATTTGCAGCTTCCCCATTTGGTGGTGCCACAAATGGGCTTTTAGCGTTCATGAGACAGCCTGTAAAAGCCCTTCCAGCAAAGCAATGTTGTAGTTAGTGGGATAGCTGAAGGCAGTCCAGGGACCGCACCTTGTAGCTTGCAGAAATAGCTTTAATTGTGCCCAAGGGGATTGCCAATAAATAGATCCTCATATTTTTGATGTCTGCCGAAATGAGCCATCTCCACTGCTGTGCAATAGTTCTAGTCCTCCCGCACTGTGTATTATTGTTATGTAAATGTCTTTGGATATGCTGTTATTCGGCAGCAATATTGACATCTGTGCAATGAGAGAAGCCCTTGGATTGTCCCCAAAAGAGAGCCCAAGGTATCGTGTCCTGTTTGAATTTGAATAGCAAATTTTTTAAACCATGAAGGACCTAGATCTGCATTTCGCATTGATTTTCTTCCCTCTGCTTAGAGCAGTTAATAACCTGCCCAGCAGCAGTGGTGACGTGATGATGTTTCCTACGTGCGACTTGAAAGGGGAAGAGGATTAAAAACGGAAAAAGAAGGTGTTTCTGTTGGGGATGGTATAAAAACCTATTTATTTCCAGAGACTTTGATCAGAACTTCTTCTAAACCAACCATGTTGCTCAGTGGTGATTGTGCAAGCATTCCCTGTGCTTTCAGTTCAGTTTTTAGTTGATGCAAAGGATCCTTTACATCAACTGGGAATTTGCTAGGCTTTGTTTGTGTTAGTGAAGGGTTCCATCAAAATATCTTACAAAATCAGGAACTATTTTGGGGAAAATCTGGGAAACTGTAGAAGAAATTAGAGAAAAATTGCCCTTGTGGCTAACTGGCTCTCTGGGTGCAGACCCAGTTGTACAGGACTGCATGTCTGGGCCTCTTGTTCTTGGAATGTGGGAGGTCTTTGTTCTTCCCTACTCCTACAGTTTGAGGGGCATGAATCCAGCACCACATGCTGCTTCCTTTTGAACATTTCTTGAACTTAGGAAGTACGGTTGGGCAAATAGAGATTGCCATATTCTGTGCAAAAATAATGTGCAACTCACAGCATTAGGCCTGCTAGAGGTCAATATTCCTGCACTAGCATGACTCCCTCTTCCCCCCAGTATTTAGTTCCTATTTGCAGGTTGCTGTATGAACACATGAGAAAAGCTAGTTAAACCCAATAGACTCTGTACAGTGAAATGTTTTCCAGTGCAATGACAGAGGTAAGTGAAGTGCAAGGTCTTGAGACAGTTAATCTCTCCTATGGGGGGTGATCTTGGGAAAGGATAAAGACAACCCACAGACCTGAACTCCCATTTCCATGGACTACCTAATGCTGAACTTGTCTGCTGTGCTACCAGCTGCCTGGACTCTGATGAAGGAAGAAGAGTGGTGGAGAAGTATGAAGAAATGCTCCAGTTGCTCAAAAGGTAAGTGCCTCAGGCAAGACTGTGTAAAAGAATGTTCTCTTCTACTAAATCTTCCAGCACATTTACCAGTCCAAGGCCTAGGAGTGTCTCTTTTCTAGGCTAGAAGGACTTTCCTGAGGGACGAGTAGCAATCCTTTTGCCATATGTCGCAGTGGAATGAATGGGTGCCATACAGCCTAGGAAAAACTTCAACAGAAATTTCTGCTGGGTATAGAAGCTGTCATGTACACTCGTAGCCTATAATATGGCAAAACGTGGGTTGATTTCATGTGGAGTGTGAAAAACATTGCTCTAGCACTGACCTGCCTCTGTGCCCGGCCTCCCAGCCTGCTTGTGCTCCTTCACAAAGTGTGTTTCCAGTGGCTGTAATGCACATTTTCCATGGTTTGAAGTGGTGTTTGCTTTTCCCTGACTGAGTATCTTAAAGTTTGATGTTAAATCTGAACCGGTTGCCCTGACTTCCTTGTTACCCTTGGGAAATGGACACATCCTCAGGGAGGAAGTATCTACATGTGCCTGTTCTCCATGGGCAGCGAAGGGAACTGATGCATCTACTTGACTCCTAGATATCACAGAGCAGGCACAGAAAGTTCTGCTCTTAATTATCAAAAAAAGGCTGAGTAATTATGATGTAGATTTTTTAAAAGGGATTATTGTCAGGAACATAACAACAGTGGAAGGTATTACAGCAAGGGTTGATTTCATGTGGAGTGTGAAAAATATTGCTCTAGCACTGACCTAGCAAATGTGAGGTTGCAGCAGAGGTGCAAGGATTCCAGCATAGGTGTTTTTTCTAGATAATATTTCCAAAGTGCTCGGATGCCATAATGATTCAGAAGTGATTTTGTCATTTGGGTGGAAGGGACCCCTAACTGTCCTCAACCTTTGAGATCTCAACATGAGTTCAGTCCTCTGAATTTTAGTCCCCAACAGTGTGACTGAGTCATCCCAGAGCTGAATTGTCCCTCTGCACTGACTCTAAGAGCACTGAGGGCATCTGCACTTCTAGCCTCAGCTATATCCCTGTGACTTGTATGTGTTTAGGGGCCTGACCTGCTTAGACACTTCAGAAATCCACACTAGAGAGCTTATCTACTGCTTTAGGACAAATATTTTTGCAAGCCTGTTTCTAAATCAATCCTCTGCTACAAATGGTACCTGAATGATCTTTGCATTCCTGACTTGATGCTGTCTCTGTTTTTTGGATGTTTGTCTGGAGTTGTGTTATCTGTGGAAAAGGCATGAACACGTTTTTGATATTCTTTCGTGTTCCTCAGCTCTCAGAAATGGGCTTGATTTTTCATTTATTACACACACGTGTCTGCTGGCTCAGTTGATGCATGGTGGATGCTTGTTTTTTTGGTGGTAGGTATCAGGAAAAGCTCTATGAGGACTGGTCCCAGACAGTCTCTGAAAAATCACAGTACAACCTCACTCAGCCACTCATCCGACGAGATCCAGAGACCAAACTCATAGCAGTCAACTTTGATCCCCAGGTAAACTCTCCTGACAATTAGCTTTCCCATTACATGTACCTGAATGTAGGCTTCCTGAAGGCGTACTGAAGACCTATATTTACCTCATTCGCCCTCTTGCTCCCTCAGTCCACTAGCGGCTTCTCCTCTCCTACCCATCCCCCTTCATTCACTTCCCAGTGGTTCCTCTCCTTCCTTTCAAAGGAATTGTGTTTTCTGCAGATCTCAGCCCGTTCTCTTGGGTGTTAAATTTTGGCTAGCATCAGGCAGTGCAGTTCAGTTTCAAAAGCACCTGTCTGTCCCTGGGGTCTGGTCATTCACTCCATGCGTATACTGTTTCACCCAGTTTTCATGCTTGCAGCTTCCCCAGTTTCTTAGGCAAAGTAGGAGCTGGGAAAAAGGATCAAAGTGCATGAAAGGGACAGGATCACAGTGCTTTCTTACCCAGATCTTCACAGGAAGAACTGATAAAATCTGCCAACCTGAAAGAAAGTGGATTTTCATTGACCTGCATCCCACACTCAGCTGCAGCCTGAGGTGGTATTCACCCCTGCTCTTTCCCACACATTGTACCACATTTTTATCAATCTATGAACATGTGCAGTTCCAGGAGCACTTTAAATTACTAGCCATTAAACTGAGCAAATGCTTTTAGTCTCAGAGGCTGTATATCATATCGAAAGGGCTCACTATTCCCCTTTGTTGCAGGAACCAAGTTATACTAGTTTTATAATTTAATAACCTGTTCAAATCCAGTCTCATGACTCAGATGTGCACTTGTTGTGAGTGGCTTTGTTTGGGCTGGGAGCAATATCAAACAGAAGCTGGATTTGCTGAAGCAGGAGGATTCGAGTCTTCTCTCAAGTTGGGGCCATATTTTTTTAATACCAATCAACAGCAGCAAATCAACCAAACTGGACTCTGATCTATCCTATCTTTCTGTAGAAAACTGTTCACAAAGCTCTCCTTGTCAGCATCTCTGCAGGCTCCATGATTGCTCCGTATCTGTGATAGACTTTCATTTTTGCTGGTGATGATGGTTGAAAGGGCCAGAGTCCACATGCAAACTGTCTTTAATCAGAAAGAAAACCAGAGGCAGAGATCAACAAAAGGCACTGTAGACTTGGAGATTTTTTCTTTTTTCAGAGCATGTTGCTTTGAATAAAGCAGCAGAAAGTTATTGCTCTTGAAAACCATAAAACATTCAGAATTGGTCGGAGTGTCTGTCAGATAAAAGGGGATGATTTGTCCCATATTCAGCTCTCTGCTGTGTTTCTGCAGCTGGTTTCAGTGCTGAGAGAAGTGAGTTACCTGTCCAGCAGGCAGATGGGAAGCATCCCACCAACAGCAGCAGAAATCTATTCCTCCAAGGAATTGTACCGGCAGATGGTGGCAAACTTGGAGCTGATGGTGAACAGATACAACAAGATCCTGAAGACAGTCCTGGAGGTTGAATATCCTCTAATACAGAGGCAGCTGCTGGATATTGACTTGAAGCTGAAAGAAGCAGAAGAAACGCTGAACTGGCAGATGGAGGGTGAGTTAATATTGTGTTAGGGTGCCAGACACGTGCCAGACAGACGTTCACGTAGGTCTTGTCAAATGCCCCTGGGTACCAAACTTTCATTGCCTCATTCCCAGGTGGACAGATGCTTCCCAGATGGGCAGGTAACTTGCCAGCAGAACCAATACCAGGAAGGTGAATGGCAACCCCAAGCCTTCCTGCTTCTTTCCCATTCCCTTCCTCTGCTGGAATAGTGGACAGGAGTCCTGCTCCCTCCAGGTTAAGCCTGGATTTGTAGGGGAGGAGAGGTTGGCCTTGCAAGCAGTGCAGCTGTTGAGAGTTGGTTTTGCAAGAGCCAGCAAGGCTAGGGTTTGAAGCCACTGCTCGTGGCTTCTGCAGGCTGCCTGTGTTGCCACCCCTTGCCCGTGTCCCCAAGGCCACTGCTTGCTTGTCCAGTTGTGTTGGGAGTGGGAATCTCTGGCCTTATCTTTATCAGAGATCAGATCTTTATCAGAGAATGAAATACGACAATGGGAGTGGGTTTTATGCACCTTGACTTTGAGTAGTGTTTTTGCTTCATCATTTTCAATTGCAAAGCAGAGCAAAGACAGTTTGTTTCCTCTTGGTAAAAGCAGACTGCTCACCAGTTGCATATATGTTTCTATCATCAGTCTTGCAGCAGTACAGGAACAAAAGTTGCCTCTTGGGGATTTGCAAAGAAAAAATCCCAGGGCTGAGTTCAGATGACTGCATTGCATAATAGAAATGATTTTCTTGCAGCAAAGTCCCAGGTTCCCTGAATCTAAGTGCAGTCCTCATTTGTGCCTGGCACAGATGCAGCCCAGGCATTAAGACTGTGTGTTCAGGTTCCCATTCTAGCAACTGGGACAGGGGTGCCCAGACTGCTGTGTTCATCTCCCCTGTTGTGTCCTCTCCTGTAGTAGAAAGAGGCAGATGGAGCCTGAATAGAGGGGAGCAGGAATCAACAGCCTGGTCTGAATGTGCCCCCAGAGCTGGTGTTGGGGAAAGCAGAGCCTGTGGCTGTCCATACTATGGCTTGTTGGGGTAGGAAGAAGCTAAAAGTGGCTCAGGACAGGAAGCTGCACTGTCAGTGGACATAAGTCTTTTGCGTTAGTTATGGGCAAGAAATACATGAAACGAAAGCAGAAGTGAGAGGCTCATCCTGAAGGTGCACGGAAGATTGGCCCAGCTCATCTGAAAGTGTGTAGTCAATCATCTTGTTTGTTGACAGGTGTCTGGAATCGGATCTCTGTGGTGATGGATGATGTCCACAGCCTCGAGCAGAGGATGCAGAAAGCCAAAGACAATGTTGAGGAGATTCAGACCATCATAAGATCATGGGTGTCACCTGTATTTGAGAGAAAAGATGGCAAAAAGGAATCACTGTTGAGCCTAGAGGACTGTCAGGACCGCCTGGAAAAGCGTTACAGTCTCATCCAAGAGTCAGGGCTGAGGATTCATTCGCTGGTCAAGGTGAGGGGAACGTTCCCTAGGGGCAAACTAGCTCTTTGTAGGCTCTGTGTCTTTCCATTGTGGTGACAATGTCCAGAGCTGTTTCACCTGTTAATTAACACTGAACTCCTTTGAAAAGCCAGAGTTAATTAACAATAGCTTTGTTGAATGACCTGGTATTGCTGTGTGGGATGGTATTGCTGGCTCAGCACTTCTGCAGACCCGTTTCAGAACAGAAAGACGAGCAGCTCTAGCCCTGCAAACAAGTTCAGACCCGTACGCAGCAAAGAGGCAGCCCTGGACTTTGTGGAACCACTAGAGGGAAGTAGTACATCAGCCTCTGGGATTACGGTCAGAGGAAAAGCACCCTCCAAAATGTTTATTGAAAATACACAGGCAGCCGGCTGGGGTTGACATTTCTGCTTCTTACTGGTTGTCCCCCAGTGGGAGCAGGAGGTGATGCTAATACTCAGTAGGGAGAGCTGAGTGACAGAAGGGTATTTCGGCTTCTGTCCAAAGTTTTGGTGCTTTCTCGTGGCATCATGAAAGCAGAGAGCTGTTTTTGCGGTCCAGGAAAAATGCCAGAACTGTGCTCCTCACCTTTCTTGAGGAAGGTGCTTTGCATGGCAGGGTCAAGCACATGGGTCTGGAGGGAGATGGGTTTTAGATCCAGTTCTCTTCAAATGGTGGCTGCCTGGACTTCTTTTTTCTTAAGAGGATGTCAATCCTTCCTGTGACACCCTGCTCTTGCTGCTCAGCTTGCCTAGCTGAGCAGTCAACCTGAAGCCTGTAAGTGTCTTTCTTGGCACATCAAACTTGTGGCAAGGATTTTGCAGGGTCTGTGTCCTCAGCTTTCTCCCAGGCCTGATTCTAAGGTTTTTTATGCAACTTGAGCACCATTCACCAGGCTGTTCAAAATAATTAAAAAAAAATCACATTCAAGGCATTGGTAGCAGAGAGGAAGTATGAGGTGTAATACAATCACCAAGGACCATGGCTGGCTAACCCTCTTCCTCGGTGGGTGTGGTGCTTCCCAAGAAGCTTTTGGCCATGGTGACCATGTTCCAAGTCCAACAGTGTTGATTTGTCACTGCCTTTGCTTCAAAGCACTACCTTGCTTTCCTGCTACAGCAATGACAGGCTCAGCTGCCTCTAGGTACTACCTGAGGTCCAGGGCATCTTCCAATCTGACTGAGGACGTGTGCTTGGGGTCATGGCAGGAAGGTTGACCTCCTCCCTGGCATGGTGAAGTGCTGGCATCCACCTGGAAGCCTGTGCGCTTGCTGATACCTGTTCCTAGCTGTGAGCCCCTCTCTTGTCGGGCAGACTCAGTTCTGCTGTAGTTGAAGCTGTCTTCTTTTACTTCTAGGAAAATCAGAGCCTCTTTACTGCAGATGCTGCATCTGACATCTGGAAGGCCTATGTGGATTATGTGGATGAAATAGTCCTGGATGGATTCTTTACTGCCATTGAGAGCTCACTCAAGTATCTCCTGGAAAATACAGGTGAATGTGGGTTCCTCTCCGCTGGTCAGGGCGATTGCCTTGCTCTCACCTAAGGGAGGTTTCATGCTTTTCTTTGCTGCCAGCACAATAAGAATCTGGGGTTTAGGTCAACAATTTCTGCCTGAGGGGTAAGTGAGAGATGATTTTTGTGTCTGACTTCTGACCATTGCTGACTTCTGTTTTGTGCTCGCCCTCATGCCTAGGAGATGCTCTATTGCTTCTGTGCTTTTTATAGTCTGCAGCGTGTGTTGGGAGAGCCTTCAGATAGAAAGGGTGATCCCACCCCTGATCACTGGAGCAAAGCATTGCTCAGGAGAAAAGGACTATGCACCATTTGCAGGGACTGATGGACAGACTAAATTGAGGCATCATCCCAGGTCTGTGTTACAGCTTGGGTATCATCCATCTCCTGTCCTCCCATGCACAAAGTATCAGGTCAACCCCATCTTTCCTTCTGTGCAGAGTGTCAAGAGCGAGTTCTGATGATTAAAGACATGAAAGAAAAAAAAACCAATTCCTAAGGCTTAGTCCCCTTTACCTACACCAAGGATGAAGTATGAGGTGATAGGTCCATAAGTTACTCAATCAGACCTCCTGCCTAAGGCTGCTATGGAGTTCCACTCATTCTACTAAGAGCAGTTTGTGTTCGGCTGATCTCCAGGAATGCTTCCCACTTGGCTGTGCAGTCACATATTGCTAGAGAATTCAGCATTTCACCCTCCCTTGTCAAAAACAGGAACATAATTTTCCATTTGAATATGGCTTTGGCTTCCAGTTGCTGTGTTTTTTTTCATGCCTTTCTTCTCTAAACTAAAGAGCCTCTTGGTTCCTGGTATTTTTCTTTTTTGCAAGTACTTATACAGTGTAATTGTTCAGCTCTCAGGCTCCTTTTTGATTAGCTAAAGAGCTTGATCTCTTTAAGGCTTCGCTCCAAAGCTGCCTTTTCAGTCCTTGAATCATTTTTTTCTCATCTGTTCTCCAGTATCTCTTGCGGGTACCAAAACAGCTGCTAGTTTGCCAGTATCTCCTTCATATCGTGTGCAGGAATAATGTCACTAGAACCAGTGAGCGGATGTCTGTTATCAGATCCACCTTTTGGTCCTTCCCAATGTCTACAGTTCCTGTGAAGTTCCTGTGAAGTAGAATATGTATCTCTTGTAGTGGGCTGTTGCTTATGGGTCAAGATACTGCTTTTCCCTTTGAAAAAGGTTCCAACATCTCTATTCTTCCATACCAGATCCCAAGGCTGGACTTGCTCCCCTGTTTGAAGTGCAACTGGATTTGGTGATTCCAGATTTGATATTTCATCCCTCCCTGGACCCTGTCACAAACGATGGCTTCTACGACATGATGGAAAGTCTTCTCAATGACATTTATCGGGTCTCCTCACTGATGCCCAGGCTGGCTGAGCACAGCGGTTTCCCTCACTATCAGGTCTCTCTTGCTGTGGAGCTCCCTTGTGCAGTGAGTTGCAGAGATATCTGTGTGGCTTTCAACTTGCCATGCTTTCCTGTCCTCTCCTAGGCCGACATGGAGGACATGGCTGATCTAGCTGACATGCGTCATGACCTGATGGAGCGCGTGAAGAACGTGATGGTGGCCTGTTGTGACTACCGCAATTCCTTTGACCACTACTCCTACCTCTATGGGGATGACAGGAAAGAGTTCATTCGCCAGTTCCTCCTATACGGCCATGTCCTCACGGCTGCAGAACTCGAGGCCCACACAGAGGATGGAGTCCTGGAGACTCCTCCCACCCTGCAGCAGTTCAGGGAACAGATCGACTCCTATGAGAAGATCTACGAGGAGGTGAATCGCATCGAGCCCATCAGTGTGTTCCACAGCTGGATGAAAGTTGATGCTCGGCCTTTTAAGGCATCTTTGCTGAATGTAATTAAAAGGTGGAGCCTGATGTTTAAACAGCATCTCATTGACCACGTCACACACAGGTAAGAGCTGTTCCTGCCTCATCCCCCTGCACTGTGCAAAGGGGTGTTTTTTTTTTTTTATTGTCTAGGCTTTATTGAAAAACTGATCACCAATGCAGCAAAATAGGAGCAAAGGACAGGGATGCAGACTCCATGCCAACCCATCACATCCTGTTTTCTACTGGGAACTGCTGGGGTTGAGTGGGTAAAACCAAGAGTTTTGCAGCATTGGTACCTTTAACATCCCACAAACAGCTCTTCTTGAGACCTGGTTTTAGACGAGACATTGATGGTCTGTTCATCCTGATTTAGCTAATCTAATCTGTACTACTTATGCATTTTTTGTTGAACTTGATATGACCATCAGTAAAGCTTCATTAATACTGAGATACTTGCTGTATTTCTAAATGTGTTGCTCTTTGAGTGCACTCTGTAAAAATGTGATTCAGGCTTGTTATTTGAGCAATCATGGGAAGGTAGTTTCAAGGTTACAGAAAGGATGGATTTAGGAAAAAAAACAGTTTTGAGTTAACATTTGTTCCATGATCTGATTAGCTGCTCAGTTGCTTGCTTGGTGTGGGGTTATGCATCAGGTGATTTATTTGAGCAGTTGTGACTGAAAGATGTTGCAGGTTTTGGACGCTTGCAAAGATATAATTGCAGGCAGTTGTTGTTATGACAAAGACTGTTGTGTGTGGTTTTCAAGGCTATCATTCTGATAGATAATTTCTGTGTGAAGGGTGTTTTTTATATAGCTTTAAAAATAGGCACTTAAATGTTCATATTAAGAGTCCCTGACTCAACAGTCTAGCCTGTATTAGGTAAAAAATTTAAGGATATATTTTGCCCCAGCAACATCCACAGAATTTAAGCAGGTGCTTAAAAAAAAAAATTATTACCAGAATAATGGCTTTGCTGGAAAAGATTGAAGATCCACTAGCCCAGCACCTCTGTTTTGGACATTGCCCAATAGCAGGTGATTTTAAGAACAGGGCAATCAGGTAAAGAAACCTTTTTCCCTTGAGATACGTGTAGCTCAAAAACTTTGAGAGCTGGGGTCATACCTTTGTATTTAACATTCTCCCCTCCCTCTTTTTTTTTTTTTTTTCCCCCTCCCATGAATTTCCAGTTGCTATTGAGAACCTCTGTACGTTTTTATAATCTGCAGCCTGCTACCATGCAGTGGTCAGGGTTAGCCAGGCCTTTTCCTTGCCTCTTGTCCATGTCAGTCCAGCTGCCTGGAGAAAGACTGATAACATGTTTAAATACGAACAGCTCTCACTGTAAATTTTCCTGCTTTGTGTTGTATAGCTTGGCTGACCTTGAAGAGTTCATAAAAATTGCTGATAAAGGCTTGAGCAAAAAGGTTGAAAAAGGAGATTATGATGGTTTGGTGGAGATCATGGGTCACCTGATGGCTGTTAAAGAAAGGCACAGTGCCACTGATGAGATGTTTGAGCCCCTAAAGCAAACCATTGAACTACTGAAGATATATGAGCAACAGCTGCCAGAGGAAGTCCATAAGCAACTAGAGGTGGGTGGAAATCTGTGCTGTTACTACTCTCCAAGTAGTAGCTGTCAAAGAGAATGCAAGCTTAACGAATAGCAAGAATTTTTAGGACCTCTTTCCCAGTCATTAGAGGGCCTCAGTGAATAGTATTTTGGTATTGTGGGATGTGTCTTAATAGCTCTAAATTTTGGAGTTATACTGGGATTTTCTTGTAAAGCAGAGATTAAGCCTTTTGTTATGTATGAAAAACAGAGTTGCCTGCTCCAACTCCCAGCGGTTATTCTTGAAAAAATTAATGCATTTTCAAATACATCTGTTAATTAGCTTGAATTATAATTATTTTTAAATAAGCCAGTTCTTGGCAACTGTGGAGATGGGGAAGATTAGGACGCTCCTCCATTGACAACATTATAGGACCTCAGTCCTCCCTGTGATCTGTGACACGGATCTGTGACATCAAACCTGCTTGACCCAGAGGACATCATAGGGAGCAGGTTATTAAAGTATTTTGGCATCTTTCCACGTCTGAATCTGATGAATCAGTTTCCTTTATGAAACTCCTTTTGCTTCTGGGAGAGGGTCCATAGGATGAAGGTTGGAAAAGCATGTGAGGTGCTGAGCCTGCATGGGTGAGAAGCAGACAAACCCCTACGTGCTTTCCCAAGTAATATCACCCAGGTGATGTTACAGTGGAGAAGTGTCTGCATGCTGGGGAATACCCTATAGGTATTAGGTGCTGTGGGCAAAGGGATCTGTGCAGGACACAAGGTGGTTTAAAGCTTCATGGGAGATGTTCCTGCCTATTTCACGTGTGCAGCAAAGGCTTCAGCTGCATGGGTGGATGGGACCTGTGTGGGGTTAGCAGTCCCCTACTTTCCTAGTTAGGCAGTCATGATCTGTGTGTGGTTGGATCACCAAATCTGAAGAAGTGTCCTAAAGATACTTACACTCCTGCAGACTCCCTGAAAACCAAGACAGCCTCATTATATGACTTGTGCTGGGGAGAAGGGGAATCGATGAGGGAAGAAGAGCATATGGATATCCTGACTGCTGGAACAGTCCATCCATAAGAGAGAGTGCTGTAGGAAACCCAATTTTGCTAATTTGTCTGCCTGAGAGCTACTTATCTGGTGTCTGTTTGTGCTAGTACATTCAAACAACTGATTTATTTTCTGATAAAAGAGATGAGAGATGCAGGTAAGCCTTTCAGATACAGTAAATAACAGGAAGTTTTGTCCTTTCTGGCAAGCATCAGCTATATCAGTAGCTGAATGATTGATTCACTCCTGCATATTGTGGTGAAAACAGAAAAAGTTCCCCTAAGCCCTGCTCCCTCCCACATGGCTCCATCATGGCCACAACGATGGACATGCAGAAGCTGGAGGTCTGGATGAGGACAGGGAAGTGACTTCATGTGAACCCTGTGATAACTCATATGGATCGTTGGATTATGGTTCCTGTTGATGTTGAAATGCAAAGTGCCACAAAGAGTTCCCGCAGAAGGGACTGACCCCTCTCTGGCCATCTCCCCCTCTTCAGAATTGCCTCCAGGTTGTTCTTCCTCTTCGGACAGTGCCGGTGGCTCTGTGTCTCTCCTGACTCACTGAAAATGGAATGAGAATGAACTTGAGGGTTTACAGTAGATTTGGAAATTGCTTGAGGAAAAGGGCTTTTCAAGAGGAAAGCACCCAGGGTCCAAGGACAGCAGAGTCCTCAGCTGGTGTCAGTGTGTGTGTGTGTGTGTGTGTGTGTGTGTGTGTGAGATGACATTATGACCCAAGAACTCACTGAAAAGAAATAAAATGCCTTTCTAAAGAAAATGACATATGCAGTAAACATTACTCGAGGTGCTGAACACTTGCAGATTGGATGCAGACCTGAAAATTAAGCCCATTTTATTTAACAGCAATATTAAATACACATGTTGGAGGGATTTGCCCTGGAGATCTCTCCAGACATGGTTCTGATATAACATCTTTTACTGTAAGAGCTGTCAGGAAGTATCCCAGGCTGTTTCTTCATTACCTTAGGGAGGTTGGTTGATGCAATGAGTTGGTTTATGCAGTCTCTTCTCACATCTTCAGTCTCTTCCAGGGGGACAGTGAATCCAGTGGATCAGAACACACTTTCACAATCACAGCACATACTTAGAAAGTATCAGTGTCTTCATCTTCAAAACTGTGAATTATCTTAGCCTAAATATTGTGTTTGGCCTTCATGTCATGACAAAAACCTCCTTACAAATTTAAACATGGAATCTGTTGCTTTTTCTTTATTTTGATTACCCATAAACAGATCAGATATGTATTATATCAAGTAGAAAAAGCTGTCTACCAGCATTTATAATTTTCTTGCAGGAGCTGCCAGAAAAATGGAACAACATAAAGAAGCTGGCAATAGCTGTGAAACAGCATGTGGCTCCTTTGCAGGCAAATGAAATGACAGTACTTCGGAAGAGCTGTGCAGCGTTTGATGTCCAACAGCATAAATTCAGAGAGCGATTTCGGAAAGAAGCACCATTCAGGTATGGGCAAATTAAAAGTCACAGTAGCCTGGAGGAAAAAAAGGGTCAGCTCTAGGTGTTCTAAGGACACATGCTGTTGTGCTTCTGTACAATTCCTACCTTCTGCCAGTGTTGCATCTGTTAAATCTGGTATGTGATGCCGCAGGAATACTGTCCAGAGCTAGCAAGGGATTGAATTTGGATGCTGAGTGTGCAATATCACTTTAAGGTGATGACAGGAGTGCCCCATGAAAGTACCATCAGTGTGTACTATTGATGTTTCATCTATGTGTTTTTATGTTTTCTTTAGATACTGTTACAGTATCGTTTATGAAGAATAAACATTTCTCTCTAGGTTTGACACTGGAAAGCCTTATCAACTGCTGGATGCAAAGCACATTGAGGTTAAACAAATGGAGTCAGCCATGACCTCGATTTATGAATCAGCTAGTCTGTTTGAAGTCATGGTTCCAGACTACAAGCAGCTGAAGCAGTGCAGAAAGGAAATGTGTCTTCTGAAGGAGCTCTGGGATATGATTTCCATTGTAAATTCTAGCCTTGGTGACTGGCAGAACACTAAATGGGTGGATATTAATGTAGAAAACATGGATCTTGAGTGTAAAAAGTTTGCAAGAGAGATTCGAAATTTAGATAAAGAAATGAGGGCATGGGATGCCTTTACAGGGCTGGACAGCAAGGTAAAGAACATGCTGACAGCTCTGAGGGCAGTGGCAGAACTTCAAAATCCTGCCATTAGAGAAAGACACTGGAATCAACTGATGCAGACAACGGGTGTAAAGTTTGTGATGGACTCGGACACCACGCTGGCCGACCTCCTGAAGCTCGAGCTGCATAACTTTGAGGATGAGGTTCACGGAATTGTGGACAAAGCAGTGAAAGAAATGAGCATGGAGAAAGTCCTGAAAGAGCTAAAAACAACCTGGAGCAGCATGGACTTTCAGTATGAGCCTCATCCTCGCACAAACATTCCATTACTGAAATCAGATGAGGAACTCATTGAAACTTTAGAAGACAACCAGGTGCAGCTGCAGAATTTAATGACATCCAAGTATATTGCTTTCTTTTTGGAGGAAGTGTCTGCATGGCAAAAGAAGCTCTCCACTGCAGACTCTGTCATTTCGCTCTGGTTTGAGGTGCAACGTACGTGGTCTCACTTGGAAAGCATATTCATAGGCTCGGAAGACATACGGATGCAGCTTCCTGAGGTAGGAAAACCCGTTTTCCCTGCTTGTAAGGGGCCTCCCTTACAGAGATTACCTGTAATGCCCTGCTCCCCAAAATGCCATGTCTTTCCAGCTGTCTCCCTTTCTCTGGAGGCTCCTTTAGTGCAACAGTAGTTTTCCCAGCACCATCCCAGGATGTTTCTGTCCTGTAGGTTGTGCTTGAGCCACACTGAGAGTCTGATTTTTCTCCCTTTCCTTCCTGCCTGGCAAATACAGGGTTACTGGCAGCTGCACAAGAGTGCAAGGCTGTTAGCTTGGTTCAGTGCTGGAGGCAGATTCCCGATTTCCTCAGGGACCGGGGACCAGGGATAATTGCGCAGACATTGCAAGTCATCAGCACAAAGCCGAGGGAGGCAGCTCTGGCTTTTCCTGCCTTTAGCGCTGGTGCAGCGGGAGAGCAGCTGTTCTCCCGCTAACGCCTTGGAGTCCAGCACAGCACTGTTATTGGTGACCTCTTTCAGGAGTCCAGCTTCCAACTCCACTTCAGATTCCCTTAATTACTACAAAAATCCTCCAGGCTGATTCCGTGGCCACTCGCCACCCCTGACGGATCTGCCTCATAGATTGAGCAGGGCCTGGCCTCCACGATGGGGACGGGACCAGGGACACCGGTGTGCACAGCACAGTGACATCCTGGCTACAGAGGATGCTGTCTCCATCCCTCTGTCCTGCTTCGGGGCTAGGACTGTTCCTTCTGCTGCTTTGGCAAATGCTCAGCATGCCTCAATTACTGGGCAATATAAATAGGTCCTAATAACCAGCCCAGATCGCCAGTGCCCTGAAGACTATGCCGTGTGCCAGCAAGCTGTTAATATCCAACAGCTCTCTGATGGCATGTGTGAAATCACTTCATGATTTAAATCTGCATCCTACCAGGCAGCTGTCTGCATCTCAATACCAGCCTGGCAAGTGACACGGAGCAGCAGCTTCTTTTCAGGATGAATCTCAAAGCCTCTGGAGACTGAACCCCTCTGGGATGCACCTGGGGCATGGGGACATGTGCCAGCAGAGCATGGGATGTGTCTGGTGGCCACAACATTCCCTGTGCGCAGGGGGACTCCAGTCTCTAGCCCAAGCCTCGCTGCCAGAGCTGAACTCAGGTGAAAGTGGGATAGTTATTTTAAAAGTCTTGGAGCACTTTTATTCAGCATCCTGGCTCAGGAGACCTAATGCTGGAAGAAGGGAAGGCCAGCCGTGTTTTGAGCATGGTTTTATTTATTCTTCAGTGATTCGCTCTAGAAATTCTCAGGCCCCCTTAGCTGGCTCGCATTCATGTCAGTGCTATTCTGCTGGCCATGGGCGATTTCCCAGCTCTTACTCAAAGCAAGGAAGGGCTTCTCTCTCCTAGAGTGGTCATGCTCTTTTCAAGGATAGAGACTGGGGGCTCCTATGCTGAAGTACGAATGGAAAAACAAATTTGTATGGAGTCAGGCATCTTGCCCCTGTAAAGGAATATCTGCTGCTGCTGTGAGCTGGAAAACTTGGCATTTCCTCTAGAGATGGGAGAGGAAGAATAACAAGGAAACGTTCAAAGGGGAATCCAGCCCCACAAAATAGGTTGGTCCTAGGGTTTGGCTTCTGCATGTTTTATCCACGATCCCTTTGGGATACAGTGACAAGGAGGCGAGTGCCTATCTGGATACTTGCTCCAGCCACACAGCAGAAGAGCCCTCTGAAACACTGGAGGGACCCGAGGCAGGAGGTCACTACGGAGAATCTCCATCCTCACCCCAAAGCCAGGCAGTGGGATGATCTAGCAGGAAATGGAGTGCTTTGCTGTGAGTTTATTCTCTGTGCTGGTGTTTGTAGGACTCTAAATGCTTTGAAGGGATTGATGTCCATTTTAAAGAACTTGCCTATGAAGTACAGAAAACGCCAAATGTAATTGAAGCCACCAATAAACCAGGTCTCTCTGAACACCTGGAGGACATTCAGAGTAGGTAGGTAAAACTCCAGTCTTTGGTAGACACTGCGATCAAGACTGCTAAGTGTATTTACCCTGTGCTTCATCCTTTTTTCTTGGACTCTGCTGGGTTCTTTGTATTTACAAGTCGCACCACTTCTGATCTTTCCTGAGTCTTTTTATTTGTGATCTATCACTGTAAAGCCCCCAAAGTGCAGTCTGGCTTTATGTATGTGCTAATTCTCATCCTGAATGTTGATGAATATTGATTCAAGATGAGAATTTGCGCACCTGCAAAGCTAGGCACTCAGGAGGTTTGAATAACACGTGGCCTCCCTGCAACCCCAAATGCAATGTCTTAAATAGCTATTTAGCAGTCCAAGCAGGGTATCTGCAGCAGAACTGTGTCCATGTTCTTTTAACTTTACAAAGTTATCTCCACAGTGAACATATGAGCTTGTCTGCTTGGAACACATGAACTTAATGTGAAAGTTCTCCTGTCAATAATAACTATCTATTCCAATTAAAGCCTCTTTTTAATCAGATAAGGCCAGTATTCCTCACAGAAGACTGATTGCATGTTATTTATGAACTCCGTAAGCTAAACAATAGTTTAGCTTGCAAACACTGAAAGATTTATTTTCTAGTGCAGCAAACTACTTTTCCTTCATTCAGGCTTCTGAAATACAAAAAGCTGCATAGATTTGAAACAGACTTTAAAATACAGTTCTTTAGAATGAGTGTAGCTACAGGGACCTTCATCCCAGTCTAAAATCACCTGTGAAAATTATGAGATTGACTAAAACAGGTCAGACTGCACAAGCCTTTCCAACCTCTTCTCTCTGCAGTGTTTTTATTTATTTTGTTTGTTTTTGTTTGCTTTGTCTTTTTATGAGACTCCTCTGGCTTGGAGCTCCTTTGGCTTGGATTCTTGCGAGTAAAGAAATCAAGAAGGAGCAAAGTAGTCACCCACTAGTTACCATGTTCTCTGATGCCCTCGGCAGAAAATGCTCCAGAGGACCAGTCCACAGGCTAAAGTCAAGCT
>NW_010576863.1:0-37708 GCF_000705375.1 Tinamus guttatus | reverse complement strand
AGCAGGAATATTTTGTTCCCAAATTTGGCATCAGCTTTTGCCTGCTGCTGGCAGAATGTGCTTGACTCCCATGTGTGATTCTTCTTATGGCCTGGAGGTGGAATACATTGAAGCAAATTACTCATCAGCGGAATTCATTTTGGTTTCCGGTATAGCTGGAGTTCAAGCAAGCCTACCTTGTATTGCTAGTGTCTGTAAGAGCCTCGAATCATGCTAATACTGAAATACCGGAATCCGCCAAATCTGCTGAGTCTAAGGACTCTGAGTCATGTTTAACATGAGTGCTAAGATGCTTATCCCATCCCTATGTCTTGCTTACTACCCAAGCTATTTAAGAAAAGCAAGTATTTTGTTGTATATAATGTCTTGCATATTTAATACTTTCTTCAGGTTGAAATCTGGCTGAATCATGTGCTACATAGCATGAGGGCTACTGTGAGAGACGAGATGACAGAAGCAGTCACTGCTTATGAGGAGAAGCCCAGGGAGCAGTGGCTCTTTGACTATCCTGCCCAGGTATCTTGTCTTGCTTGTTTCCTCTTTGACTGGCACACTGGAAAAGGCCACTCATGGCTTTTCCTTCTACTTTTGTTGTCTTTTAATAATGGCCTCCAGCTGCTGATGGAGTAGGTTCTGGCATCCACCCTGCTATCCATGAGGGAGGAAGGGACAAATTGCCCTTGATGGTGGGAATACCATGAATGGAGTTTGAGACGTGGTCTGCTTGGAGCTCTAGGGAGGATATACTGCAGGTGGGGTGTCACACCTCATGGAGCTGGGCAATACCTTTTGTACCTTCGTGAGCCATGAAGTTTATATACCCAGGGAAGGAGAAAAAGAAATGGTCAGGGCTATTAAGAGAAAGAGCCCCTCAGATTCACTTTTGACAGCTCGTGGTCATTCTTGTTCTGCTGTCTCCTCTGCCTCATCTGACTAATTTACCAATTTACCAATTTACTAATTAAAAATTTTTAAAAGTCAAAAGTTAAAAGAAACTAACTTACTAGTAAGTAGTTGCTAGATATGCTTGTATCACTGATGTGATATCTGAAATGGCTGTCATGGGGCAGGCCCTGTTGTTGTGCCTGTTTTGACTACTGCGCCTTTAGATACTTATTTTCTTGTCCAGTATTCTTGGTTTTTGATATTCCTGTGAATCAGACACTCTTAAGCATGGATAGCCCTGGAATTTTTCCTCATCCTGAGCAAGCCTTTTTTCCTAGGTGGCTCTTTCCTGCACCCAGATTTGGTGGACGACTGAGGTTGGAATTGCCTTTGCCAGACTAGAGGAAGGCTACGAGAATGCGATGAAGGAATATCACAAGAAGCAAGTGGCTCAGCTGAATACCCTTGTTACCATGTTGATTGGGCAGCTCTCCAAGGGTGACAGGCAGAAAATCATGACCATTTGCACCATCGATGTGCACGCTCGGGATGTGGTGGCGAAGATGATAGCTCAGAAGGTTTGTGTTCGTAGCTCAGCACCATCCTGTGTTGGACAGGAGGATTAATGGGGTGGTAGGATGGGCAAGACATTTCTACTGCTGGATGCATCCCGATCACTATCTACTTCAGTGGGGAATGGAAGATCGAACTCATACAAATTTGTAAGGAGGGAAAAAGTACCCCCTAAGCCTGCAGTACTGCTGTGCATTATGGCCCTGCAATACTGAAGGACCTGGGATACTTAGGTTCATGCTGGGAATGAAAGTATGGCCTTGTGCCATGTTACCAAAGCATCTGTTGGTGGGTCATGTGTCCAACAGCTTCCCAAGACGTTTCCAGTCTCAGTTAAGGATCTAGAAAGTAAGAAAAGGCTTTCCTTTTTGGAATCTTCTTGGCCACTGTGGGGTCTCTGACAGTGCTTGTGGATACATTTCAGGTGGACAACGCTCAGGCGTTCATTTGGCTGTCTCAGCTCCGGCACAGATGGGCGGATGAAGAGCGGCACTGTTTTGCCAATATCTGCGATGCCCAGTTCCTGTACTCCTATGAATATCTTGGCAACACCCCTCGGCTTGTGATCACTCCATTGACTGACAGGTAGGAAATCAGCAGATTTCTGCAGGGCGATGGGAAACATGATGCTTTCTGTTGAGAACTTTGGGCAGCAAAGGGATTTTTTCTTTTTCTCTCAGAAAAGCCAACCTCTTCTCATGCTATCTGGGATCTGGGACATGCCTCGTATCAGGCCAGTGTCAGTCCTTCAGCATGCACTTTGCTCATATTTGCAAAATGAGGGTGTGTTGCCTCAGTGTCATTGCTCTAGACCCCATCAGGGACATGAACAAATATCAATGACTTTCCTGCTTTTCTTTACCTTTTTCTGTGGAAGATGTTACATTACCCTGACCCAGTCACTGCACCTAACCATGAGTGGAGCTCCTGCAGGTCCTGCAGGCACCGGCAAGACGGAGACTACTAAGGATTTGGGGCGAGCCCTGGGCATCATGGTGTATGTGTTTAACTGCTCCGAGCAGATGGACTACAAGGTAGGGCTTCCTTTCCTCTTCTGGATCTATAGGGGCTCTTTAGGAGGCAGAGACCCAAATTGTGCTCTCACGGGAGCCAAGTGCCTTATTACACCCTTTCCTTGTCTTTTGGAGCTAACTTTTTCAGCCAAATGCTTCAAAAAAAGTCTTTCTTTCCTACCATCCTTGCAGACCGATGCCCCTTGGCCTTGGGAAACTCTTGTCTTTTTGTTTGTTTGTTTTATTTTTTTGTGTGAGATCCTTTGTTCGCCAGAAGAAGGTCACAACCTGCTGAACCTCTAGTCACTGCATGACACTAGATCATCAGATTGTGGCTTGCTTCCTGCGTGTCTGGCATGGTGCAGTGGTTCTGGGAGCTTCACAACGTATTTTATTCAGCTTGTAGACTCTCCCAGGAAGCGTGACTGTCAGTAATTCAACACAGGTGACCTTTGAATGAAACTTATGCACAGATATATCGAGAAAGTGCAATTAACAAATCAAGTGGCAAACTGTGCAGAGCTATAAATATTATAATTGAGTTGTGCCTGCTGTTTCCATGCACTTTTCTAAATACCCACAATAGACTGTAAATTTCTATAAATAAACAGGCTGAGAAACAAAATCCACCTTTTTCTTATTTCATTGGTAATGTCATGTTTGTAATTTTTCATTGCAGTCTTGTGGGAATATTTACAAAGGCCTTTCCCAGACGGGAGCCTGGGGCTGTTTCGATGAATTTAACAGAATCTCAGTCGAGGTGCTTTCTGTGGTGGCTGTACAGGTAAGTGAGGAAACACTCATAAATAAATACAAACAAGGCAGAGCCATGCTCTTCTCACCGGAGCAAGGGTGGCTGTGGAAGGGGCATGTTCCTGGTTTGACAGTTTAGTGTGCAGCCAGGTGAGGGATTATATCCCCAGATTAATTGCATGGATATCATGGCACTGACACAACACGGCAGTCGTGCTGTAAATATTGTTGTCTTTTCTCTTTTTCCCCTCAGTTAGAGTGCTTGTGTTGGGACAGTTCTTTATAGCACCTTTTCCCAGGTCCCTATGCACCATGGCCCATGACTTTCTTAATACTTGCATGTCATCAAGGCTATTCTTTCTTCCTTCTTTCTGCTTGTATGTGATTGTAGATTTAATTTCAGTGTTTGTCATGAGAGTTCTGTGAAACAGCTATAAAGGGGACATTACTAGCTGAGTGTGTTTTTTCCTATAAGGGTTCAACCTTATAGAACCCCACATTTGCAGAGCAATGCTCAGAAAAGTCTGTAACCACCAGGTGACACTCAATAACCTCCAGCAAAACTGCAGCCATTATTTATGTGTTTACCTAGTATACACTGATAGCATGGAATTAAACATAACATAGAGCTATTTGAGCTGTGCTCTTCAAATGCATAGGCATTTTCCCTATGGGATGAATTCTAGTCTCCTGCTTAATCTAACTGCTCAGTGCGTTTTACTGATGAGTTTTATATACAGCACATCAGTAATCCTGGGAGAGGAACTAGAAAGGAGACTGTCCTCCCTGTCATGCCAGAGAGTCCTGCTTGCTTGTGCTTATGTGCATTCTGTCACTTGGACTCCTCCTTTCCTTTTTCCAGATGGTCTATGAGTAAATACGGAATTATTTTATTCAGGGGGAAGGATTTCCCTAGGAGAGAGGCTCTTGGCAGTCTTCTCATGGATGCCTAGTGCTCAGTCAAGGAGCACTCTGTTAGGGTAACTGCTGCAGATATGAATCCCCTCTGGCAGGGCCTGAGATACAGGCAAGTGTTATAATTTCTTGGCAGCAGGATGAAAGCAGTCCTGCTGCCTCTCCTAGTCCTGGCTTAGAGAGCTGTGCCTGGATGTTCCCCAGTTTCTAAACTGCATTGACCACCTCTGAAAATTCCAAGCGTGCCCTCATGCAAAGTAGAGATGGAATCCCATCGATCCCAGCTACTCCTGGAGTTTGGGCAGAGGATGGATACTCAACGGCATTGTCCAGACTGAATCTGCTGAATTTTGAGCCTTGGGGAACTTTAGTGTAGAAAACTGAGATGCCTGAGAAACTGAAATTCTGGGCTCAAGCATCAGCTGAGTGCAGGGTTTTAGAATCCCAATGTCTGATTTTAGGTACCCATTTTGGGATCAGGAATCTAGGAAGTAAGATTTAAACCCAGGAAGTTACTATATTCTTGTAGATCTAGGACTAAAAGTTGCTATTCTAAACCTCTCCACGGACTCTATGCTGTTCTCATCTGCCTTCACTCATAACTGGTACCTTATGTGACGTCCCAAAGAAGCCCCAGGCTGGTACATGAGTTTATACATCGTTCCCTCTCAATTTCTGTTCTGTCAGATTCCAGTTTAAAATTGTCATTGAAAAAAGTCTTTGAGGATCTTAAAATAAAAGGGAAAGCTGAACAAAAGAAGCCCAGATATGACTCAACTGTTAATGATTCTCTTGCTCCTGGCTGGAGTGCTGCATCTGAATAAAGCAGCACGGCTGTCATTCCTTCATCGTGTCTCCTGGCTGCTATTAGGAGTGTAACCATGGCAATGTTTAATTGGCCGTCTTAGTCATGCACCTAATGTCGATATGCTTTCTTACAGAAGGAATTTGATTAATTGCTTACCTTTGAGATAACAAACAGTGGTAAGGTTAGAGTGGTGAAAATAAAGACAGTTCTCACTAAAGTGCTGTCTGTGAAAGGATGATTTAGCTCTAATAAACTTCCCCTCTTCAAAAGGTGAGAAATGAGAACGAAGTTGCAATTACAAAAATGTAAAAGACAACACAACGTTAATGAGTAAACATGGCAGGGGAGCATCTCACAGCTTCTGCCTTGTGTTTCAGTTTTAAACAAAACATCTAATATTCCAAAATCTTAAGAAAAAGTATTAAGTGATTAGTTTGCAACTGAGTTGGGAGCAAGTTTACTGGGAAATACTGCTTCTTTTCAGGTTCTTGTTTTTATTTAAGGAACAGAACATGCACAGAAGGGTTTTGGGATGCTGTAAAGAGCAACAGAGAATCTGTGTGCAGGGAGGTGTGAAGAAAATAAGAAGCCACTTTGTGTTGGACTCTCGGGACTGCATCTGGCTGCTGATTCTGTTCTGGATGCATGGACAGTCCTGCATCTTATCTGTGTGTCTGGCCCTGTGCTAGCTGAGGAAGCTGGCAGAGGTGATGCATTTTGTACTTTGTCCGGTTCCTCAGGCTCTTCTCTCTGCTTTGTCAGAGTTTGGTAATGAAAGGTGGATATTGTTGCACAGATTGATCCCAAACAGCATATAAAGCTTTACAAAGTCACTAAAAGAGTGATAAACCATGTTCATCATGGGGCCAAATATAAGGCAGGCAGCAAGGTGGTCTAATATGTTTTTTTGTTTGTTTTTCATAATTGAACATTTGTGCTAAAATACTGACTTGATTCCTAGGTGAAGAGTGTGCAGGATGCTATACGGGAAAAAAAGAAATCCTTCAATTTTCTTGGAGAAGACATTAACTTAGTGCCCTCAGTAGGTATTTTCATCACCATGAACCCTGGTTATGCAGGTCGAACTGAGCTACCTGAGAATTTAAAAGCTCTTTTCAGGTAAGTCTAGATCAGGTTTTTTTGTCCTATGTAAGAGTAGCAGCAGTCACCTTTTGGGATATAAAGGCTTGACTGTATTTCCTTGGGCAATTCACTTTCATTAGTGATTCTCAGATAATTTCTGCATTGCAGAAGAAGTCTGAGTTTGGGAACTTATAGATAGGTCAAATTGTAGTGACAAAGTTTATGGACCTGGCTCGTAAGTAGTAATGGAAGATAAAGCTGCAAATCCACTGTCTTGTCATGTCTGCAAACAAATTCTTGATTGGGAATAAGCGAAGGCTGTTGCTGCCTTTTGGCTGATTGCTAGGTAGTTACATACTTTAACAGAACAGTTACAGTGAATAAATCCAGTGAAATCTAGGTAGTGAGCTCTCGTGTCTTTTGGGCTGGATGAAAGCAGTGTAGGCTGCTTCTTGTTTGTGTGACTGAATTCAAAGCCAAGCTAGCCCTTACTAATAAAGAATGGCAGCTTATTATGCCTGACCTCTGTTTGTAGGGCCTGGAGATGAAAAATACTTGTTCTGCAACATATTCTCTGCTATGTTTTTAGGCCATGTGCAATGGTTGTGCCAGATTTTGAGCTGATCTGTGAAATTATGCTGGTGGCTGAGGGTTTCATTGAGGCCCGTGCTCTAGCAAGGAAGTTCATTACTCTCTACCAGCTCTGTAAAGAACTCCTGTCCAAACAGGTGAGTCTCCTTTCACGGCTGATCACCCAACAACCAGTAGCACAATTTTATATCACTTCTATAGCTAGAACTTCACAGCTTTTTTTTAATGAATGTATTTAGTCTGTCAGCTAGGAGAAAGTTTGTGATTGTCAGAGCAGTGAAATTTTCAGACTGCTTTCTTGGAGGATCTGCAAGGGTCCAAAGTGCTTTATCAGCTACATCAATATGAGAGAGTTTTTCTATGCACTCAAATGACACCACATTTAGGGGAATATTCAAAGATCCTTGGTAGCTTGTGCAGACCCAGAGCACTAGGGATCTGTCTGACATGGCTTTAGCTGTTTATTGTTTTACATGGCCCAAATTACTTAGGTTTCAAGACTGTAAGACCTAACCTGAGCTCACATGGTGGTGGGAAGAGTTCTTGGTGGGAAGAGCTGAGTTATTTGACTCCTTAATACTGTCCTTGACAGGAATTTCACCTACTGGTGATAGGAAACCAGGTGACTCAAGCTGGAGGAGGTCTCTGGCTGTGATGTAATTAATAGATTTGGATGTATTTCCAGTGCTGACTTGTCTGGCAAATTGGAGTTGCTGGTTCTTCCCCCTGTGGGCCACCTAACCATGACATTCCTCCTTTTTTCCTGTGCAGGATCACTATGACTGGGGCTTACGTGCTATCAAGTCAGTGCTAGTTGTTGCTGGTTCCCTCAAACGAGGGGACCCAGAGCGACCCGAAGACCAGGTTCTGATGCGCTCTCTTCGCGACTTCAACATCCCCAAGATTGTGACCGATGATATGCCAGTATTTATGGGCCTGATTGGGGATCTTTTCCCTGCACTGGATGTGCCTCGGAAGCGGGACCTGAATTTTGAGTCATTTGTGAAGCAGGCCGTGTTGGACCTCCGGCTGCAGGCTGAAGACAACTTTGTGCTCAAAGTAAGACTAAGCAATCTATTGTCCCTGCTATGCCACCATCAAATCATTTGTGTTTTCTCAACTGTTGCTGTTCCTACAAAGAGGGCTCTGTGCAGTAGCCCCCTTGCAGGCTGCTGTTGGTGGAAGTCCGAGCACATGGAGCTGTTTAGTAGATCTGAACTTCAGTGTGGTATTTTTGTCCGAAATTTAGGTGTTTTTTTTCTCAGGTGGTGCAGCTGGAGGAGCTGCTGACAGTCCGACACTCGGTCTTTGTGGTGGGTAATGCAGGCACAGGCAAATCTCAGGTGCTGAAATCCCTGAACAAGACCTACCAGATAATGAAGCGCCGTCCTGTGTGGGCAGACCTCAACCCCAAGGCAGTCACTAATGATGAGCTTTTTGGCATTATTAATCCTGCAACAAGGGAATGGAAAGACGGTAAGTGTATTTTCACCCCCTGAACCTATAGATGAAGAAGGATCTTTTAGTGAACTTCAGTGGATGACTTTGGATGCAGGTCTGAAAGCTCAGACATTTGCCTGTTGCTCGTAGCCATGTGGGATTTTGTTGTTAAAAGGGAACATAGGAAGTTTTAGCTGTTTGATCTTCAAGTAAGAAATATAGCATAAACCTTCTCTGACTTATTTACCCTAAGAAAAAAATATCATGTCTATTAATGCTGAGATACACCAGTTTCTAAGTGGGACAGGCAGCTCCTCAGAGGGAGCTGGACCAGTGATGGCAGGGAGGTGGGTACTGGATTCTGCTTTGTGGTGTACATAGGCTAGCCCGAAAGCAGGGCTTTCCCTGACTCGGAACTGCAAATACTGCTGCCCAGTCTTTCTGCAGTATACCACAATTTCCCAATTTGTTACTCCTGAGGAAAATGTGTGTCTAAAATCTGCTGAGAGATCACAAGAAGCTATAGTGAAAATGTTTGATTGTCTCTATTATGGAAAGGCACATTTGATTATGTTTGTGGCTGGTTTGGGAGGTGTGAGGGAGGTATGGGGAGATATCACCATAAATCATTCCCAGGCAGAATTTCTCCAGGAGATGAACCACCCACCTGCCTCCCCTGTCTCCAACTATGGACCCGTCCTGACCACTCACTCTGTTCCTCTATCAGGGTTAATTTCATTTTAATTGTAGTCAGGGGATACTAAGTCAAAAGTGACAGAGGGAAAAAGTGATGGATTATAGCTTGAGCTCCTCTGGAATGATTGCAGGAATTTCTGCAGACCAAGGACCTCTGGTATTACTTAGCAGCAAGAGCATTTTAAAGGTGGCTGTCCAGTGCTTTCCTATCCTATGACACTTCACATGAGTTTAGGGTCCTCTGCCCTGAAGTTTTCAGGCAAATATTTTCTGCATTAACCATTCCTGAAAATTGTGTTTATTTTTGTCAAATACTAGCAAGGAGACTTTCCCTGTGGCCCAATAAAACATGATGCATTCCCTCACATATTAGCCTTGCATACTGGCTTTTCTTCCTGTTTTCATGCTATCACTGCTACTTTCATCCCTAGGAGTTGAAGAGGTTATGTGAGTTAAAGCAAAAAAGCTCCAAGAGAACCTTAAAAGTGTTCTTCATAGAACCAAACTCCTCTTTAATTCCCCAAACCAGCTTTGTGATGTAGACACTGAAGTTTAGAAGAGAAGCTCTTTTCTCTCCCCTGCTGCCATGGTGCATGTGAAGGGAGCACTGGTGACCTGAGACAGTAACTGTTTCTGAAGTAGTTTGAGACTGCTGTCAAGCCATGTGTCCAACATGTGAGAAACTGCGTTGAAGCAATGAGGGAAGTGTTGTTATTTTTTGACTTGACCTCCAGATCTGGTACCTACTGCATTTGCCCTGCACAAACTTTGTCTTCAGTCATATAATGCCACTAGCCGTACCTAGCACGGGTCACACAAAAATAGCTTGTAGGGGGAGGTGCAAAAGTGCTTCTCAAAATTCAACACAGGACCTTTTTTTTTTTTTTTTTTAAAAAAAAAAATGCCTGATATCTTTTCATGAAAAGAAAGGTCTCTCTAGGTATTTTCACATGTAGAGGACAGTGATAATTTTGTGGAGTTTTCATTTGCTCTGCAGTATTGCTGCTCTATTCCCAGCCTCCTTGCTCTTCTTAACATTCATTATTTACTCCCCTCGAGACTCCGTATCCTCTCAGTCTCCTTGATTTTACTGACATTTTGTTCTGTCATTCAATGTCATTCTGTGCTTGTTCTCCCCTCAATCTCACTGAAGTCATGACCCAGAGTTTAATGCATCTTGATTTCCCTGAAATACTTTGAGCCACAAAAACAGTTATAAGAAATTCCAAGACATATTCAGATTGGTTTCTTTGTGGTGTGTAATTCGTGCCCTCTTTTGCCTCTGAGTATCTACTCTTCACTTTTCTTATCACTCATGGATCTCAGGGGAAGGAAACTTGTGTGTAGGTCTGCAGTCATTCTCAGTCGTGCTAACTGATAATGCAGTTTTTCTTCACAGGAGACTAGGCTCTTATCATTGGTATGGTAACATTTATTACATAAAACATGTATAGGTGCAGAGTTCTGAATGCTTAAGAGGAAAGCACTGAGTAGGATAATTTTTAATAAGTTGTTAGAGAAGGGTGGCAGAGCAGGAGGCAAATTCAGTGTTCATCAAGTTATTCCTGTTGTTGTTTTAGGACTGTTTTCGTCAATCATGCGAGAGCTGGCCAACATAACACATGATGGTCCCAAGTGGATGGTACTAGATGGAGATATTGATCCGATGTGGATTGAGTCTCTTAATACTGTGATGGATGATAATAAGGTAATGCATAAAGTTAAAGAAGCAGATATTCCTTGATTGCATGGCTAGATTCAATCTCGGAGGAATACAGCTGCTGAAATAATACTTCTTGGAATAATACAATCGTGGTGGTGTTTTGTTGAGAGATAGTGAGATGTACACACCTATACACATATATGCATATTCATATATGTGTGTGTGCATGCATATAAAAAAATAATAAAAATGATGAGTGAATTAAATTGTCCAAAGGAATTTTCACAGGAATTTCCCTTTACTGGAGATCTGGAATCATGAATAATCACAGATATCCTGGTCGTAATTTCAGGCCCTTTAAAATGGAGACTGTAGTCATATTTGCACCTTTTCCCTTACCTAAGGAGAGACTATTCACTTGGGGTCATGAAAGACATTGGAGTCTTCTGTGTTAGAAATGAGCTGCTTTGCTTTGAGACACTGCGCTGACACCACCAAAGGTTTCCAGTACCAAGGACTAAGCACACCTCATCCTCCTTCCCGAGGAAGGTGTGAATCCTGGGTTACCTGCCGCTCCGTGTGTGTCACATGCAGGTGCTGACTCTGGCAAGCAATGAGAGGATCCCTCTGAACCCAACGATGCGGCTGCTCTTTGAGATCAGCCACCTGCGCACGGCCACTCCAGCCACCGTGTCCAGAGCAGGTGGGTTTTGGCATGAGAAGTTAATGCTCTCCCTACAGGAAAGCTGTGTCCCAAGCTGCACTGTGGGATTTTGCATAGATCAAGCAGGGTTTAGTGCCATTAACTACTGTCTCTCGTTGGCCAATTTGATCCCTGTTGGAAGTTTCCCAGTTGGGGTCGCAGCTGTCTTTTGTGGGAAGGGTAAGTTCTTGAAGCACATGGACAGACTCAGGATCTTGATGCCAAATCCAAGTGTGGAACAGTCACATGGGAGCTCTAATTAGGTTTTTTGGCTGCTGATGGGTGACAATCGCTTCAGCAGGGCCAAGAGTGCTTCTGCTGTCAAGTGCCCTGTACCAGCTTGACAGGAGAGGGACAGTCCATATCCCAAATAGTTCTTAATCTTCTGGAGAAGTGCATGAAGTATGGAGAAGGGAGTGAAGGTGTCTCCTGGTTTTACACACGGAGAAATGAGTCCCATGCAATAATGTGAGTCAAGCAAGACCATGTTATTAATTTGGGCCAACATGAGGAAAAGCTTCCTGACTGAAGTCTCTTTGCTGTTTCACTCTTCCCCCTTTCCATTTTAGTGCAGGAGAGCTGTAGAGTGAATTGTCTTTATAGACATCTGCTAATCCTTCCTTGTGATGGCATCCTGTAAATCCCGTGTGCCTGGCTGTGTGGGTGCAGGGATACAGGGAGCTGAAGTACCACAAACATACCACTAGCAAAGGACAGAGCCGTTCGGCCCCTCTCTGTCGCCAGCTCTCATCTCTGCATTTAGTGGGGGGAACTCCTAGCTGTGGTTATATGGGCCAAGTCTTTCTCTGCATGTGAACATCACTTAACACTTAGAGAGTCTTATTGGATCCATGCCCTAGAGCGTCCGAGCTATGGCATGCAGCTTCTTTAGCTGGGACATAGCTCAGATCCCACATGGACCTTGATAGAGATGCCCCAGGGACTAGAGACAGGATAGAAAGCTGTGCAATGCCAAGGTTTGGGAACATCTTCTGAACTGGGACAGAGAAAAAGGGAAGGTACTATGGTACCCAGGTGTGTTTGAGGATTAGTTGAGTGAAAGGAGATGAGCATTTCTACTGGAGAAAAGGAATTCTCTCTGCTGTGTCCTTAACTTATATGTTCCCCTGTGTCTAAAGGGATCCTGTACATCAACCCAGCGGACCTAGGCTGGAATCCCCCAGTGAGCAGCTGGATTGACAGGCGAGAGATCCAGTCAGAAAGAGCTAACTTGACTATTTTGTTTGACAAGTATCTGCCACGTTGTCTGGATACACTTAGAACAAGGTAATGCATAAGAAGGTGAATATAACTGTTGGCGAGGGCAGAGGGGACACCCACAGCCTTCCAGACTGCCCTGTGCTTCACTTGGGCTGAGCTGCACATAGGTGGGTGCTTTCTTCCCTGCCCATAGAGCCCTGAGCATCATTGGCTTAACTATATAGAGATGTGTATATGGGAAGTAGCAGAGTGGATGCTAATGCTGCTTCCCACCATTTTCTGGCCAAAACTGGTTTCATTTGGTTTACATTTGATTGTTCTTCTACTCCCTACATCAGTTCTGCATTTCTTAGAGAGGAAATCCTGTAGATCCTAAAGAGGAACAATTTTGCTCTCCTAACATGTCTGGCTTTACCTGAGTCCATTCCACAAGTCATTTTTCAGTGGAACAGATTTCAAACCATTACTTAAAGAATATTTTCAACACACAATGCAAAAAATGGGGAGAACAGATTCTCTTTTTCCCTTCCCACTTCTTTCTCCTACCTGCACCTGGTTATCACAAGAAAATTGGTGTTTTTGAGAGAGGTTAGGATTGCTTTCCTGGCAATGGCTTCACTAACAACTTTTCCTGGTACATTTGAACAGAACGAAATAAATCTCTCTGAATACCCAGCCTGGGTGAGTTTCATGGCTGGACACCTGTCAAATGAATAAAAATAACTTTTTTGGGAAGATTTTTGCAAGAGCTCTGATGTAGAGCATTTGGGGTCTTTTTCAGCCTAGCAGCAGTAAACAGGGCTGTGGGTTTATGTTAGCTTCCAAATGCTGCCTACACAGAAGTGCTTTGGAATGGTTCGTGCTCATCATCCTGGGAGATAGTTCTCTTAATCATGAAATGACAAGGACTGGCCACAGTAGAGTCCCCACAGACTTGAATAGGAGGAAAGCTTCTCCCATCCTCTGAGTGCTTCCCACACTAGAACCTCAGTTAAACGAACAATGACTACAAAAAAGAACAACAACCCAAAATGAAGTGTGGGGGCTGTCAACCACAACCGTGACATGCCAGAATGGGATGATTTAGTGAAAACAGAAGATTTTGGAAGTAGGAGGTAGGCAGCTTAATGGAGAAGCTGCTTTCTAGGGGGACCAGGATGATTATAGCCATTGGCAACACAGTCCATCAGACATTTCCTACTCTGTTTGCTGAACAATGTGTCAGGCTGTGAAATCCATGGGTTTAGCGGCAGGCAGTCCTGAGCTGGGTATTTTTGGTTGTTAGCTTAATTCAGAAATTGTAGAACCAACCTTTCAAATAGCTATAATTACTTTATGGAGGACTTCAGTGCTGCTACAATATTAGTTTGGAATTCTGTAAGTGTGGCTTAAATGAATGTAAAATGGCAAGATGAAAGGGTTTATTTTATTACTCCTATTTGACTGCTTTTGAACTTGTCGTGTTCACAGGAAATCATTCCCTTTAGCAAGTTTTCCATTGACTTCTTTCTAGAGGATCAAAGTTTTAAAATGTTTGAAACTTCTGATTACTATTATTACTTGTATATGTGCTGGTGCCAGCAGGTCTTGGGGAAAGAATGAGTGTTTTCTTTCTTTTTCTTTCTTTCTTTTTGTACCAATGGATAAGATGCACACTGCAGAATAACAAAATATTAATATTCTGAAAAAGGATTTAAAAGCAAGTCTTCCTGGACTGTAAGCAATTGCTTTGCTGGATTCAGTTGTATTTCACATACTGTCCATTTCCATCCTCTAGATTTAAGAAGATTATTCCCATCCCAGAGCAGAGTATGATTCAGATGTTGTGCTACCTCCTTGAATGTCTCCTGACGGAGGAGAACACACCCCTTGACTGTCCCAAAGAGCTATATGAACTTTACTTTGTGTTTGCTGCCATCTGGGCCTTTGGTGGATCAATGTTTCAAGACCAGGTAAGCAGGAAACTGTAACTTCAGCATCTTCTATGCAGACCTTTTTTTTTTCCCTTTTACTTGAATGAATATAGCACTTAATCAGTAATGCTTATTTCCTGGGGCTCCTATATAGGTGATAATAAACCTTAATTAAACCTACAAACCTTGATGCTATAGTTCCTTTTCCTTTTATGAAAGAAAGATGTAATACCAGATGGAGAGAAACAGGAGTAAAGTGATAAAGGCAGAGGGATATTTGCTTATGGGCACCCATTTCATTGGGAGAAACATGTAGGTTAATTTTGAGAGGCCTGTGGATATGCATAATGTGACCAAATTAATTAATGTGACTGACTAGTCAGATGAATATATCACTGGAACAGAGTTTCAGCCTGTGCAGGTATAAGTTATATTGTATAACACAAACCAGGCCATGCTTTGTCAGCCCCGGATTTTGTTTAAGACAGGCAAATGTCAGGTATCAGCTCTCCTGATTTTCTAATAAAAGTATTTAAGAAACAGAAGTGACAAGCTGAGTAGAATGAGCTTTGGGGATTGCTTGCTCCTATGTAAGTGGAAGTATGCAGTGATCCTGTTCTTCAAAATCCTTGCTGTTTTCTGGGACCATGGTGTTGAGCCATCAGGGCTATTAGAGATGCTCACAAGCTTCAGGGCCTTTGGGTACTGAAGTCTTCTAGAAGTCTGGCCAGAAGCATCTGAGATGGACCCTCTGGCTTCTGAATGTCTGAAAACTTTATCACATGAGACGTGGAAGGGTCCTTCTTTAGACTGTGTGTGTTTGAGAGTCAGGTCAAAGCTTTTCTGACCTCTTGTCCTTCCGTGTTATGCAGAAACATAGCTGCATGGCCACTTAGCCAGCTGGTGGGGAGGTTGGGCTGTTTTAGGCACTCAGCTTGTAAAACCCTGTTGGGAGTCAGCTGGTGGGCATTCTCTGGCATGAGTTGCTGGGCCCTTGATGAACTGCTGACCACACCAAAGAGTACATCGCTGGAGAGCAGAATTAGAGGCTAAAATACCCTTGGACCATGAAGACTAATGGCACTGTGTATCACTAGTGGTGTCCCCCTGACATTCAAAATATACTAATGTCTGAGAGGGAGAGGAAGACTAGGCACTATTCTCCATGCTGCTTCCCACAAAACATCTATCCTGTGGATTAATTGCAGCTGTCAGCCTCTGAAATCTATCAGCTTGCATTAGACCAGGTGGGTGTGATCCCTTGCACAGTGATATTGTTGTAAGACTGAGTTCTCGCAAGGTCAGCATTGGATTTTGTTTGCTTTCAGATCCCTCCTCAAGTCTCACTGTTCAAAACGTGCAAGGTGCAAGAAGAGCAGGGTTTACCAGATGAGCTGGAATTCAGGCACTTTGTTAGAAGCTTTACCATGGGTATAACAGGAATCTCCAAAGGCTTCTCCAGACTTGTCATGGAAAATACCAGGCTTGTGCTGCTGCCTCTGGCCTCCCTTGTGCTGCCCTCATGCCCAGGCCTTGTTCTCTCTATTTCCCTGAGGACTTAAATGCAGGCAAGGGGGAACAGGCATGTCCTTTCACTCCAGCTCCTTGTTCTGCCCCATTCCTTGGCTGCATGGCTTACCTTGGCACAACATGGCTGTCTCTTGAATTCCAAGTAATTGTAAAAGCTGCTGCTGTTTTATGACTTCCCACGGCTAACAGTAATAACAGACAAGAAGATCATGCCTTGCGTCAGAGCCCTGCCATGAAGCTGGCCATCCATGGCTGTGTTCCACAATTATGTTCCTGTGCTTGTAGGCAGATATTCCGTTCTGTGGAGCCAATGCTTTCTCCAAACTGATCACTAGGCAAGCTGGAGAATTCTCCAGAGGGTTTTAAAAGCATGTGTTGCTGTTGGAGCCCTCAACTTTGAGTGCTATATTGTCAGCAAGTGGCACAGTGAGCGATGTGACTACCTGGTAAAGCCCATGGCTGGAACTAGTGGAAAACTCACCGTAATGGGTACCACGAGCCCCAGAAACCTGCCTGAGGCAGCATTCCACTTTTGCTTCTCCCTGTAAAGTCTGAGTGCTTTCCTCTTGGAGCTGCCGGCGCTTTGGGTTTGAAAGCTCTGTTTGGGTAAATGTCTTAGGGCAGCAGAGAGAGTGTTTGGAGGAGTCTGGGTTTCTGCTGGGGGTTCAAAGATTGACATCTGCTCTTTAATGGGCTTATGACAAGCCCTGTGTTACTTGCAATATATGTGAGGTCACTGTCTGACACCACGGCTCCTTCCCCAACTTGGGCAGGGATGATGCTGTTCTCAAGTGTCTTCTGAGTGCACTCAGGGTCTCTTCATTTTCTTTTCATTTGCCTCTCCACTCACTGGAAATGTCTGCAGGGCTGTTCACATTTTCTTCATGCCAAGCAGTAGATGCTTTGGGATGTGATGAAAAACTGTCAGTACGGCTCAGGCAAGACTTGGTACTCACATGGAGCTGTCGCGGCCTCGTCATCATGGAAAGACCTTTGAGAGACCAGCGCCTCTTGGTCCTTATGAAGGGTTTAATCCTCCATTTCCTACGTGCCAGCTGGGAAGTAACCAGCCCTTGTGTTATCAATGCGGGATGGTTTGGAAAAAAGAAAGACTTGGCAAAGCACTGCTTTTCCTTGCTTCAGGAGTAAAAAACTGCCTTCTAATTACAAGATGTGGAAGCTCCTCAAGCAAGTCAGCTGGTGTGTGGTTGCAGGACAGATGGACATTGTTCATGCCCATAACTTTCCTTTGCATCTGAGACAGTCCTTGGTCTCGCTTTATGGCCCTCTGCAACTAGTAGACTTTTCTGCCTGGCTCGAAGGGGAATGGTGGGCCATAAACCATCGCATTCTTGTTGGGGCTCTGTGCAAGTTGAGGGAGGCATGTGTGGGCACAGTGTCCCTCTGGAAGGTTGTACTTTGAGGCTGGACTGTGCATTGCTGCTTTTGATGCTCTGTAAATGTCAGAGCTGAGAATAGGAGGATACAGCAGTCCGAGCGAGAGCGACTGAAAGCCTGATGAAAAATGATCCAATATAAAATCTGTTTATTGCTCTCCATTGAAGGTGCCCTTTGTGCTGACCTTTTGCTGCTGAAATGTCAGGATAAACAGTCTGGAAGGTTTCCTGCTATTCTGCGCTTGTTGGTGGGTAGTGTGGCCCCTGTATAAAAACAGATGACAGATTTGCCATTTCAAGGCTCTGAAATTAGCAGAAATCCATATGGGGTTTTTATTAAGGCAGCAGTTTGAGTTCAGCACAGTTCTGGCAGTGTCGCTGGGGTGGAGGGGCTCCACTTCACCGCTCTGCTAGGCAATGCAAGCAGCACATGCCAGAGCAGCTGCAGGCAGTTTGGCTGGGCAGGGGTAAGGACACCCCTGTGAGAAAGTTCTACCAGTGATGCACATCCCTTTGCACTGAAGGCTACTCTGCTGCCAGTGCTGAGAAGTTATAACAACAGGAGATTAGAGAATTACAGTTATTCTAACGCTCTGAATAGCACAAGACAACAAAATCATGGATACAAATAATGTGTTTCGAAAATCTTTGGATCTGCTGATGGATGATGGCTCCGGAGATTTTATAGTTCTCTCAGTTCATCTCACCTTAAATTCATCGTTTCCTCGTGTAGGTTTAGTGGTGGTGTGAAATGCATTGGTGGTCCCAGATGGGCTTCTGGGCAGGAAAAGCATAGCAAATGGCTATGAGGAGATTGGCAGATGCTCCAGGAAAAATCCATGATGTTAAAGCTGGCTCTAATTTACACCCTTCTTAAAAACATTTTCCCCTTTCTTCCCCTGTACTCTCTTCCCCAGGGCAGAGTGGTGCTGTAATTCCTATCATTTGGGTAGGAAGTCAGTTAAACTGAGTGACTTGCCCAGTGTCATGTTGGACATGGGTAGCAGAGAAGAGAACTAAACATATTTGCAAGTCCCGATCGAGCGTCTAATAGCAAAATTGTCGCTTCGGAAAGACGGGAAAGTAGGTGCTTCCAGGGCAGTAGGGCAGCACAAAAACCCAGTAGGACCAAGGGGGCATGGTCCCTTTCTAGTGCTTTGATACACTGATGTCTGCAGTCCTCATCTCTCAACAGAATAATGTTGTGGTTTGAAAAGAAAGGCCAGAAGACAACAACTAAGTATTAATAGAATGCTGTGATTTATGAGGAAAGGCTTTAATATGCATGCTTTGACTAACCATGACCAAGGATGTAGATGGATGTTGTGTCCTTGTCTGTTGGAAGAAGTAGGCACCAAGAATCAATCAAGTGGTCTGTTTAGTCATAGGCACGTATTTCTCTTTTTCAAATTGATCCATCTATCTCATCTCAGATGCACCAAGAATGATCAGCACAAAGGATGAATTATTTAGGTGAATAAATAGGAGTGATGAGATGGAATGAAGAAAATGAAAAATTAGGCTTAATAATAGGAAAAAGGATACGATCCATTATGCTGTGGAATACGTTTTAAGGACCAGTCCCACTCTGGTGGCCTGGGTTAGATAACAATTTCCATCACTAATGGATTTCTCTGGATTAACATATTTCCTTTGCCTTTTGTCTTGCAGCTTGTAGACTACAGAGTGGAATTCAGTAAGTGGTGGGTAGCAGAATTCAAGACTATCAAATTTCCCTCTCAGGGAACAGTCTTTGACTTTTACATTGATCCAGAAACGAAGAAGTTTGAGCCTTGGTCCAAACTTATTCCTCAGTTTGAATTTGATCCAGAAATGCCATTGAAGGTATGTGAACCTTTTTGTTAGGGAAGAATATGTGCATGGGTGTTTCAGGGAAGTCTCATGAAGGGTTGGACATTTCTTAACAAGGATGGCATTCTTCATGAGATGCAACTAAATTCTTTTTTGTGCACGGTGACAACATGTCTCCAATTAGTGTTTGAAATGTGACAGATGTACACCAGAGACAGACTCAAAGCTACTGCGATTACCGAGCAAGTGGTGTATTAATGGAAGAGTGCATCCAGAGTGCATTCAGAGGGGTGAAGTTTAGCTGTGGAGCAGGAATAAGACGTGAGACAACGTAACGACAAAGCCTGTGAGATACCACATCATCGTTCTGTGTCTGGCCGAAACTGGAGATGTTTTTGCCAACTGCGCTTTTCTTTCCATTTATAAAGGTGTGATGCGAGAAGATGATTTGAAAAAAAAAATGCTACAAATGTTGCAAAATGTATGTTTGCAAGGAGATCCAGATGCTGCTCCCAGAATTCAGTTGTCAAACTTTCATTTCTGCAGACAACTTGATGGAAACTGGCAGCAGCATTGGTCTCTCCTCTTTGCGGTTAATAAACTGGGGTCTCTTCGCTCATTTTTGGGTTTCCCAGTTTATCTTCTCCCCAGATTGTGGTATGGGAGTTTGGTAGTGACAGGGGTCACTTACCTGCTCATTATCCCTTTCTCAGGCTTGCCTGGTGCCCACCACCGAGACAGTCCGTGTGCGGTACTTCATGGACAAGCTCCTGGAGCGCCGGCGGCCGGTGATGCTGGTGGGGAACGCAGGCACAGGGAAGTCTGTGCTGGTGGGAGACAAGCTCTCCTCTCTGGACACGGATGCCTATGTGGTGAAGAATGTTCCTTTTAACTATTACACCACCTCTGCCATGCTGCAAGGTAAGGCAGGAGCTCAGTGCTTTTGCCCAGTGGATTCCCAGGGTATCTGGTGAGGTTCAGAGGAGCTTGGAGGAAGACCCAGGGGCAGGATGCTCTCTGTGACTGCTGCATTGATGCCTGTAGACTCTCAGGATACTCTGCAAGTTGGCAGAGTATTCCAGAGTACGGAAGGGTGGGATCACCCTATAGCCCAGGCACATGGGAAAAGTCCCAGGTCCCCAAAATACCACATGCCTCTGAGGGGGAAAAAAATAAATCCCCTGACTCTAGCAACACTGGTCTGTAGATTTTGAGCTATATTCTGTGTTTCAACAGGAGGGTATGAATTCTTAACACTGATAGTCTAGTTCTGAATTGTGTGGAATCATATGGTTAAATGTGCTATTTTGGACAATATATAGGTGTGTATTTAATACGCTTGAATTTAAGCCTGTGCTGAATAGGATGAATTTCTTGGCTAGGATCCAAACTGTCCTCAGGGTGCGCTGATAAGAATTGCATCCCAGTTAGAACTGGAGATGGTGCTAAATGACATGCAAAGGCCCCCATCCAAGGTTAGCCGCTTCCCCGTGCTGCCCTTGGTGTCCTGCTGCAGTGTGACGTGTCCCATGGAGCAGGGGCTGCGTGTTCCACCTCTGGGGACAGCGCTCCTGGGGGCACTAGGCTGGCGGAACCCGGAGCCCCAGGGAAGTGCAGGCCCTGGGGCAGTCTGCGAGAGTAGCAGTAACAAGGATTTGGGCAAACCAGTGAGAAACGAAGTTTGGGAGCAAAACTTCTAATATTTAGGTTGGTTTTACTGAGTAGTTTCTTGAGGTAAGAATAGAAAGAAAGGAATTCTTGAAAAGAGACTCATTTTCAATTGGATTTTTCACTTGGAATTGAGCTAGAGAGCTCAAATATATTTTTTACCTGTGTTCTCTAAGCAGGGGTGGAGCAGCCTCTTTTCCCTTTTATCAAATTGAGTGGCAGTAATGGGTCAGCATGAAAAAAAAATGCTTCCTTTATACCATCTGTCTAAAACCTCATTTGATGTGACCCAAACAGCCTGAAATCCTTCTGGTCCCTTGGTCCTAAATGAGAGCACTGTCCCTGGGGCATCAGCATGACTGAGGATTTAGCCTTCCCAGCCTGTGTTCCTGTTGACCAAGGATTTTAAATTGGGGACAAACCTGTGTTTTCTGCAAATCTGACTGGTCAGGGACCCTGCCACAGGGCTGCTGGCTTGCATGAGTCAGAGTGTGTATTGAGCAATGAGGAGAAAGCGACTCCATTTATTTGTGTTTATTCACCACCAGTAGGAAAATGGGGCTAATTGGGAGGCTGTTGAGGTCAAAATAGACACAGGTGACCTATTTCTGCTAAATAAGAGTAGGAAAGGGTGATGGGACTTCCCCTGCCTGCTCTGCTTTCCTGTTCATCATGCTCCCGTATTGCTTCACAGCATCCCTGTGGCTAAGCATTTGCCACATCTTATTTCTCCCTGATTTTCCCCTGCGCATCCCCCTGAGCAGCAGCGATGGAAGGAGAACACATCTCTGTGCCTTCAGGCTGGGCAGGAGGAGCATTAGAGCCCTCCACTGCCAGGAGGTGCCAGGCAGGACCGTGCTCGCAGCCCAGAGCGATGGCCCAACTCCTCAAGTCAGGCTGGGCAGGAGGAGCATTAGAGCCCCCCACTGCCAGTAGGTGCCAGGCAGGACCGTGCCTAAAGCAGCCTAAAGCGATGGCCCAACTCCTCAAGTTACTGTTAGTAGCATGAGGAGACTTCTGCAGCCCCAGGCTTGATGACAGAGCCATGCTGGAGCTTTCTGAGCTGCTTTGGGGCAGGTTTGCAAGGTTTTGGTGGTCCTTCTGCTGACAAAGCTCTCCTAAGAGCTCCCACCCTTCGTGATGGGTGTCCATCAGAATAGGCACCTGCATGGTGTTAATGCAAATTATTGCGGTTCCTTCAAGCAAAGCACAGGGGAAAATCTCAGCTTTGGGCCAATCTGCAGTTCTGAATTGGGGACAGCTCCCCGTTCCCATCCTGGATGCTCTTTTTAGCTTCTCATCCTGAGTGAGGTGTCAGTGAAATGCCCTTGCAGTAGGACACGGGCCCAACTGCTGCCCAGCCTGGCTCGCTGCGGCGAGGAACCCGCGCTCCCATTTATCTCGCTGCGGATGCTGTGGGCACGTGCCAGCGTGGAGATTTATAGAGACAGGTCTGGCAGCGTTTCGGTATTTACCCTGACGGTGAGCTATGGTCCACAATGGGGCTTTTTTACTCTGTGGATACGAGCAAGGCATCCTGCGTGCGAAGGACCGTGCGTGGATGGAGACGTGCTGCTGGGAGGAGTGATTTATACCGCTCGGCAGCGCTCCCCGCTGCTCATTTTTTAGAGTTAATTTGTCCCTTTTTTGTGTACTTTGTCAGCTGAGTGTTTTTTTTCCTTCCTTTTTTTTTTTTCTCCCCCCAGCAGGCTCTTCTTTAAATTTGTAAAACACAGATACAAAGCAGTGATTACTTTTTTTTTTTTCCTAAAAAGAGAAGTAGAAACGAAAGCCGGTAATTCCTCAGACAAAGATGTCTGCTGGTATGCAGATTTATAAGGGATAAGGTGAGAGCCTTTTAGAGACAGCGTGTGTGGTTTAACTCCTTGAGGGCCCTATGGCTTACAAAATTGCCACGTGCATCGGGGTCGAATGGAGCCGGACATCCTCACTGCCCAGCGTGGGGCCGGTTGGTTGGGTTTTCTCGGGTGTGTTTTGACTATCACTCTCCATAGCTCTAGTTGTGCCCCTCAGGTTTTTTGCTCTCTCTTCTCCCATCACCCTTGACTCCCAAGTGGCTGCTTTTTGGGCTCTGTATCCCCTTTGACACCCGCTTCTCCTTGCTCCTTCCCATGATGCAGCCCCATCTCCCTCATACTTCTCCCTTCCCGCAGCTCTGGTGATTCAGCACCTTTCCCCACTAGCTTTGCCTTGAGAAAACTGCAAATTTGCAAAATTCCTCTGTCAGCAGCCGCGAGGCAAGAAGAATTACGGCGACTAAGTTTAATTTCCTGAGACTGTTTCTTTTGGGCACTAATTTGAGTATGTCAGGATTTCAGAGGCAGATACATGTACCCTTTATTTATTATTATTTTTTTGAGATACTGGTTCAAATTAAAATGCAACTTTCACAAGCGTGTCACTCGATCCCCAGTAATTGCATTTCAGTATGATGAATCTCCTGCATACTTGTTTAACCTCAAAAATGGCTGATTTTATATGTTAATTAAGGACTAATTAAATTTAAATTAAATGCTTATTTGAAACACTTAATTTAACTTGCTACCAGAAATCTCAAATATTGTGGTCTTATTGAAGGGAGAGAGATCCTCCACTGAGGAGATTCATCATTTTTTTAGCACAGTATGTTCCTTTGTGCAGCAAATGATCTGTGACAAGAAATAAGCTGAATTTTGAGAAGTGGGAAAGAAAAGCTGTCTAAAGGGTGCTGAAGCAATGGAAAAGAGAAGGCATTTTTAAAGATATAAATATATAATTAGTGGTCTGAAGAAAAACAGAATATAAATTTTATAAATCTCCCTTAATTGCTTTAACACATTGTAATGCATGGATTAAATGTACACTCTAACAAGCAGATTTTTATAAAAATTCACAGTCCCATTTATGTTTGTCAGTATTCCCTAATTAGAAAGAATTGCTATTTACCATGCTGCTTATATGACACATAATAGGTCTGACCAAAAACTGTGTAAATGAAACAAATCCTGCCTACAGCTTTCCAAAAGCAGCGAGCCCCTGAGACCAAAGATGTTCTCAAAGCAAGCACAGGGCAGAAAATCCTTCGCAAGGTCTAGGCAGAGGATAACTTTTTCTGTTTGTTTTTCCACTTACTGAGTTAGTAAAGGTTGGTTGGGCTGGAATCAAAAGAATTGATAACCTATAAAACGTTATGTGCAGTTATGTGGAGTGATTATATTAAATATCAACCTAGAGCTTTAAGTATTCCCAATGTTTTAGAAGCCTCATGGCCTCACTCTTCTGCTAGAACAAATGAAGACCTTCCAAAACTTTGAGGAAAAAAAAGAAACTTTTCTGCCATTTTTGATCATTATAGGTAAAGACTTATAGGTGTCTGGTGCATATATATCAAAACATATATGAAAAAATATGTGTATTTTCTTTTCCTGGAAATATACAGGAATTTGCTGCCAAAACATCTATGTCTTTTGTTTAGGAGAAGAAAAGAAAACCTTCATTTGTTCTATGGATCAGAATAACCTTAGCAAACAGGATTCTGCTTCCTCTTCTGTGGCTGCTGGCAAAGCCAGTATCCTGGTACCCTCACGGGAACCTCTTCTGCCATAACATGAATTTGAGGGTTTTGGTGGCTCTTTTACACCAACAGTGTGGTTTGTACCGCTTCTGTTCCTGAAGCAGTTCAGCTCTGGGTCTCTGCTTCCTTACAGCCGTGCTTGAGAAGCCTCTGGATAAGAAAGCTGGTAGAAACTACGGCCCTCCTGGTACCAAGAAGCTCATCTACTTCATTGATGATATGAATATGCCAGAAGTGGATGCCTATGGGACTGTGCAGCCCCACACCCTGCTCAGGCAGCACCTGGACTATGGCCACTGGTAGGAGATCATTCGTGCTTTATCATCCAACACCTTTTTTATTCTTACCCCATTTTAAGATGGGGTTCAAGATGAAGCCGGAGCGATGTCCCTCCTACCTTGCCTGTATTTGCTGCTTGCGTCCTCACTTACTGCCTTTTTGAGAGGCGTTTGCTGCGTTCTTGGCTTGGCTGGGGACTGTGGCCTCAATTTTTATCCCGCAAGGTGAGCGTGATGCTGTACGTGCAATACTGAGACCAGGGCAAGGTGATGGATTTGGCCTCTGCAGGGAAAATCATCCCTGCTGGGTTCCTGCTGTGGGAACCTCATGTTGTTTTCAGTCAGGCACTGAAAACAAGCATTTTCTAGGCACAGGGAATTTGAAGAAAAAACAGTGATAGGAAACAGGAAGGAGATGGGTACTTTTTATGTTGCAGCAAGCAGCACTGTGAGAGGCAGAAATATTCCCAGGTCTTCTCTGCCATGAGTGAAGTGGTGGAAGTCGTTGCAACTTCCAGCTTCCTCTGCCAGGCAAGGACCTAAGCTGAGCAGAAAGAATGTTTGGGCTGGTGTGGAGAAACGTGAGGAAATGTGCCCGTTTTGGCCTATGGATGTGCAGGAAGAGGATCAGAAAGGGCAAGCGGGAATTGGGCAGAAGGGGAGGGACAATTCTGCTGCTTTTACAGATGGAGTTTTCTATGTATGTGAATGGTACAACCTTAACTAATCATAAACTTTGATCCATAGAAATGCTAGGACTGGCTGTTGAATCCAAAAGCCTTCCATGTGTGTAAATGCACAGGCAAGCCTGGATGACGCCTTGGTTGAGAGGCAGAATTTGATCCCAGATTTCTGTGCAGTGCTGAAGATGGCATGAGGATGGACATCAGGACGATGTCCTGAGCACGCAGGGAGAAATGCAGCAGCTGTTGCTCGTTTGTGCTTGCTGTGATGCTGCTCTTGTTTCGCTCAAAGGTACGACAGGACCAAGTTGTCACTGAAGGAGATCATGAATGTGCAGTACGTGTCGTGCATGAACCCCACTGCAGGGAGCTTCACCATCAATCCACGTTTGCAGGTAAAGCTCTGCACAATCACAGGCACTGCTGATGTTATCTGCAGGCAGGTTAGGTTATATCTGTGACCCTGCAGTTCAGATGCCAGACCAGAAGAACAAAACTGGCAGATCCAGATGTTGTTTTGTCATTTTAGAAATGACATGAATCCCTGAAGTGACCATAATTCATAGTGGTGAAACATTACACTGCTCCCTTCCTTTTTTTCCCTTACGTTTTCCTCACATCCTGATGGTTAGAGTTGGAGGCAAAGTTGCCAGCCAATGTAATACCTACTTTCAGGATAGCCTTCTGGTTAGCAGAAACAGATTTTGCTTTCATTTAGCTAATATTTACCACTGGAATGTATTTCATAAAACTTTTTTTTAATTTCCTGATAGAGCTGGCAGTGCATTCACACGATGGAAAAAAATAAAGGAATACAGTAAGACAGTTATGAGTCTTGATGGTAACAGACAGATAAAAACTTTGTAAGAGATGAGACCGGCCTCTTTTTAGTGGTGGTCACTGACAGAATTAGAGGGTAATGGCCACAAACTGAAACACCAAAAGTTCCACAGGAACTTAAGGAAATGTTTCTCAACAGTGAGTGTGACAGAGCACTGGAACAGGCTGCCCAGAGAGGTTGTGGAATCTGCCTCTTTGGAGATCTTCAAAACCTGCTTGGACACAGTCCTGTGCCACATGCTCTAGGTGACCCTGCGTCTGCAGGGGGGTTTTGAAGATCTCCAGAGAAGGAGACTCCACTTCTTCCATATTTACTTCAAGTCTCTAAGGACATTCTGTTGCAGAGGTGGTTGCCCACTTCTCTGATCGTTTCATGTATTTCTTTCTCTTCCTCAGCGTCACTTCTGTGTCTTCGCCCTCTCAATTCCGGGGCAGGATGCCTTGTCTGGAATCTACAGCACCATCCTCATGCAGCACCTGGCAAATGGGAATTTCTCAGAGGCTGTGCAAAAATCAACTCAGCAGTTGATCAGCCTGGCCTTGGGCCTGCACCAGAAAGTGGCTGCTACCTTCCTGCCAACAGCCATCAAATTCCATTACATTTTCAACCTGAGAGACTTCTCCAATATCTTCCAAGTAAGTGCAGTTGCTATTCCTTGGTAGTGTCTGGAGCCTGGCCCAGAGCAGTGTGAGGAGGTAGTGGATGAGTTCTCCCAACCCAACAATCCTCGGCATTTAAAGAATTGATAAATTACTTGAATCAAAGGCAACTTGGACTAAATTTACTGAAATAGAATTACAACTGGCCCAGGATTCCTACAAAGGGGAGGTTTCCAGCCTCAATTTTGAGACATCAGAAATATTTTCCTATAACAATGGCAGTGATTTTTTTCCTTAGAAAAATCATAACTTAAAACAGTAGATATTGCTGTTCAAGGAGCCTTTGAGCAGAGGCTAATCCTTTCAGAGTTTGTCTGATTAATAAAAGCTTGAGAAAGTTTTCAGCAGTAAAATATAAGAGGTTTGAAATAACCCAATCCATTATAAAGCTGGGTTTATAATTCCTTGCTATCATTGTCATTAACAGCTATTTTACAAAGTAACAGAGAAGGTTCAATGCCTTGTTGTTTGGTACATCAGATAGGAGTAAAAGCCATGTTAGGCAATGGAAAATCCACGAATGGGGCTGTGAAATAGCTAATACTCTATTGTATCAAGGAGGTATAAACCTGTCGCCCATGAATGGCTAAACATCGCGGGTCTCTGCCTTTGGACTTGGGTCATTTTAAATCCTGGCTTCTAGGTAATCTGTGCTTGGAAAGGCTGAGAAGGGAGGAGAGAAGCATATCTGCAGGAAACTTGGATATTTAACTGTGGTCTGCTTGCAAAGTGCTCAGGCTTTGGGATATTGGAAATCATGCTCTCAGATCTGGATGCTGGGCCAGAGAGTGGGTGTGCTGATAGGAGCTCACATGGCTTTGAGTTTATCATATAGCTACAGAGGGAGAGAAATTTGGCTTTTAAGGTTCATTATATTTATTTAAACTTTTTTTTTCTTAAATTCTTCCTCACCTTTTACTATTACTTTTTGATATTTCATTACATTATATATTCCAGGGTTTTTTGAGATTTCCTATTTAGTTCTGGTTTCATGAGAGATTGCTGGAACACAAATTTCTTTTTGAAACTGAGGGTGGAGGAAGCCCTGGGCTCTGAGAATGCATCTCCATGTGCTGCATTGAAGTTTGTTTTGTTTTGTTTTTTAGAGATTCCTAGAATAGTTTAGCTCAGAAAGGGCATTTGGAGGTCTCTGATACCAAGCCCATGCTCAAAGCAGGACTAACTTTAAAGTTACATCAGGTTGTTCAGGTGACTTTTGACCATTTCCCAGAGTGAGGATTCGAAACCATCCTGAACCTTCTTTCACTGATAGACTCACCCTATGGTGAGGGACAGGGATGGGGAAGAGGAGCAGGGACATCCGAGTTTTTTTAACCTTTGGGAAGACAGAGAATGGGTGCATGGAAAGCTTGTGGGTAGGAGCACAAATTTTCAAATTCTTTTAATCACAGACAAACAATCAAACATGAAATGTATAATAGCAGAATATATAAAAGCTGCTTGAGGATTGCTTTTACACCAGGTATCCTGTAAACTATAAAAGCAGCTGATGAGATCTGGTGTATGGCATGAAACATATGCAAAATGCAGCCATGGAGGAGTCAGCCCTTGGAACTTGCTGCTTCTTTATTGAATCGTTGCTGACCGTGCACAGGTTGTTAACAACAGCTCCGTTTGCAGTCTGTCCAATAGTTCCATCGTTATCATATCAGATATTAATGCTGTATCTAAACATTTGTGCGGTGCCTTACAAGCTCTGCTTGATTCTTTTCGTCAAAACTGCCTGACAGCTTCTATTACAATGAACCCTGTGCTAATCGTCTCATTACAAAACACTCCAAGAACCTGTACCTTAATTGCTCCAGATAATGAAGAATGAATGAATTTGAACCTATCTGTGCTTGTGAGTGTAGCAGAAAAAAAAAAAAGAAGAAAAAAAAAAACTGCTCCAAAAGAAACAGCCAGCAGACAGGCCTGTGCATATTTCGCTTTTGTGTTTGCCTGTCTGTACCCAGTAACCATTACCCCCCAGCTAGTGTCTGTGCTGCTCAGCGTGAGGAATGGCACAAGTCCTGCTCCGGGATGCACCTGAGTGTGAAACCAAAAGGCATTCCCTCCAAATGGCTGCAAAGTGCAATAGGCACAACCAGTAAGATTTGGCCAAGCAAATAAAAATATCGGTGAAACTGAAGGGAAAAGGAGCAGCCCATGAACTCAGGGACTGAAGGTGCTGCTAGAATGGTGATGCTCATGTTTGCCCTGTCTAGGCTGGAAGGACCATCTCTTGGGATCTGAGCCTTGGGCTAGGAATTCTCTCTGGCTAATCATGCTCCAGACAGGAAAAGGACATTTCTGTGTGCTGTTTAACTCACCCTAAAGTAAACAGGCAGAACTGCTCGGAGGAAACGTGTTTCTGAAGCAGCTCCTTTCAGTGGAGGTAAAAGGAGTCCAAGGCCGCAATGACACCGTGCAGCTCCAAGGTGGGACTTTGCTCTAGGTTTGGGCTCTTGGACCCCGGGGTGGGAGGTATCCAGCTTCACCGTATGCTGTGGAGCAGAGGGCAGCCCCGCTCCCTGCCAGGGACACGGCCATGGCTTTGCTTGTCTGCTGAAGCTTGGGTGTCTCGTGTCACTTCATGAGCACATCCCGCTTGCATTCGAGATGCTCTAGCAGGATGCAGGTGTTTTGCTGTGTTATGCCTGCTGTCCTGAGGTGCTTGAGCTCTGCCACATCTTGGTGACTGAGCAGGTATTCCTGGACTGAAATCTCACCCGCTGTGTGTGCAGACACCTGCAATGAAGTTTAGGTGTCTTGATCTCAAACTGAAACCAGCCTGGAAATCTGCTAAGATAAACTGCCCTCCTGTGCTTGGCCTGAGAAAGTCATGTGAAATCCCACATGTTCCTACTACATGATGATTTTCTCTGCTGTCTTCAATTGATTTTGTTTGTGGACCTCCCTTTTTTGCTGGAGAAACCAGTACTTTACTCAGTGGTGTGCAGACATCAGGCAGTTGCATGTTGTAGCTTGAAGTTTTGGGTCAGGTCCTCACAGAAATGAGCCAGTCTCCCCAGGGTGACACTGTGCAGTGATGTTTGTACTGCCCATCGGGGGTACTGGCAGAAGGATGAGGAAGGGAGAGAGCCCACCTGGGAGAGCGAGGCCAGCACAGGGGCACAGTTTATTTGACAAATGCACCAACAAATTTCTGGTCACTGGTGACTCAGAGACCTGTTGTGATCTGGCTTTTGAGGGAGGCTCCTTTGTGGCTTTGAAAAAGAATAATGAGGTTGAATAAATGACCTCCATCAACCCTTTGGCTTCAAGGGCTGGTTTTGAAAAGTCACAGAAGACTGAGCAAGTATTACAAAGCCTACCCAGCATTAGCTGCCTTAATTTACTCTCACAGGACCTTCCCCTTCAGTTGGAAACATTTGGGAACTGGACAAGTCGAAAACTGCTGTCCAGGGTGACAGGCAAGTAGGAGCTGGAGCAGAAGATATTACAGAAGTGATAACCTTGGCTCTTTTCCTTCCTACCATGTCACTCACTGCTGCTCCCATTGCTATTCCTGGGGAAGGTCACCCTTCAGTCCTTCATATTCTGATGAGCTTTTGGCTGCCCCAGAAGAGGTTAGCTGTTGCTTTCCCTCTGTAGAAGGTCCCACCTGTGATTAAAGTTTGACGCGACACTGCCTTGCATTTCCATGGCACCTTCTCATTCCTCTGGGTGCCACCGTGCGCTGCAGAGTTAAATTGATTGGTACGCTCCAGGCAATTTACCCTTGATTAAGGAAGACAGGTCTCAGCAGTGAGAGAATTGTGGATTATGCTTTTTAAAAATCTATTCCCTGCTGGCTCACACTACAGAAAACCCTGTTGCTGTCTGTCTTTCCATCCGAAAGGGTTACCATGGTATTATGCTCTAAATTATATCTGTCATCCCGGTAAAATAATAATGATAGACTCAGCAGGGTTGTATTTTGCTTTTTATTCTCATTTCTAACAAGATTTTCAACCAGCATGTCACATTAAGATCCGTGGCTTTTTAGAAGGAACGGCATCGCTTTCTTCTTTGACAGCAGGATGATAAGAGCAATTCCAGCGTGCCTCCCTCCAGCCTCACTCAGAGACAGCTCAGTGTTCGAGTGTGGTTTAGGGGCTTCTTTGCACGATGGATGGCTCCTTGTGTCTCTCCCTGGACACCAGCTTGCTAAAGAACCACAGTGCAAATTTTAGACTCATCAATACCCACCACGTGCATCGTCTGCAGCCACGGCATACACAGTTGCAGAGAAGGCTGCTGAACTGTTGCAGGATCAGAAGCAGGCTCATTTGCTCTCTTGACCTGTTGTAGTCCTCTGATGTGACTTAGCCTCGGACATCAGGAGTGGGAACAGGGCCAACGACTAGAGCAATTCGCCCCGTGACATGGAGCAGCTGGAAAGGAGTCATAATGCTGACGGGTTATTTTTATTTTAAAAGTTATTTAGACTGTGAAGAAAGAGAGTATTTTTTCATATATCTTTATACCTAGGAGATTTTGTTTTGGCACTTTCTAATCACCCTCCTAATCAATGACTCTTCAGTGGACATTGCCCCACTCTGACCTCATTCAGCCTTGGGTGCCAGCCGCAGAGCTGTGCTGACCTTGTAAAGGGCAAGGTGATCAGTGTTTGTCATGGTTTGAAGAGCTCTGATGGGCAACAAAAATATCCCATTGGCATCATCATAGTCTTGGTAGTCAACGTGACATCCTGTTGGGTGGGATGGGCTGTGTGCCCAGACAAGCTGACTTGATCGCTGTTGTTATCTCTCACCTCTTGCCCTTCTGCTCCCTTTCATAGAGCTCATGAAAGAAAATGAGACCCTGGTTTAGGTCAGTTCCTGTCTTGCCAGAGCATCAACAACCCCTCTTATCAACTTGCACATGGTACTTTGATATGTGACAAAGACACAAAAGATGAATCTTCCTGGGATGATTAGAATATTTTCTTTGTTAGTTCCAAATATGCATCGTCTCCTTGGAGGATTATTAAACTCCTCAAGTATCTGTCGCTCAAGACTACCCTTTAATAAATCCTGATCTAATCGGGCTCAGTGGGAGGAGGGTTGTTCCAGCACAGTCCATGTCTATGCAACCCAGATGATCCCCATCAAACTCTAATGGCCACATTTCTTTACTTGTGCAAATACCTGTACTGTGATGTTTTATCATGAATATGATGTTATCAGATATACCATCAGTTATGTACAGAAACATCCAGCAGAAGTGAGAAGGTGTGTGTGGAGGAATTCCTAGCTAATTTCTAAGATATATAGAATAGGAAGAGAAGCTGAAATACAACCTGAAGGCTCAACAGCCAGATGGAGTTGTGTTTTGGAGCTGCATCCATCATAAATATGATGGCTAATGGCCACAAATCCTCTATGTTGTCCCAGTTTAGGCACTATGACATCTTAAAGCTCTACCTGACTAACAGAACAACCTCACTGCTGTTGGAGGATGTGACTAATTATTTCAGTGGGAGCAGCCGGGAGCGACACTGCTGTGAATGAGCAGCACGACGGGGCTGGCTTGCATAGTGAGAAATGGAGAGATTTTAATTGAACTAGAGAACTTCCAAGTGTGGATATTTTTCCACTCAAAAATAGCCATGCATTTGCTTGTATCAAGAATATGTTATCTTTTGCATTGTGAGGTGTCTTTAGAGAGGGCAAGTGATTTATTTTATTTTATTTTATTTTATTTTATTTTATTTTATTTTATTTTATTTTATTTTTCTTCTCAGCTGAAGGCCTGATGTACTGCACTTTAACCCTTTCTCTGAGTTGTCAGCTATTCTCTCACCCATGTTGTTTCTGTAATAAACAAAATAACAATTTGACAGCTATAAGGACAAATGTGAAACCTGAATTATTTGACTGCAGGCCAGTTTGCTGAGTTTTTAGCTTTTAATGCTTTGTATACCCTTCATATGAATAATTTGACCTTTAGGAATAAAAGTTGTCTATTTAATTCAACTCATTGAAAACTTTTCCACTTTTTGTAGGCTTAGTTATAGGTAACACCTCTTTAAAATATAGTTATTCTTTGATCATAGTAAACATACTGTTGCAGACAGCAACTAATATTTCCTGCAGGCAGAATGTACTAATTAAAATTATTATTTTTTAAATTCATCAATACTGAGATTTCCAAACTGATTTTTCCTCTTGAAAATGCGCCTGGTATGATATGAATCAAAAAGCCCTGCTTCTGGGCTGACACCTGGTTCTTGATAGTCTTGACTGCTGCGAAGGAGACCAGGACCACTGGCAAAATCGGGTTGCACTGGTTGTGCAGACCTTCCTGCGCACAAAATGATTACAAACTACTTTGCTGCTTTAAGACATAAAGACAAAGAAAGGACACTTAACCCATGAATGGGTGAGTAGGGGGTTATTCAGAAGCTCACCTATAGATTGAGGTAATAACCGCATTTATAATTCTTCAGCCCAATTCTGGCATGGTATCTGGATGCTATGAGTGAGGGGGTCCCTTGTGATTGAGATGGGCTACTCTGACTGTCTCTCTTCTCTTCAGGGCCTTCTCTTTTCTACCCCTGAGGTTCTGAAGCACCCCCAAGACCTTGTGAAGCTCTACCTGCATGAGTCAAACCGGGTATACCGGGATAAGATGGTTGAAGAAAATGATTGTGTTATCTTCGATAAAATGCAGCTGGAGATGGTGAAGAAATTCTATGATGTAAGTGTTGCAGGTCTTGACTCTAATATACAAAAAAAGTTTATTGGGGAAAAAGGAGTTTGACTTGAGGTCTGCACATGGCTCATTTGTCTGGAGGGCAATGCTCTTAGTGGAAGCACTGCACGAGGAACAAGTCTCTGCCATCTATATCCTGGACTGTCAGTGGTATGATATGGGTAAATGAGGTGCTGTGTCTGTTCTGGGGGTGGGGGAAGGATACTTGGGCTCTGTAAATTAATTTAATTACTTTATTTAAGAGCTTCGAGTCTCAGAAGGCAAAAGCTGGAGAAGAGTCAGATTCTGTGCTTTCAGTGAGAGGTACTGGAATGCAGAAAAAAAGTCCTTAGTGTCTTTGCTTCCTCCAAAATTGAAATTGAAATGAAATGAAAACAAATGAAAACACTAGACCTGCTTTCCTTCAGGCCTGGCATCACCCAGCAATGCTGCCTTATGAATTATACAGGTATCATCAAAGCCAGCAGTGGTGCAGACAGCTAGTTTTCCTCCAGGGATTATCATTGTCCATGCAAAAGCCTAATGTTATGGTTATTGCTTTAGGCTTTTCCTTGTGGCCATGTTCTCTCATGGCAGTAAGTTGAGTTTTTTTTAATGTTTTTCAAAAAGTTGTGAAAAGTACAGGATCTTTCCATGCTTTTTTCTTTTTTTCCTCTTGTCTATCCTGACCCTTTTTTCTACCCACAAGTGCAACTATGCGGTTATAAAAAGACTAACAAGGTATTTTCTGGAATAACATGTTTTTCTTGGAAATCCAGCATATAGCTGTAGTGTTTTTTCAGTATACTTTATACACATATTTTGTGGGATGGATCATCTATTCTGTGAAAAAACGATTCCCAGTGCAGATCTATGCTATGCCATACAGCCTTGGATGGTCGGGATCTCCACCCATTACCCATTTCAGCATTCTAACACTATGTATATATACTCACAATTATTCTACATACTTTGCATTTCCTCGTCAGGAGATGGAGGAAACTTTAGAACAGACCAAGCAGATGAACATATATTGTCATTTTGCAAAAGGCATTGGAGAACCCAGCTATAGACCTGTTCCAAACTGGGAAGAATTGAACCAGATCCTTGTGGAAGCCTTGGATAATTACAACGAAGTCAACGCTGCCATGAACTTGGTGCTTTTTGAGGATGCCATGTGCCATGTGTAAGAGGATTTCCTGGCCTCATTTTCTCGTAGTAGTACTTGACTGCACAGATTGCTTGCATGAAGTTTCCTGGAAGCTGTAGATATCCATAGTTGTGGCTGATGTAAGAAAAACTGGGGGTGTTGTGGGAAGTCTCACTGAGCATATTGAAGTAGACAGACAAAAATAGAGGTTGGAAGTCCTTTATTTAGTGTCCATTTTTTTTTTTTGAGCAAATTGAGCCTTCCACACATTCTGTGAAGCATCCTGCACAAATACTGAGATTCTTCTCTGTCACTTGCAAGACACTTAAACCTGTGAACAGGCCCTGGGCTATGAGACAGAGGAACTGCGTGCTGGTGGTTACTTTAAGATTTGGATGCTGTTGTGATATTTTAGGCTCTTGACACTGTGCTATTGCACAGAGATTTACTGTATGTGGTAATGTACAAGTGCTTTATGGCTTATGTATATGAGATCTTCCAAACCCGCTTGGACGCAGTCCTGTGCCACGTGCTCTAGGTGACCCTGCGTGTGCAGGGGGTTGGACTAGATGATCTCTAGAGGTCCCTTCCAACCTTAACGATTCTATGATCTGTGTGAGTCCTCATTTAGACAACTGTCTACAGAGACAGGTATACTGGGATTTTCCTAAATGTCTTTATTATTTGGTGCCGTCTCTGTTACAAAGGTATGCCTTCAGACTTGATCTAGAGCCATATTTATGCAGGTTTTTTACGTGGGATTTTCAAATTTATCTAGAATGATATCATGTGTGGTGTCTATTAGTTTAAATGGGTTGAGGCTTTGCTTTTGCAGTTTTGAGTCTTTGAAAATCCCTATTGCATTTAGAAGCCTGGAGGTTCAGACAGAGTCTCTTTGAAAATTGCACATTTGGGAATATCTGAAAATATCAAGCTTTAAATTCCCAATTTAAAATATATTTACATTATGTTATTTTTATTATATTTTTTATGTCTGTGAGGTACTTGTATTTTTCAAAATCATTTAAACACTCTTTGAGAATCCCAGTACAGACAGAATCTCATCTCCAGGTGCTTAAATGATTTTCATTGGGACTGGGTAAACTTAATTCATTTCATTTGGAATTGCATTTTGCTGAAATATACAATTTATTCAATCTCAAGCAGTGGGTAAATTTCAACTTGAATTTGCTGAAAGATTTAAGATGAAAAAACTAATTTTTAAGAGCTTAATTTCTGAAAGGAGGTGGGAAATACCTGCCTGCCATATCCCAATCCAGGGCTGATTGCAGATGTTCGCAGCGTGTACAGCCCTGGAGAGCACAACAAGGACGAGGGAGAATTAAACTAGGAAGACTTGCTTTCTGCACAAATCTGATTGCTTTTCTGGGTATAATTTCACAATCAAATGAAGTCTGTGATCAAATTGCAAGATACTTGAGTAAAGCAGCACGGTGCCCTTCAAAGTCTTATTTGAAAAATTGATTCAGATTAGGCTAGGAAAATACTCAGTTAAGTGAGATAAATACAGACAGTGATGGGAAGAAGGGAATAGGGCTGGTGTTTAAGAGGGCAGTGAAGTTTTCAGAAGCAGAATAATGTTTGTCCTTACTTGGTATTTTAAGGAGTGGGGAGCATTGGCTATTGCCTTAAGGGAATAAATTAGTGATGGATAGCATTAATGATGTCTCTCTTAAATGGAATAAGTGAACAAAGCTTCAAAATAATAATGAATTCTTTTCTTATGGAAGATACTTTGGTAGAATCGAGAGTTTCCTTTCCTTTGACTCTGTACCTCATGCCTCTGTTGTTTACTTGACTTGTTAAGAAATAGAACTTGGGTCCAAATGCTGAACTTCATGACCTCAGGAATTTCAAAGAAAGGTGCTAAGGAAACAGGCACTTCTCCTGTCCCAAACTAAGTCACTCCGTGTGTTAGCTCTTGGAAATGGACCATCCTTGCATGTGTGGGGCTGACACACGAGAATGAGAGTGACAGAATCATGCTCTGAAGTAGTTCGTCGTTTGACTGAATAGGAAATAAGATTGTGTTTTCTAGAAAGGATTTATACTGTTCTAAAATATTTTCATGCACAGAAGGAAACATGTGAACATGAACCCCGAATACCAGACAGATTCATCAGTCCTTGAATTCTGTTCTCAGGTTCTGCACTTCATCAGTCCTTGAATTCTGTTCTCAGAACAGAATGAACATAGAGTGCTTCTTCACTTGTTCCCCTGCAAAAGTGCCAGGCCTTCATATATTTCTGTCCCACCAAACATGTCAGATGAAATGAGAATCTGACACAGCCTGAATTGCCACTGCACTATTTTTTTCGACAACTGTGGCCCTGATATAGGTCTCGGCAGAGATTGGGATTGATTGCTGACATGCTGCTCAGATTGCCATTTTTCATCCCATTTAGAGTACAATTTCCTCGTGAATAAAATATGTATTGAAAAGCACCAGGCAGAGAAAAAGAAAAAAAACTCTTACTAATGAGAGATTTTGTATGCTTCAATTTAGTTGCCGCATCAACCGTATCCTGGAGTCCCCCAGAGGTAACGCTCTGCTGGTTGGGGTAGGTGGAAGCGGCAAGCAGAGCTTGACAAGGCTTGCAGCATTCATCAGCTCTCTGGACGTTTTCCAGATCACTTTGAGAAAAGGTTACGGGATCTCTGACCTAAAGGTAGGTGATTTTTAAGACTTAAGCAGGGAAAAAGAAACAAAAAGTGTAACTATTCCTGAAAACTTCATCTGAATACTGAGCAGCACTGGTGTAAATGTAAAAAACCTCCAGTTAAAATAGTTTGGATTGCACAGTGGAAAAATTCATCTCAAAATACCTTGATGAAGTATATTTACATTAATATGTATACAGATCTGTCTTCCAAAACTGGTGGTCCTATCTGGTGAGACCTGGTGCTGCTTCAGTTCAAAGCTTTGCATTGAACTCAGAAGTTGTAAATCAACATTTTAAAAATAACACTGATATGATTTAAAAGTATGTTAACTGAGACTGAAAGAGGAGTCCCTGCTCTGACTCTGGAAAAGAAAGAAGAAATCCCCAACTAAACATACCCCTGTATCTAAAAATTATCTTTCTTCCTTTTTTGGGGGAGGGAAAAAAGAAAGGAGTTGCAGCACCTCAACAAA
>NW_010576859.1:13110-25105 GCF_000705375.1 Tinamus guttatus | reverse complement strand
AAACTTTCCATGTCTCCTCTCTGCTCCGGCTTGGTCTTTTTTTGAAAGCTAATGGAAAGCTCTCCACTGGTTCCCGCCCTGTCCCCTTTTGCCTGAGTGAAATAAGGACTTTTTTTTTTTTTTCCTTTTTCCTCCTCTTCCCTCTGTATCAATCCATTTCTCTATGACTATCATTTTAAGGATATCAGCAAAACTGGATAATGCTCTTAATATTTTGATGATATCAGGAGGAAGACTTATTGGGCTGGCACAGAGTTATATATATCTTATTTATTTCCAGCATTCTGTCTGTGGTTGTTAACACCTCAGATGATACTACTCAGCTGAGCCATAACTTGTCTTAGGTGATAATGGTTTGTTTGAGCCTTTCTTTCAACCTCAATTAAGATGCATGTTGGATAATATTAGTTGCATGTGAAAACATGTATCATTTTCATTACAAATAAAATAAGCGTAAAAGGTGAAGGTTACAAAGCAAAATGCAAGTTACAAAATGCTGAAACTGGGGAAGCTCAAGCCACTGTTTCTTTAATTCTTTAGGGACAGAATGCACGTTACAGGAATTGTCTCTTGCTTTGTATTATAAATGTTAATCAAGGTGCTGCAGTACGTTGAAGCTGGATTTTTGGATACCAGTCATGCTTTTACAAGATTAGGTCAACAGTGAGGAAAGCAGAAAACAAGAGTAACACTGAAGCCACAGTCTGTGAAAATGAACAACTGGGTCCTGTCTTCTGTGAATTTTTCAGGGGTTCTCTTTGATGTGGCCTGTTAATTCATCATCCAACCTGTTGGGCCTTGATTGAACTAAGAAGCATCTCTTGCACATGGCCCATTCTTTCTGTCATCCTCTGGAGATAAGGTTTTATTATGAGCTTTTATTACAGACTTTTGTTTTGGAACATTGCAATATATATATTGCTTCTTCTTAGGGAAGGTAGGTTAAAGATGGTTGCCCTCTCCTCTGTACTGAAGTTGAGCTTTACAGTAATCTTAGTCCTGTGGGAACAAGCCTAAATTTTGTTCCATATCTGCCAAATGTCCAACTTTGTAAAGGTCGCTTTACGCTTCAGGCTTGATGCCGTTTGCTTGTAAAATGGTAAAGAAGCAGGTGAAGGTACAAAGCTAATCATGGTTCCTTGAAGTACAACTTAGAGGGAAGTTTAGTAGGCAAAGCGGCCAAGATACTATGAGCGGTGAAAAAATGCTATGAAAAGTGCAGAAAATTGCATTTCCAGCAGTTGAGCATACCTCGCTCTCCAGCTTTTTATTTACCTCATTCTTTTGCATAAACTGTACCTTCCCTATGCCTCCTTTTTAAACAAATACAAATAATTTGATGAAGATTGACTTTTTGTGAAATCTGATCAAGAAATGAGTTTCAAATTCAGTTTTGCCTGATGAAATTTCAACAGCTACATTGCATGTTTGCATAAAAGTGTTGATGTGGTATGTGAAAAGATGCCCAGGGAATATAGGTTCTTTCCAGAGTGGATGTCAACTAAATGGTAACTCTGAGGATTTAAGCTTTATACTTGGGTTCTAAAAATGAGGCTGAGGGCACCTTTATGCACATGCTCAAATTTGATGTCTGCTTCACAGCACAAACATTCACTGTTTACAACAGCAGAGCCTGGAGGCCACAGATGAATAGATTACTGGGTATGTATCATTGTGGCAAACCTTTATATATTAATAATGATATACGGGCTTTTTGATGGTGTGACTATTTGTTATGGAGGTGTCCATGACACTAAGGTATAATCAGCAGCAGGATAGGGTGTACTTTTCCACGTCTCAGACCTGAAAAACTGGACAAGAAATGACTAGTCCAGAACAGGTGTTGAGATTAGTGAGTAGTTAAGTGTTCTTAGGCCAAAAAACAGCTGGAGCCATAACATTTTTAATGTCAGGCAAGTTTAAGGAAAAAAGGTGGCAGTATCAACTTCCATAAACAAGTGTTGGATTCAAGCACACATGTTTAGCAATCAATACCTGAATTGATCAGATTCTTATTTTTCTCATAAGAAAATGCATATTTCTAATCACTGTGGTTAGGGGTTAAAACAAACAAGCCTTGTGAAAGCAAATGCTGCCCACCCAGGTCTGTAGGTAGCTTGGCAGAAGGTTAGTGGTCTCCCATCTAAATGGACTAGAAGACATGGACTTGGGTACAAGCCTAAATTTGATAGGGTTAAAAAAGTGATCATCTTCTAAAGTAGAATACTTTAGAAGTGTTAGTATAGAATAGTAGAATACTATTTTGGGCCAGCATTTTTACTTTTTATTTCTTATAAAATAGTGAAGCCTGAAGGGTGCGGATTGTTTATTTGACAATGTGATTTAGTCAGACCACTGATATTTTCAAGCTTTTGACTGTTTTTAATAAGAAAAAACTGCTGGAGTTGTATAGGAGGATTTGTGGGGGGAAAAAATGCCCTATTATATAGTTTAAAAAAAAAGCAGAATTCCAGAGGATTTGGGAAAGTTCATTTAAACAAGGAATAGGGAGTTAAGATGAATAATAAGCTGTATAAGAGGAGGAAATGTTGTGTGAAGCTAATAGGAACTAGATTAAGCATAAATTAGTGCCTTTGCCAAAATATTAAAGGGATTTAGTTTTTATTGCTAGTACAGAGCAACCTAATATCTGTAATATTAACTTTCTTTGGGAAGGGAAACCTTCCTTTCTCTAAATATCTTCATGCTTCATGTGCTGATTTTTTTTTAAACCATGTTCATTCTGTGAAAAACAGGTCTCCCAATGGGGAAAGGCACACATTCTTTAAGGATTTTGCTCATAATTCCAAAATGGGAATGATTTAGGCAAGAAAGATACTGAAATTCAGAACGTGGTTTATCTAGATGGAGGGCATATTGAAGGGGACCACAGAGACTTTTTTTTGGGTTAGGAAGAATTTTTTGAGAATTGCTTGTGTATAGAAAAATGCAGTTTTACTTCACCAAAATATTTACATGCTTGGATTGACCTTGGGTAGTAATTTTGCCCAAATGCCTCCCCCCACCATGAAGTTTCAACATTCCTGAAATATTTTAATTTTGCACGTTTAAATTGTTGAGACTTGGTTAATAAAGTGGATTTATTTTTGTTGACAGAACTGGCAAGGGGGAGATGGTCCTTGTACCATCCTTGTGAGTGAGAATGCTTGTGGTTAAACAGTGTCCTGAGAGGTCTTTTGAAGACAAGTCATTCAAATCCTCTGAATCAGAGAGGGCTTGAAAATGATATGTCCCATTTTTCAGAAAGTGTGGCAACTTCTAGGTTATATGGCATGAACATGGAACAGCCAGTCAGCCAATATGTGTTCCAGGGACCTGCTGGGAAACTGAGCTTTTGCATAGAAAAATCCTGAAGTGAGACTATTCATTGCAAATATTTTATTCCATCCAAAATAAACTTTTACTTTTTTATTTTTTATTTATTTTTTTTCTCACAGGTTTTGGCAAGAACTCATTTTAGTTTGAATAAGGTCACTTTAATAAATAATTTTATTTTCGCAACTAGATGAAAAGTCATAAATTGTTCAGAAGGCTACAGATACTTATTAATGAAAGCGAAAAGATGTAATCAGATTTGAAACAGCTTCAGTTCCAACTGTCTCTACTTTTGTTAACCACAAAAAATTCCTTTGCAGCAACTTGATATTATACAGATGCAGGAAATAAATAATATTTTCCATATAAACACAGTTTATAGCAATACTTGCACTAAACAAACTTAAAAGTAAACATACCAGAAATCACTACCTGACCATTAATCTCCTCTGGATAGCACAAATGGGTCTTATTTTAGGGTTCTTTTGAAAAAATATTGAGATAAAACCAGAGACATGTGTTTTTCAATATCTTCAATAAAAACATGTCATTCTCAATATTTTCAAGAAAACAGGCTATTTAATCAATTGAGGTAAATCATCAGGACAGTTATTTTGAGTTATAATGAGCTTAATAAGTAAGTGCGAAACCTGAAGGAAAATTTAAATTGAGTAAACCAAGTTGATTGGTGAGAAAAACATTAATAAGATCAGGGGAATGTAGTTTTGTCAGGTAAAAACAATCCCACTTGGCAATATACCAATACATATGAACATAATTGCAGGCAACCAAGTATTCAAAGAACCTTTTAAAATGGTTCTTTTCTGAATCTTGTCAGAAGTAAATTCTGCCTTTCTTTGTAGTTTTGTTGGGTTGAATTAGCAAGAGGAAGAAAATAATTTGGCCATACAGTGAACATTGTACATATACCTAATCCTTCAAGCTTTGAATATTAGTTTGTAATCTAAGTTACTAAGAAAGATTTGATCAACAATATTCTCACATTTTTCATGTCCCACAAATAAAAAAAAATAATAGCACTTTTACTTCCTCTAAAAAATGAAAGTTTCCAAAAATGAACTTCTCAGAAAGATTTCCAGAGATCTTTGTGACCAATTTAGCTTTATCTACTTTTAATTTTAATAGATCAAAAGCCCACTAAGCATATATTAAGCTCTATAGGCAGTTTAGGAGGGTAGCTACATAGGATAGAGAGATCTATCTTCTTTTGCTCTGATAGCTTTGAAGTGGTTTGTAAGAAGGTGCTCTGGCCTGGTTATTCATGCCTGGAGTTTGTTTTTGCCTCTACTTCTGATTTTGCTTCTTCCCAAAGCTCTCTTACATGATGTGAGATGAGTGTAAGTGATATCACTTGTCTATATAGATGACTGGCCACTTCTGCTGACACATCTGACATCAAATGAATTAAATGTTCATTTAGTATGCAGGTTACAACCCATACCAGCTCAGTCTCTTCTTGGCCTCAGGGAGATAGGTTTGCAAATCTGTGATCTAGCTATAACATAACTGGGTTTACTGTGAACTCAGTCTCTAAGGCTACTGACTTGATTCATAGAGACAAAATCAGCTAATCTTTATAATTTTCCCACTTTTTTTTCAGTGCAGTGAACTATGATGTGATCTCAGTTCAATGGTTATTGATGTCCAGTAATTAAGATGAAGCCGTCTGAGATCAGACCCAGTAAACAAAGTGCAGAATCACATAACTATGTGGAATGCTGCATTTGGTTTCGAAACCCCTATAGTTGGAAAGCAGGTGTGGGTATAATGGTGCTTTCGGACAACTTTAGAAACCCTTAACCTCCTGGAGATACTATATGTATTCAGCTGAGGCATTCTGAAATAACTTAATCCTATTCATCACTTCAATATACAGACTTTGTCATTTTGAAATAGGCCTTGATCACTTACCAAAGACAATAGTAAATATACATATGCAGATCTTATTTTAATGCAAAACCTTAACTCTGATCTGAATGAAATAGAACAACTTTGTCTTTAGGTGCTTCTGTCACATATAACTTGATTCATAAGAGTTGAAGATGATAAACTGGAAAGGTTATTTCCCTATCAGGAACAGTGGAAAGATGCTTGGCTGAGGAAGGACGCTCAAACTGAGGTTTCACTACTGTCTGAATTACAGTAAAGGAAGTGGGTGGGATTTTTTGGATCAGAGTGGCATTCTGCCTGGTCACAAGGTCTGTTTCTGTGAAAGATGCTGGGTTCATCTAATTCATTTCAGAGGAGTATTTCATAATTATCTGACTCATATGCTAACACTGCTCAATCCAGATGAGGGGAGGGGAAATGGTGAAATAACTTGCACGGCTAGAGCTTCCCTCTCTGGTTTCTTTATTAACTCTTAAAAGTGCTTTATTCATGATGCTTCTAAAAATGAATGAAGAAGCTAAACCTATTTAACTTTAAAATTTCTAGTGTTATAGTTTGGGAAGGATTATAACTATTTGCTATTATTTGATCGGTACTGCAAGAAAAGTTTTGCAACCCAGTAATGAGGTAACATCACAGCAGTGGCTATTGGGAGTGTGATTAATTTGTTTAGTTTACAAAAAAGTTGTTATATATAGTCAGCTTCATTTTTTTTCTTTATTCAAACTTCTCTGAAACTAAAATTACATCCATCAATATAAAATATCTCCTAAAACACATCAAATTTCACAGCATGAGCAGTGAGATGTCAGATGAACAGCCTGTATCTCTGGATATCCTCTGCTACTGCTTTATCTTTCATACAGTTTTGTCCCATTAGCGCACTGGTGACCTAGTGCCTCTCACTTGGCGTTTCTGCCTTCCAAGACATGTCTCGAGCACAGTGAACTTTGCAAAAAGGTCTTTTAAGTTCTGATGATTCATTCCCTTCAGTAGCAGTAGAGGCAGAGGGTAAGGCCAGGTAAATCCCTGGATCACAGCTCGTTCCCAGTCACTGCCAGGTCTCCAGGCTGATTTAGAAAGCCCTGTTCTTCAAAGATAGGAGTGTGTCATAGTGAAAATATCTGCATAATCTTTTGTATGAGCAGATGTGATCTCTGAATCACCTGCATTGATCCAGTAGTCCAGAGGTTGAGAGTCTTCCAGAAGAAAGAAATATTTCATCCAAGGAAAAATGAGAAATTGTGACAATTGCTGGCTCTAATAGTTTCAGTCCAAATGCACCTGAATGGTACAAATCTTTTCAGAAGATTCTTGAGATGATAGCCCTGATGACTGTGAACATCATTTAGTCCATGCTGCCTACCATACACATCATACTACTAGCTGAGAAAAGACTGTGTTGCATCTGCTAATTTAATAGGACATTTGGCCTTCTGGAAAGGAAGTAGGAGATGAAGAAATCTAAGCAGCTGGAATGTGCTGAGAGAGGAAGTGTAGGAAGCAGAATTATTTAGGAAGAAAAGAATAAGATAAAGTAACTGATTTGTAAATAACACTGAGAATGAAAGTCCAACCATGCTCTAAACAATTTGTGGTCTTTAGTAGAGAAGATGAGCCTATATCAGAGTAAATGCCTACATCATACTTGTTGCTGGTTAAAAAGCAAGCTGAGGATGTGAGAAGGTGGAGCAAATTGGAACGTTGCCCACTACAGCCTTATTTTCAGACCTGCAGAATTTTGTAAAGGTTTTGTTTCCTGGGCAGGCCAGAGCCAGTGGCCTAGGGTGAAGCAAGGGGAAGGTATGAGTAGTGCAGTAATTTCAGTCAAACAATAAAAACAAAAGCCCATCCTTCCACGCCCTAAATCCCAAGGCTTATGGAAGAAAAACAGAAAATAAAATTCCTAAATGCTCAAATGAATAAGACAGGTGATCAGGCACAAGACTGAGTAACAGGATTATATATATAAAAGTTCTGAGAAGAGAGGCACTCTTAAGATTTTTGAATACTTGAGACTAGTAGATGCTAACTAGCACTTTCATGCTTTCTATTTGACCACTAACAAGAAAACGTTATTCTTCCATACAGGAAAAAAAAAGAGAAAGTAGAAACCCCTCTATTACCTCTTCCTCATGCTGTTTGTAGTACCCTAGTTACTTAATTGGAGAAGAGCAAAGAAGAGGGAAGCTCTAGAGCTTAAAGAATTAACTGCTCTTAGTAAGTAACACTTTCCCCACACAAGTAACAAATAAACGTTTGCTAACACACAAATTTCTCTACAGTTCTAAAGCCTATCCTTAATTTATCCCCGTACCCCAAACTCTACAAGCTCTTTTTAAGGCGAACTATTCTGCTCATGGTAAAGAATTGAAAAGTCGGAATTGACTCAGTTTGCTGTGCCCCTGGAATATTCTTCATTAGGCAACAGCCTGTGAAGGACTGTCATGTATACATGCTTTTCAAGTAAACAGAAGAGTGGGATAGCTGTCAGACAGATGTGGAACTGCCATCTTTAAATAACAATCAAATGTTTCCATTCCGCGAGTCCTAATCATTTGTGTATTTATTCCCTTGTCATCTTAAAAGCTAATATTAAAAAGGCTAATATTAACAGATTATCCAAGAACAGAGAACTGCCTAAAATAAGGCACAGTAAATCTCATATAATCAGGCATTATTTAAAACATCTGCTTCCATTTAGGCTTTGGCATATCCTACATCTGTTTTACATACCATATTTCTGTAATTGTTTTCCGCACTCAGTCTTCAAGTAAAGTTTCTAATTTGTGCCTAGCTATGATAGTTAAGGAGAAATCCTCCTCAGTAATCTTAAGATTTCAGAAATTTTGCCTCAAAAGTCCTGTGGTCCTAAACCTCCCCCAAAATGCATCCATAAAACTTACCAGAATTTTAATTTTATATTCATTTTATTTCTTCTTAAGTTCTTGAATCATGAAAGTGATTTTTACTCACTTTCTCAAGCTTTTGTGTCTGATTATCAACATTAAAACAGAATTGAAAATGAAAGCAGTGAGTTTTGTATAACCAGATGACTCCAGATACTGAGTTTTTAGGAAAACCGTCAGTTAAACATTTTCACAAAATCCTGTTCCATTCAGAATTCTCTGTTACCATCACCCCCTATTTTTATTCTTTACATAGGACAGATTTCTTGATGACTATGTTAGCTACTATAAGTAGTGAAGTTTCAGAGTGGGAGCTGATGTTTTTTCTGTGGCTCTTGCCCCATGTAGCCTTTATTTGGTGCCCAGTCCTGGTTCGAGAAAAGCAAGCTAGCACTCCATTTAGTTAGCACCTCTAAATTTGCTCAGTTTTCTGTTAAGGTGTTTGGGTAAGGAGTTCTGTTCCCTCTGATCTGAGTTTTACAATTCTAGCAGCTTCTTTTGGTCTCTTTACACCTCTTTCACACTTCCACTGCCCCTGTAATGATATAGAGAAGACAAGAGGATCACAAACCAGAGTATCAAATAGTGGACTAGCTGGGGTAGACTGAGCTTGCAAAATACTACCTGGAATAATGGGGCTTAGTATTTTTAGAGAGAGTTTGAATATAGGCGATGAAGATTAATCATACATAAATAAATTAATAAACTAGTTATGAAAAGGAACCAAGAGCATCCGCATAAGTGTTTTTTTTTCCTCAATAAGGACCAAGAACTCACTCTTTAAAATCTCAGCATCATTTGCTGTTTTTGAAGACATGCTGGAAAAATGCCTTTCTGTATATCATGGCAATATACCTTAAATGTATCAAAAAATGCTCTGGTTTCTGAGGAAAGTTAAGTTGTAGAAATCAGTAGTCCTGCATCAAGGAATCCTTTCATTGAGCAGAGCACTGTAGCGCCCTCCACAACACATGCATAGGGAGGAGCGCTGGTGCCAAATCTGGCTTTTTCCTTTTAGCCTGCAAAAAAGGTCAGGCTCTGTGGAGTTGAACAGAACACTGAAACATTCCTGATGTTGCTATAAAAATATCCTCAGTTAGAATACAAAGAGCAGATATCCTAGGATACTTTTAAATGCTTTAAAATTTCGAGACACTTGAGGGGGGGGAAAAAAAAAAAGAAAAACTTTATGGGGTCTGGCAGGGTCTGGAAATTTGCTGGTCTGTTCCTATTGCACCTACATGAGGCTTCTAGGAGTGTGTGTGTGATGCTGCAGGGTCTGTGGTCAGCATCATTGGGTGGGAGTGGGCATTGCCTAGGTACTATTTGAGCTTTTTAAGAAGAAATGAAAAAAAAAAAGTATTGTTAAAGAGTTTGTTGAAAAGAGAAAGAACTCAGTACTTACTTTATTGTACCTTTCAAATTAGAGTACTAGTACTAACTCATTTTGCATTCCTGAATACTCCTCAAACACATTTGAGCAGATCTCAAACACAGTGAAGCAGAAATGGACATATCGTGGCTAATATTTTTTTGTAAAGGCCATGACTGGTTCAAATATACCAGTAGCGTGGGTGGACAGAATTCTACTGACATTAATGAAATCTTATTTGCCTACAGATTTCACTTAGTTTCCATGTCAGTAATAAATAAGAATACTTAGCTGCTGGATAGAAAAAAAGATAATGCATTTATTACAGAACAGAAAAACAGTAGCTCATATTGCTCATATTTATTGTGCTGTGCCTCTAATATGGATATTTATAAGAGATGAAAACAGTGTGTTTCTAATGAACAGATTTCAAATTGTTTTGGGGTAATGTGTGCTTCAAGATACTGCATGTTCTATAAGGATATTTATAGCACTGACATGGAAAAGTTTGTGTCCATATTTTTTATCTATGCTATAGGCGGACTGTAGCCAAACTGCATGTTGTAGCACGGTCTCTTACCCCTGATATCTCCTGAACAGTAAATAGAAATTATACAGAAAAAAAAGATAACTGGCACAGGTGAAAACTATGCTTTATGTTATGGGGGTCCAAACATCTATGCCAAACCAAACACAGGGAGGGAATGTCTCCTTCTGGGATGTCTAGAAGACAGTGGAGGAATAGGCATCTAAGTGGGTGAGTGAGACTTTCCACACGGGTGCTAAAAGACAGAAATGGATTCCATGAATCTTGAGACGAGTTTGGCAGTGGTTGAGGGAATCTGGGGTGGATATCTGTCCTCCACAGCAGGATGATGACATATGCTTGAGTGTGCATGACAACTAGTGTAACAGTTTGGGAGCATGGGCTTCTGTACATAGCAAGCTCTCTTCTGATTGCCATATGCACACTCCCCAAAGGACCTTGGTTTGGTTGCTGAATCAGTACTGCTCAGATTTATTTGCCATTTGAAGAAATCTCATCTAATCCAGCTGGTATTGCCACAGCAAGTTAGATAATTCTGTACAGGTCGTGGTCTCCTATTTGTGTTTTTCCTTTATATCTTTTTCTTTCTTCCCAAGCTTCAGGTTCAAGCTGTTAATGAAGCTACCTAATTTCTTGATCTTTTCTTCATCTGTCACTTCGTAAAAACAGTTGTAGATGTCTGAAACCTGGGTGGATATGCAGAGAAATGAGGGTGATGTATTTGGCAGTTGTGGCCTAAGTTTAGAGAAAATGTGAGACTCAATTTCAAGGCAAAGAGTGAGATACTGGATCCTCATTCATATGGGTAACTTCAGCTAGTATAGAAGGGACTAGGGGTACTTATTTCTAATAGATGCTCTTTGATCCTCTCTCTCATGTGGGGTGCCGGAGCACTAAAATAGCTCCAAGAGAACAAGTGAACATGTAGCTGTGTTAACACAGAAAAATAAAAAACTAGCATTATTAAACTCATTACAGGGACAGAGGGATTGAATCAGATTTCTGTTATGTTTAAAAGAAAACAAACATGGCAGTTGGTTCACATATGAATGAATATTGTTTTCATTATTTCTGTGTCCTACAAAAGTAAAAACTGTTGTAAGAGAGATTTGAGCTTCAAATTTACTGCAATTCGGAAAAAAAAAATCCACCCATTTCAATAACGATTTGTCACTTCACATCCCTTGTTCATATCTTCTTTTATAAGCTTCAGAGGTAAATGACTTTTCCTCATTTGTTTACTTAAATGCTCATTCACATTTTGGCACTAGTCAATTTGTGTTTGCATTTTTCCAAGTTAGGCTTCAAAAAGTCTCTCCATGAAAACAGTCTAAAAATTTTCAAGAACTTGAGCAAAACACTGAGTGCAGACCAGGTCATGGTTTGGTGATGGCAGTCCTAAACAGCTGGAATATGTTAGTTGTTCTATTGTATGTGTGCTGACATTGCTTGGTTATTGCACATTTTTCATCCTTCTATTTGTAATCAAGAGAAAATGAAATTTCATCTGTTCAACATTGTTGTCTGCCCTGCTAGATAGAAAGCATCCCTTGTGTTACTTGTTGCCATTGATGCACCAATATCAACAGTATTGATCAACAGTATATTTTGCTTATGTTGTAGAAGAATATGCTAGAACACTTATATGGTTACTCTCCCTTAATGGAGAGAGAGACAGGTTTTCTCTGTTGCTTGCACATATCTACCACCTCACCACCTTATGTGCTGCCATCCAGAGGGACCTGGACAGACTGGACAACTGGGCGGTGAAAAACCTCATGAAATTCAACAAGGCCAAGTGCAAGGTCCTGCACCTGGGGAGGAATAACCCCAGACACCAGTACAGGCTGGGGACCGACCTTCTGGAGAGCAGCTCTGCGGAGAAAGACCTGGGTGTCATGGTGGATGACAAGTTGACCA